>CM029595.1:70038524-70387402 GCA_017311375.1 Mytilus coruscus | reverse complement strand
ACAAAAGTGTTGCACTCCTGACAATTTTGGCATCTTTTTAACATAATTTTTTTAATACTTGAGATTTTTCAAAGATGTTTTGCAGGAATATTCTACACATCAAGCCACATCATTTGAAATCAATTTATCCAATCAAATGATCAGCATGGTTGATAAATATTGCTTTATATGCAAGGAACTATTTATTTTGACTTTGCCCATTTGGAGACTAACTACGACGATAGTCGGACATCTTACCTGTCCGTCATCTCATCTCGGACATCTCGGACATATGTCCGACAGTCATAAATCAATTATTTGTCAGGTACAGCTACCTACATGAGCCCTTTCATCCTTAACCGACACTAAAGACCAGCACGTGTTAATCAATCTGTTACGGTTGAACGCTTTTTATCTACCTGTGTTAACCAGGTAATGGTTTTTAAACATGATCATTATCTTTTCTGATGCAATTGACGGAAAATGATATAGATCATGTAGATGTATTGTAACTTTATTACAATATATTTTAGTTTTGTCGTGTGATAATTTGTTTTTCTTTTTTTTCTGTTGGTAACACTTTTAATTGTTTTCTATCTTGAATTTTTTATTTAATTGTACTCTTTAACTTCATGAACTAAATGTACTTAATGTCTTTTACGTTTTATACCAATAATAAAGGCGATTTTGTTTTGCTAATTTATATTTTGGAAAGTACACAATGAATTATGTCCATGAAATCTATTATTCATGAATTAGCCACACTCTATTAACTATAACCGTGGGAAAATTACGGAAATATATATACATTGAAATTGGTGCTGACTATTGAAAATTTTAAACTAATGGATTTTATAAATTTCAACTTAAATATTAAGAATTGACATATTTATGTCAATTAAAAGACAATTTAAAACATTAATTTCGTGGTCTATAAATCACCTCGATGTAGATTAATTATTAAATTAGAATTTTGTTAATTCGGGATGAAAATATAGATTGACTCGTGTAAATAATTTAATGTCCAATTGAATAGATGGAAATAAATCATCATAGTTAAAATGTCAAATCTAACTTTTAATTAACTTGTACTTTTGCTGGTCCTTGAATTTTACGATTGTATACCATGCATATATTATAATAAAACCAAGGTGTTCAATTGACACAAGTTGTCGATCCCACATAATTAATTTTATGACGGATGTAGAACAAAACATCGTAGTATTGTAATCCTATAATAAATAGGTGAATTTCTTTTCATACAATGTGTACCGGTAATGTTTGCGATGTTGCAAAAGTCGCTGGAATTGTGCTTCTTATCAAAATAATAGTTATATTAATATATTGTACATGTTTTGTATCGTTTTCTTTGTAAATTTAAAACCAGAATTTAATTGGCCTTTTTGTATTGGTTTTTTCTCGAAATACAATAAAACAACAACAGAAGGTCACCAATAGGTTGTTTGAATAATTTTATTGTGGTTTTCGATTGAATTGACTCAAAATGCAGAATGGTAAGAATATGGATGAGAATATGATTTTTCCACCAAAATTCGTAATCAAAACCAACTGAAAACCTTAATTATCAACACCAACAATAAAGAGATTGAAACTTGTCCTGAATATACGAAACTTGCCACTGGACATCAAACAATCATCTATCCATTAACAAAGTCTATATTTTATTAACTAGAAAAACGATGTATCGTTATATCATAATTTATTTTACCTCTAAAATCAAATATTTAATCATCAATATTAAAATTACACAATAAAAATCATCAATTGTCATCAATACACAAATGTCATTTACTTCTTCTGTTGGATGGGCTTACGAAGAAACTGGTTGATTTTCTCAATCACCATAGCGCGTATGCTGATTCAAGTCACACTTGGGTAGAATGCAGTTACATAGCGTCGTAGATATTGTTTTCTTGTGTCGTCTAGTGGTCTTTTGCTCAACTTTCCACCGCCTCTATAAGAAAAATACACCCTAAGGTTGTCTGTAGTAAAGAGTTCTTGAAACAAATACTTCAATAACGAAACGGCAAAAGCACCAGGTGTGGTCGAGCTGCTTGCTGCTTGGTTCAGATCATTTTCTGACAGACGAACTCCATCTGGAATGTCCGCGAATAGGTGCATAGGTACAGATCTTATTGTTGTGGGTGCTGTTGGAGTTGTAGGCAGAATTAAAGGCATTACTGGTGGAATTGACGGAGTAACTGGTGTATTTACATGCAGTATTTACACCAAAGCAAGTACCAACAATCATGATTTTCAAACACATAACAATAATACCAAATTTAGCTGTGTTAATACCAATTAACAGTTATCATACATAATTAAAATTTAATAATTAATCATCAAATTAATAAAAAAAAAAAAAAAAAAAACATTCCATATAATGATTCCCAATTTTATTCAGGAAAATATAGATATTTTGGTATAAACATATAAAAATATCTAATAATTCAACTATCATGACTATAATTTGAATAAAAATTAGGTGCGAACATGTAGTGTCCGAACAGACCTATGGGGCGACGTGTGAGGTGCGAACAGACCTATGGGCGAACGTGTGAGGTGCGAACGTTTAAGTCGGTGTATTGGGAGAGAACGGACCTGATACCAAAATATTACAAAGGTTAATTGATTACATAAAAGGCAACAACTTTTGGTTAGTTTAATACTTCACTTAATACCTGGTTGTTTTTTAGTTTCTCTTGAAAAATGCTGGGTTTTTTCAGAAGATCAGTCTAGCAACTTATTCATTTTCTGGAAAAGTCCCTAAACAAAAGTTGCGACTATTGACCTAAACAAATGCAATTTTCAATATTTTTGCTTAATTCAAAAATTAATATTTTCTGCCATGAAAATTAATGTCCCATTTTGGTGATTGTCCCAACCTGTTGTAGGTCATGTCAATGAACACAAGGATTTATAAATATCGTACCAGAGACATATAATACTATGTATATAACACTGATATTATATTCCTGATCTTTATAAATCCTTGATGAACACGAAGAACACAATTTTGTTCAGTGTTTTCAGAGACATATATAGACGTCTCTGGTGTTTTTAGCACTTACCTACTGAGTAACGTCTTGAAAATTACAGTTTCAATGTTTATTTAATATCTGATAAGTTATATTATTTCAAAATACACACAAGATAAGTTCAGTGTTGTCATTACTATTTTTACAGATACACTATTAGAGTTATCCCCCTATTTCCCGGACAATCGTGATCACCAAAGCTCTTTCAATTGTGGGTTTGATAAGCAATTGCAAGAACATCTTTGACGCCGATCATCAAAAAATATCAATGAATGATATCGATTTTGGTTATCTCTCAGACTCCTGTCAGATCTTGTTGATTTGACATCAATATATATAAACATTTCAATGTCTTTATTGAAAGCTAATGCAAAATTTTATTTTCTGGGAAAGGTTTGATAGCACATCCCAAAGACATTACATGTAAATGGAGCAGGTATCATAGGGTCCTCTCTGGCCTAGTCCAAATAATTATGACGTCTTGAAAGGCTATTATATTTTTTTCTTTGACGCCTACATCGACGTCATAACGCCGAACTCACATTTTCAGTTGGACTTTGAGAAGGAATTTACCTTTATTAAAACGTTTAGCTGATTTCTCCTTAAGATGCTTCATTTTGGAGTATAAAATATATTTTTGAATCAAACTCGGTAAATTTGACGGACCTGAATTTCCGGATAATATAAAACAAAGGTTCCGGAAATTCGGGTTTGTCAAATTTTACCAGTTTGGTGCAAAATTTTTTATACCTCTAAAAATCAGATAAACGTTTTAAAAAAGAATAATCGTCCGCCTCGGATGGAATTGTAACTTATTTTATTATTACTGTAGGGTTTATTGGAAATATTTTGCACAAACAAACACATAAAAGGTAAGAAATTTTATATATGCAAAATTTTAGCCTTCAATGAAAATTTTATGGCTAAATTGGGTCTCAAAGTTGAGAGCAAAAATGCCTCAAAGTCCAACCAAAATGGTGGCTTCAGCATTATGACGTCGCAGGAAGGCGTCAAAGCAAAAATTTAAAATAGCCTTCAAGACGTCATAATTATTTGGACTACTCCTGGCCCATATACAATGTATCTGGATCAACTGCCAGGTAAGAGATAGGAGCCTTGGCTTATTTGGCTGTTGATATGAAGCCTAATCAGAAGAAAAGCTCTGAACTTTTATCCCTACAGGGATTATGGTTTGATAGGATAGCACACTGTTAAGAACTAAAAAAAGTATGTGTTTACTGTTAGGTACAGATCTTATTGTTGTGGGTGCTGTTGGAGTTGTAGGCAGAATTAAAGGCATTACTGGTGGAATTGATGGAGTAACTGGTGTATTTACATGCAGTATTTACACCAAAGCAAGTACCAACAATCATGATTTTCAAACACATAACAATAATACCAAATTTAGCTGTGTTAATACCAATTAACAGTTATCATACATAATTAAAATTTAATAATTAATCATCAAATTAATAAAAAAAAAAAAAAAAAAAACATTCCATATAATGATTCCCAATTTTATTCAGGAAAATATAGATATTTTGGTATAAACATATAAAAAATATCTAATAATTCAACTATCATGACTATAATTTGAATAAAAATTAGGTGCGAACATGTAGTGTCCGAACAGACCTATGGGGCGAACGTGTGAGGTGCGAACAGACCTATGGGGCGAACGTGTGAGGTGCGAACGTTTAAGGTACGGTGTATTGGGAGAGAACGGACCTGATACCAAAATATTACAAAGGTTAATTGATTACATAAAAGGCAACAACTTTTGGTTAGTTTAATACTTCACTTAATACCTGGTTGTTTTTTAGTTTCTCTTGAAAAATGCTGGGTTTTTCAGAAGATCAGTCTAGCAACTTATTCATTTTCTGGAAAAGTCCCTAAACAAAAGTTGCGACTATTGACCTAAACAAATGCAATTTTCAATATTTTTGCTTAATTCAAAAATTAATATTTTCTGCCATGAAAATTAATGTCCCATTTTGGTGATTGTCCCAACCTGTTGTAGGTCATGTCAATGAACACAAGGATTTATAAATATCGTACCAGAGACATATAATACTATGTATATAACACTGATATTATATTCCTGATCTTTATAAATCCTTGATGAACACGAAGAACACAATTTTGTTCAGTGTTTTCAGAGACATATATAGACGTCTCTGGTGTTTTAGCACTTACCTACTGAGTAACGTCTTGAAAATTACAGTTTCAATGTTTATTTAATATCTGATAAGTTATATTATTTCAAAATACACACAAGATAAGTTCAGTGTTGTCATTACTATTTTACAGATACACTATTAGAGTTATCCCCTATTTCCCGGACAATCGTGATCACCAAAGCTCTTTCAATTGTGGGTTTGATAAGCAATTGCAAGAACATCTTTGACGCCGATCATCAAAAAATATCAATGAATGATATCGATTTTGGTTATCTCTCAGACTCCTGTCAGATCTTGTTGATCATTGCACAGTCAAGGTATATATAAACATTTCAATGTCTTTATTGAAAGCTAATGCAAAATTTTATTTTCTGGGAAAGGTTTGATAGCACATCCCAAAGACATTACATGTAAATGGAGCAGGTATCATAGGGTCCTCTCTGGCCTAGTCCAAATAATTATGACGTCTTGAAAGGCTATTATATTTTTTTCTTTGACGCCTACATCGACGTCATAACGCCGAACTCACATTTTCAGTTGGACTTTGAGAGGGAATTTACTGCTTTATTAAAACGTTTAGCTGATTTCTCCTTAAGATGCTTCATTTTAGGAGTATAAAATATATTTTTGAATCAAACTCGGTAAAATTTGACGGACCTGAATTTCCGGATAATATAAAACAAAGGTTCCGGAAATTCGGGTTTGTCAAATTTTACCGAGTTTGGTGCAAAATTGTTTTTTATACTCTCCTAAAAAGAAATCAGATAAACGTTTTAAAAAAAGCAGTAGATAATCGTCCGCCTCGGATGGAATTGTAACTTATTTTATTATTACTGTAGGGATTTATTGGAAATATTTTGCACAAACAAACACATAAAAGGTAAGAAATTTTATATATGCAAAAATTTTTAGCCTTCAATGAAAATTTTATGGCTAAATTGGGTCTCAAAGTTGAGAGCAAAATATGCTCTCAAAGTCCAACCGAAAATGGTGGCTTCAGCATTATGACGTCGCAGGAAGGCGTCAAAGCAAAAATTTAAAATAGCCTTCCAAGACGTCATAATTATTTGGACTACTCCTGGCCCATATACAATGTATCTGGATCAACTGCCAGGTAGAGATAGGAGCCTTGGCTTATTTGGCTGTTGATATGAAGCCTAATCAGAAGAAACAGCTCTGAACTTTTATCCCTACAGGGATTATGGTTTGATAGGATAGCACACTGTTAAGAACTAAAAAAAAGTATGTGTTTACTGTTAGTAGTGTTACTGTACACTGACCCTACCAAATTTTTAAAGGCACTGGCTATGACAGAGACATATAATACAAGAGATTCGCAACTCAGCGAAATCCTGTAAAAACACGCGGGCACTAGTTCATGTAGTTAAACCTCGCGAGATCTCCTTAGGTAATAAAGTCATTAATAAAAGTATTAAAAGTACTCGAAGTAAGGACGAATGTTTAAGCATAACATAAACTGTTTCAGTGTTAAATTTATCATAATTAATTAAATAATTTGAGTTCATATATAATTATTAGTCCCCTACCGACAAAGTCGAAGGGGACTTTAGGTTTGCACTCTGTCCGTCTGTCCGTCCATCTGTCAGTCCGGCAACTCAGCTTTCCACACTTTTTTTCTTCGTTCTTGAAGATATTGATTTGATATTTGGTATATAGTTTATAATGACAAGTTATAGATCAAGTTCGAATTTTGTTCCGGTCTGATGATTTAGTCCATAGTTATGGTCCATAAAAAAAATCCATAACTAATGTTAGAGTACTATTTTAAACCATATATCTGTACAAAGGGAGATAACTCATTTTTTAAAAGACATTCTTTGGTAAATTGTTTGAGGAATTTTGTGGCAGGTTTATCATGTTTATATGTTATTTTGTATAAACTAATTTTCTGAATGCTACATGTATATATATATATATATTTTTTTATTAAGTAAAATCCTTTAATTAGATAATAATCTATTTTTATTAAAGTATATATTTCATTACATTACATTGTGTAGATAAAAGTTGTTGACATTTTATAGATAAGTTACAAATCTATATTAGTTTGTGACAAATGAAAGAAAAAATATTCGAACTATTAATTATATTTGATTGTAATTCAAAATAGATATAAATTGTATTACATCATATCTAATGTTAGAGTGTTATAGGTTTTCCACACTTTTTTTCATCATGTTTGAAGATATTGATTGACAATTGGTATATACTTTTATCATGACAAGTTACAGATCAAGTTCAAATTTTTGTTTCAGTCTGATAATTTTGTGCAGAGTTATGGTCCTTGGACTTGAAAAAATTCTCTCATATATTCAGTTTTCCACACTGTTTTTAGTCATGCTTGAAGATATTGACTTGATATTTTCTATTTGTTTACACCATGACAAGTTATAGAACAAGGTAGCATTTTGTTCCAGTGTAATGAATTTTTAGCGGCGATCAATGTCTTTCAAATTACTTTATTTTTATCAATAGTACCGCTTAAGTCGACGCTAGGGGCCGTCTTGACCTTGTTGTGGGGTATGAATGATTTGTTCATTGTTGAAGACCCTACATCAACTGTCAAGATGAAGAACAGGAATAAAAGCCCTGTTCATTGATAATTTTCTATGTTTTCTATGTATTGTGTGCGATTTTGTCCCATGTACATTTACTCCATATCCTTTCATTTTCTATTAACTGGTAGGGGACTATGTATTGCCATGCAATACTCTAAGAATGCTTGTTTATTTTAATGTAATTTAGATTTTAGATTTGTATTATTGAAAAAGAGACATAATGTATTAAAAAAAAAACTGATATTAAATAATTAACACTTGATAAATTGTATCAGAGTTCATTATATTTGATAGTTTCATAATGGGTTTCTATTGAATATACACCTGTCCCGGAGACATTATTTCACAGTGTGACATGTATATTAGGTTTGAATTATTCGATGACCAGGTAAATCATGAACATGTTATAAATAATGAGTTTTAATTGACACCTTGTACACAAGAAGTTGTTACACCACAGGTGTCCATACATCAAAGCAACATGGAAGACACTATTTAAAAAGTATTTTATAACCTTATTTCCAAGACACAATCATTTGTAGTGGTTTTTGTCTTTTAATCATTTGTAGTGGTTTTTATACAACCGCAAATAAATTTTGTTTTCGTATATTGGTATGACGTTGGCGTCGTCATCCGAAGACACATTGGTTTTCGCACAATAACTTTAGTTTAAGTGAATGGATCTTTATGAAATTTTACCATAAGGTTCAATACCACAAAAGGAAGGTTAAGATTGATTTTGGGGGTTATGGTGCCAACAGTTAAGGAATTAGGGGCCAAAAAAAAGCATTTTCATAACTTCCAGACAATAACTTGTGTGTTAGTATATGGATATCTCTGACATTGTACCACAAGGTTCCATATCACAAAGGGAATGCTGGGATTGATTTTGGGGGTAATTACCTCAAAATTTTAGGAATTAGGGGCCAAAAAAAGGGCAAAAAACAAGCATTTTTCTAGTTTCATGACAATTACTTGTGTGTAAGTGTATGGATCTTTCTGAAATTGTACTACAAGGTTCCATATCACAAAGGGAAAGCTGGAATTGAGTTTGGGGGTAATTGCCTAAAACATTTAGGAATAAGGGGCCAAAAATAAGCATTTTTCTAGTTTCCAGACAATAACTTGTGTTCAAGTGTATGGATCTCTTTGAAATTGTACTGCAAGGTACCATACCACAAAGGGAAGGCTGGGATTGATTTATGGGGTAATTGCCTCAAAATTTTAGGAAGTAGGGGCCAAAAAGGGGCAAAAAACAAGCATTTTTCTAGTTTCAGGACAATAACTTGTGTGTAAGTGTATGGATCTTTATGAAATTATACTACATGTACAAGGTTCCATATCACAAAGGGAAAGCTGGGTTTGAGTTTGGGGGTAATTGCCTTAAATGTTTAGGAATTTGGGGCCAAAAAGGGGCCAAAAAACAAGCATTTTTCTAGTTTCAGGACAATAACTTGTGTTCAAGTGTATGGATCTCTCTGAAATTGTACTGCAAGGTACCATACCACAAAGGGAAGGCTGGGATTGAGTTTGGGGGTGATGAATCATAAGGGGGTTCAAAAAATTTGGGGGGGGATTTTTTTTTCCTTTTTTTTTTCTTTAAAATTTTCCATTTTAAGTTGGTTATTTCTGATTTATATATAAACATGATAAAAGCAAATAATAATGATATGGTTTGATTTCATCAAAAATTGAAATATTGGGGTTCTTTGATATGCTAAATCTAACCGTGTATTTAGATTCTTAATTTTTGGTCCCATTTTCAAATTGGTCTACATTAAGGTCCAAAGGGTCCAAATGATTTTGGGGCCCCGTTATCAAATTGGTCCACATTGAGGTCAAAAGGGTCCAAATGAAACTTTGTTTGATTTCATCCAAAATTGAATTCTTTGGATTCTTTGATATGCTGAATCTAACCATGTATTTAGATTTTGGATATTGGACCATAATAGGTACATTGTAAATAAAAAATTTTTAAGTTCTTAGACCACATTCATTCTGTGTCAGAAACCTATGCTGTGTCAAATATTTAATCACAATCCAAATTCAGAGCTGTATCAAGCTTGAATGTTGTGTCCATACTTGCCCCAACTGTTCAGGGTTCGAACTCTGCGGTCGTATCAAGCTGCTCCCAGTGGAGCTTTTTATTGTCTTTTATCGACCGCAAAAAATTTTGTGGTCGTATATTGGTATGACGTTGGCGTCGTCGTCGTCGTCGTCGTCGTCGTCGTCGGCGTCGTCGTAAATCGTCCGAAGACGCATTGGTTTCGCACTCTAACTTTAGTTTAAGTGAATGGATTTCTATGAAATTTTACCATAAGGTTCAATATCACAAAGGAAGGTTGGGATTGATTTTGGGGTTATGGTACCAACAGTTAAGGAATTAGGGGCCAAAGGGGCCAAAAATAAGCATTTTGTAACTTCCAGACATAACTTGTGTGTTAGTGTATGGATCTCTCTGACATTGTACCACAAGGTTCCATATCACAAAGGGAATGCTGGGATTGATTTTGGGGTAATTGCCTCAAAATTTTAGGAATTAGGGGCCAAAAAGGGGCAAAAACAAGCGTTTTCTAGTTTCATGACAATAACTTGTGTGTAAGTGTATGGATCTTTCTGAAATTGTACTACAAGGTTCCATATCACAAAGGAAAGCTGGAATTGAGTTTGGGGTAATTGCCTGAAACGTTTAGGAATTAGGGGCCAAAAGGGGCAAAAACAAGCATTTTTCTAGTTTCATGACAATAACTTGTGTGTAAGTGTATGGATCTTTCTGAAATTGTACTACAAGGTTCCATATCACAAAGGGAAAGCTGGAATTGAGTTTGGGGTAATTGCCTGAAACGTTTAGGAATTAGGGGCCAAAAGGGCCAAAATAAGCATTTTCTAGTTTCCAGACAATAACTTGTGTTCAAGTGTATGGATCTCTCTGAAATTGTACTGCATGGTACCATACCTCAAAGGAAGGCTGGGATTGAGTTTGGGGTGATGAATCATAAGGGGTTCAAAAATTTGGGGGTTTCTTTTTTTTCCTTTTTTTCTTTAAAATTTTCCATTTTAAGTTGGTTATTTCTGATTTATATTTAAAAGCAAATAATAATGATATGGCAGGAGATACACACCTAACAGGATGTGTAAATTATTATATAATAAGTATTGTGCAATAGCAAGAAATTTTCAATTGCACAGTATTGCGCAATAGCAAGAAATCTTCAATTGCACAGTATTGCGCAATAGCAAGAAATATCCAATAGCACAATATTGCGCAATAGCAAGAAATTGTCAATTGTACAGTATTGCGCAATAGCAAGAAATATTCAATTGCACAGTATTGCGCAATTGCAAGAAATATTCAATTGCACAGTATTGTGCAGAAGAAATACTTTGTATAAATTGCTTATTTCTTGACCAATTTCAATGGGGTTTTATTCTTGAACTCTTGGGGTTCTTTAATATGCTGAATCTAATCGTGTATTAAGTTTTTGGATTTTGGGCCCGTTTTAAATTGGTCCACATTGAGGTCCAAAGGGTCCAAAATTAAACTTTGTTTGATTTCATCAAAATTGAATTATTGGGGTTCTTTGATATGCGAATCTAACCGTGTATTTAGATTCTTAATTTTGGTCCCGTTTTCAAATTGGTCTACATTAAGGTCCAAAGGGTCCAAAATTAAACTTAGTTTGATTTTAACAAAATTGAATTCTTAGGGTTCTTTGATATGCTGAATCTAAACATGTATTTAGATTTTTGATTATGGGCCCAGTTTTCAAGTTGGTCCAAATCGGGGTCCAAAATTAAACTTTGTTTGATTTCAACAAAATTGAATATATGGGGTTCTTTGATATGCTGAATCTAACCATGTATTTAGATTTTTGATTTTTGGGCCCGTTATCAATTTTTTCCACATTGAGGTCAAAAGGGTCCAAAATTAAACTTTGTTTGATTTCATCAAAATTGAATTATTGGGGTTCTTTGATATGCGAATCTAACCGTGTATTTAGATTCTTAATTTTGGTCCCATTTTCAAATTGGTCTACATTAAGGTCCAAAGGGTCCAAAATTAAATTTAGTTTGATTTTAACAAAATTGAATTCATAGGGTTCTTTGATATGCTGAATCTAAACATGTATTTAGATTTTGATTATGGGCCCAGTTTTCAAGTTGGTCCAAATCTGGGTCCAAAATTAAACTTTGTTTGATTTCAACAAAATTGAATATATGGGGTTCTTTGATATGCTGAATCTAACCATGTATTTAGATTTTGATTTTTGGGGCCCGTTATCAACTTTGTTCACATTGAGGTCAAAAGGGTCCAAAATTAAACTTCGTTTTTCATCAAAAATTGAACTCTTGGGGTTCTTTGATATGCTGAATCTAACCATGTATTTAGATTTTGGATATTGGACCATAATAGGTGAATGTCCAATTTAAAATTTTAAGTTCTTAGACCACATTCATTCTGTGTCAGAAACCTATGCTGTGTCAAATATTTAATCACAATCCAAATTCAGAGCTGTATCAAGCTTGAATGTTGTGTCCATACTTGCCCCAACTATTCAGGGTTCGACCTCTGCGGTCGTATCAAGCTGCGCTCATGGAGCATTTTATTATTCTGGGGTAAAGAGATGGCAGTTTAAAAGTAAGATTGTTTATGTGTATACATATACAAATCCTTGGTGTAAATAAAATGTTTTATTATCAAATATATATATATATATATACAGTACCATTTAAACGAATCGATTCGATATCGTTTTTCCGATTCCGTGTTTTTGAGCCACACAGTACCGCAGATTTCACTCCCAAATTCCTCCAAAGATTCTCTCCCAACACCGCGTGTCTGTTAATTGGTTTATTGCCCATTGGATGTAGTCATGATGTACTAAAAATTAACGACGCGTGACAACATAATCGGATTAGCCAGATAATTTACCTATGTACATTTAATCGATCTTGATTGCACAGGTGTGCTTTAAAATCACGGTATTAAAATTTTAACAAATGTTTTCCTTTCTTTGACAGATAAAGATGTGAAATTATCACTTATATCTTTTATGTTTATGTCCCATGCCATTATCTTTGAAATAATTTTTCAAACAAAAAAATATGAAGAAAAACTTGTTTTTTGTGTTTCTATTACAGTCCGGTCAGGTCATACATTGTGTTCTTTCAACAAAGACGATTTTGCCACCATTAGAATCTTTTATGACTTACTCAATAAGCAATATCCGTGCATTAATTGTTCATTATATAAAATCAACTGGCTTATAAAAAATGTAGTTTTACGGTAACTAGATCGTCCAATCTATTAATCGGATCAACAAGTAAACTCAATTTATTGAGCAATGTAAAATATTATGTTTCACCACCTCGGTACATTTATACAGACTTGAATAATTTAAATTACGAAAAGAAACTGTAAAGTGACAACTCTGTTGAACAAAGGAATAACTTAAAGGGATTTTGCTAGCGCTCGTCATTTTCGTATTTTACTTAAACGGTTTTCAAATTGACGAAAGTATTTTATATCAATTTCGTCATTTAAATTTGGAAAGTGTAAAATATTTTCGCATTAAATTACTATAATTCTACCTGTCTACATGTTTTGACAAGTTTATGACGCTCAGCCATTTAACGTTTTACAAACAATGTTAAAAGTTGTGATGATAAGTAATCCGCTTATCGCCATCCGATAGGTCACTAATCCTTTAATTATTATTGAACCTCAATTGCCGTCATAATATTCTATTCCAGTTAAATCAGTCAAAATTTCATTTTCAAAATGTCTCAACCGCCCACAATTGGCAGTTCTTTATCGTATTTTTGTCATTTGAACACAATTGATCCCCCCGGACAATTTCCATCATAATTTCAATATTTCACCAACCATGAATTTATATTATTGACCATGGACGATAACTAATGTTCAGGTCTCGTCCTGTTTTGACTGATAAAACATAAAAATCAAATAGCTAAAGAAGATGTGTTCTCGTTTATTCGGAAAAAAAATATATTTTAGATTCAGGTTAATCAATTGTAAAAGGACCTTCTAGAGCCTCAATAAGTACGCACAAAAATTTCGTTCTGCATCTTTAAAAGCTGAATGAATTTTCCCACGGTCGTCCAGAAAGGTCACCTGAGTTTACTGGTGCGTGATATTATTTCCGCCCTTTAAAAATCTCGTGCTGTGGATAAAATTAATGTTAACTATTTTTAGCATTTAACATTGTTAAGTAAGTCAAGTTCAAGTTCAACCCAAACTGTTGATATCTGACATGTGTATCGTGGAATTGTCTTCGCATACGGCAAATAATTTTTAAAAATCTTTTAAGATCGCTGTTCAAAATACACAAATTTACATTCATTGTGCGAAAATAAATATTATATAAAGACGAGTTAATGCAGCTGTGGAAGTATTCCTGTTGTAACCGAAATGTATTATTATCCTAAAGTAATGCCAACAAATCGTAAAACGAAAATGCCGTAAATATTAAGCATAACGAATGGTGAATAATATTTTCTTTTTTACTTGCATATACAAAACTTTGTGGCACGTAATTTTATGATTTTCTTTAAACTGCTCTCATTAATTTAGCGGAAGTTTCGGATATTTTTACACAAGTATGTCCATTTCAGTAAATAAAATATTAATTTACTGGTGAAAACATCGAGGTCAAAATTAAGTACAATTTTTATTTTTATAAAATTTTAATGCAATTGAAAGAATTAACAACAACATTTTGCTTTTTAATCTTTTATTCATTCAAGCAATGAGATAATCGTAAAAGAAAATGCTGTAGACTTACATAATTATTATGCCTAACGAATGGTGAATAAATTTTCCTTTTACTTGCATATACAAAACTTTGAGACACATAATTTTCAAATAAAGACTTTAACTTTGAAGTAGAATATTATGCTTTTTTCACATTTTCCACTATATTTTATAATCCTTTTTTTTAAAGCAAGTACATTTAGGTAAAGATATTTTTAGATTGGCAAGCAAGAAATACGAAAATATTTTAACTTATTATTACCACAAAATTAAACTTAACCAGTATAAAAGACATTTAAAATTATACACTTGTTTTGACACTTAAACTGGTACAGTAGACCGGAAATATAATTCTTTATTACGTCAACCTTTACCTGTCAGGTAATCCAATTACCCTATCAGTCGTGTGCCGGTAGAGATCAAAGTAGGATAAGGGCAATTAATTCCTCGGTGTAGGGAGTGAGCTCGCTATCACAATAAACATTCGCGATTTTGGGAGAGATTACTCCTAAATTCCTCCAAACATTTTGGGAGGAATATCGGAGTTTTCGGAGTGACTCCGACATTTTCCTTGGTGTAGGGTGTGGGAGAGTTGGTCCTCTTGAATGGTACTGTATATATATATATATATATATTTCTTTTGCAGTGATCACCATTGAAATGTCCTCAATACGATTTTAATTTAAAAATGAATTAGGTTCATGTTTTGAATGAGAAGCATAGTCTGAAACGACAACAGATGCATGAAGCTCATTCATAATATTACGACTAGCAGAAGGTTTCCTTTACTAGGAAAATTTTACTCTTGTAAATTTACTGCATTCGTTCATCTTTGGCACCCTAAAAGAATAAAAACAATGACTTCAGAATAGGAGAAAATAAACAACTTTGCCATAAACAGAATGAAAATGAATAAATTGCCTAACAAAATGCAGGCTATAAATTTCATAGTGCACAAAATGAAGGACTGATTTAAGGAAATTTGTCCATGAACAATTTCAATATTTAGCCAGTTTAATAAAAAAAAAAAAAGAAAGAAAAAAAAATTGGGAGTAATATATATCCCCATAATACAGTCAGGGTACTTATTCAAGTAATTTTTATTTACATTTTTTTGTACTTGAAGAAGTAAAAAATATACACATATAAGTAAATTTGTAGGATACTTATACAAGTGAATTTTATTTACTTGTATAGGTAAAAAAAAAATTGTCTTAGTTATGTCCCTTAGACATTCAGAATTTTTTTACTTATATAAGTAAAAAAGTCATCCTTTCTTCCTTTCTTGAATTCTTAAGATTTCTTTGCTCTAATAGAATTTTAAATTGTGTACATTTGTACCCTTTGCAGATGTCTTTACTAATCATTTAAGTGTAATTTCATGGACAATGAAAATCCCATTTGTCTGTTATCTTCATAACACTGCTCATTTACAAGCCCCTAAGGAGCAATTTTTGAAGGCCTTGCGCAAATATACAAGATCTTTGCTCAATCAGTTTCTTTGTTGAATTAATGAGATGAAACATTGAACTTTAATAAAAAAAATTTGAGCAAACCTGGGAAAAATCATTAAAGGCATGATTTTACATCTCAAAACTTCAGGATTTTTGTGGGATTGTAAGAAAAATTTACTTATACAAGTAAATTTTTGAGAAAATTAAGGGTAGATTATTCAAATGTTATTTATTTACTTATATGTGTATATTTTTTTTTTACTTCTTCAAGTAAATAAAATTAACTTGTGCAAGTAGTACCCCTGACTGTAATATGACATATTTATTTGTAAATTTCTAGTTTTGACGAAACAGATTGATAAAATTAGCATAGCTGGCTTTGTGTATAAATAACAAAATAATAGTCACCTTTGTTGATATTTTTAGAAATAACCGTTGGATCAAATTTTACGAAACTGGTCTTATTTTCACGACATAACATCTGAGAGTAATATAGCCCCATACAATTGAATATTTATTCGCACATTTCCAAGTTTTACGAGATAAAATGATAGTACCAGCACAGCTGGCTTCGGGTATCAATAAGAAAAAATCGCCACATTTGTTGATAATTTTGAAAAAAAAACACTATTGGATCGAATTTTACGAAAATAGTCTATAATAGCCTATAATGGTTTACTTTTATAAATTGTTACTTGGATGGAGAGTTGTCTCATTGGCACTCATACCACATCTTCCTATATCTATTATTTTCACGAAACAACATCTGGGAGTATTATTGCCCCATAAAATTATATATTTATTAGCAAATTTCCAAGTTTAAAGAAAAAATTGGGAGATCAAATGGTTTCTACGGCAATAGGAGGTGAAGTAAAATGGGCGAGTTTTAACTTTGTTTGTATTTGATTAATCTCATCATTAGAACACATTTTATCAATAACAAATTATTAGAATTAGTTTTTTGTAACTTTTAAATATACTTGCATGCTTTAGCTGTGAAAGGTATCGGCATTATCCATTAGAAAAATTGTGAGGCGTAGAACCTTTTCACAACAATAGCTGGTTTTATTAATTCATCGGAATAATCGGCTTTCCAGTGGCCACGTCATTTCATTGGCTGTTATATAGACTCTTCTACAGTTGCGAATCTCTTGTATTATATGTCTCTGGCTACGATAACATTGAAATGGACACTAATTGCCGGATTGCTAGGTTTGGTTAGGCACAGATTAATTACTAACGTAACAATAATATTTGTGTCTAT
This sequence comes from Mytilus coruscus, assembly GCA_017311375.1. Lineage (NCBI taxonomy): Eukaryota > Metazoa > Mollusca > Bivalvia > Mytilida > Mytilidae > Mytilus > Mytilus coruscus. The sequence goes on along the minus strand of CM029595.1, from coordinate 70,370,112 downwards.
GGTTATTGTTATGTTAGATATATTAAACTTTTCACCGACTTTAGTTTTGTTGCTGAATTCTAAAATTAATGCTTGAAAATAAAAAAATAATAATTATTATTATTATTCAACAAATAATGTTTAAATTGTTTTTAAGCATCAATTGATTTAACGTTCTTCAAGATAATACTATAGTTTAGTAGTTCAATGGTTCGATGTTTAGAAGAAAAGTGTTCACTTCTATATGTATTTAACTGTACACTTACCCTTATTATTGCCTTTATACCTTGAACAGTGGACTAATTATATAAGTTATTCCCAAAACAACATCACATGTTTCCAACAAAAAGTTTGGCTGAAAACTGATATATGTACATATTTCAAGAATCAAAAAATACTTTTCACCTGAAGCATGGCAGGCATTGAAAGCTAGCTGGTATCACTTCAAAAGGGGAAATTGCAGAGTGGAACTGTAGTCTGCAAAACCAACGTGCACATTGCAGCATCACTTGTTTGTGATGGCTGCCTAGAGTGGTTCCACAAGAAAATGTGTCGGACTATAAAGCAAAAGCACACATTGGATGGGCAGAAGCTGCCATTGTAAAAAATATATGATCTGTATGCAGTATTGTATTATTGAATTGTTTACAGGTTGTATTTTAATATATTGCATGCATATGGGTCATACTATATTACTATTCCGAGCATACATTGAAATGCATTAACACAACAATAAAACAATGTAAATGAAACTGTAGACACAAATATTTTTGTTAAGCTCATGATTAATGAGTTCCTGACCCAACTTAGCATTCAGGCAATTAGTGTCCAATGTAACAATAACTTTTTTGTTATTGTTGCGTTTTCAACGTAATCATGGTAATTGTAGCCAGTGCCATTTTTAAAAGCTGACCCTTAATTTTTATCAATGAAAATTGGGCCAATTATACTTTTACACCCATTGTTCTTGACTGTGACAGATCCAGTTATATTTTCATTATAGATGTGAAACCTCTGTCAGGAGGGCATGTTTTCAGGGGTCTCCTCCCATCCCCCTGTTTAAAAAGATAAAAATCCTGCATAACAAAAATTTCATGAATGAAAATATTCAGACTGCCATTTTTACTATAATTGTTTACAAATATCACTTTTGTAAGTGGTAAAAACCATAGTTTAAGTATAACGAACGTGTGTTTATAGTTTGAACAATCAACAGGTGATAGAATATTAATTGGTCGTAATGACTGACCCGCTTCCATGATGCCATATATATGCCAATGATCATGATGATGATTAAAGGAAATTTCTGGCATTAATAGTGTGGAATGTTGTTGTCAAATATTGATTAGAAGGTTTTGATGAGGGTTGAAAACATTTATTGTTTGCCAAGCCTGATAAAGGATAATGGCTTCTGGCTCACCATTCTACACTTCAATGCTGACAATGAAAGGACCTTCAGCATATGCTAAAGATGATGCAAACTGACTGCAGGGATGAACTTAACTCTAAGATAATTCTCACTCTTCTCAGTGGCGGATCCAGAAATTTTCATAAGGGGGGCCCACTGACTGCCTAAGAGGGGGCCCGCTCCAGTCATGCCTCAGTGATTCCCTATATAATCAACCAAATTTTTCCCACAAAAGGGGGGGGGGCCGGGCACCCTGACCCCCTACTAATTAAGATTAATTTAAGTAAACAGACTGTTACCGGTACAAGCTAGAGCAAAGTGTAGAAAAGGCAGCTTAGTCTGAGCTTGTACTACATGACAGTCAGTGATCAGTGTTCTAAGACCAGTGCTGAAGTTATGACACAGTGCACTGTGTTTTAGTTATTAAATAGCATTTTTATAAAGACAATGCTTGATCTTGTGTTTTATTGTTAATAGATAAATCATTATAATTGTTTGTTAATTTTTCATCTATTTATTTAGTATGCTATAAATGTAGGGCATGTTTCTTTCTTATATATCTCTAAGCCAATGACAATGAATACAAATAAAAAAAAGATGGAGGCATGAATAAAACACTATATGCTCTAACTTTCTTTTTGTACTAAAAGGAAAGGTTTAATCAGTGCTTTATTTATGAGCAATCAACAATGGAAAACAAATTAAAACCAAAAACAGATTCTTCTCAATTATTCTTTCATTTGATATCATTCAAATAGGCAGGCTTTAACAAGGGTTCAGAACATTTATATGACCTTCAGATTGAAGAATATGGAAAGAAAAAAAACACAAAAAAAGACAATTTTACATCAGATGGTTCGATTTACGACAAAAAAAGTTGATAAAAACCCTCCTGATCTGATGTCTACACTGCTTACCAAAATTCCCCAATCTCCTGATCTGAGTTTCACAGTCTATCACATGTATGTTTCATAGATCTCTATAGTTTGGTTTAGATTTGAAAGCTTTTAAAGGAAGTTGTTATTACAAATTTAGGTTAAATGATGGTTTCAAATTTTGAGATACATGAAACTCATAACTTGTTTATTTCATTAGGGACGACATCAAAAGTTCAATGTAGGATAAAAAACTTAATTCACATAGTTTTTTCACTACCCCCTCCTCTTAACTTAATTTGGGAAAAATTGATTGACCAATATGGATATATGTAAAATCGATTTTGGATAAACAAAACTTGCAGCAATTTTAACCCCCACCCCAAACTATTTGATTTAAGTTTTTTATCCTACATTGATCTTTTGATGTCGTCCCTTATTATAGTCAGTGATGCTTGTAGCAATTGAATTTGGTGAGTTTTGAAGACATTTTGAAAACATTTTTGAGTTTTAACTGTGGTTCAAGAGCTCAGTGGCACATACATGAATTGTGAGTATCTCTATTTTTTATATTTGTAGGCATTAATATATGTGATGGAGCTTTAAACAGGATTCTCTGAAGAGATGACTAAAGATGGAAAAGGGTCAGCCACAATCCGCAGACGTAAAATAAAACACAGTCAGGATGATTTGAACAAAGCTCGCACAAGTTGCCCCAGCTCGCCAATCACATCTGATGATGAGCAACAGCATGAGGTGGATGAGGAAGAAGAGGGCTATTTATTTGAGGATGAAATTCTTGGTCCATCGGTAGTGAAGAAGATTATGTCATCAGAAAAGACAATATTCTTGGGATTGCTGGCCTTCAGAATTTCTAATGCTCTGCTCATTCAGACGTCTTTTGTACCTGATGAATATTGGCAGTCACTTGAAGTTGCACATAATATGTCTTTTGGGTATGTAATTTATATTCACTGCAATTTTTTAAAACTTTTTTTTTTAATCAATTTAATTTCAACACTTATTTGTAAATTTGGTTTGAAAGACTGGACCAGGCACTATTTTCAACAATTATCCTTTAAAACTATTAATTTTTTAGTTGCCTATAAAATGGTGTTAGCACAAAATGTGAAAAATGTGCTCCAGAAAATTTATTACCTTGAATATGTGTTCAAAAGACATTCTTTTTGCATCATTTAAATTTTTCTTATGATAGATCATTAATATTGCTATTGTGTTGTTTAAATTATATTTTTTTCCAGATAATTCATTGCTTAATTTTATACAAATGTGTATGGATAAAAATGTTTTATTTCATTATATTAAATAATATATATATGTGTTTACTTTGCAGGCAGCTGATGACCAATATGGATAATATAATATTTTTATATTTCAGTTATATTGCTATTTTTTTTTATTCCTTATGCACATAGAAATACTTCATGAAGTATGTCAATGAGCTCATTGATTATGTGAGAGTTAGACTTGTCAATATTAGTGAGCTTCAGAGAACTTCCCTGATATGGACCATCTAAACTTGACCATTTCCCCCATTAGATACAAGTGTATTGTAATATTTTTGTTTTCAGGAACCAGTGATTTATTAATGTGTTCACACATTACATACCTCATATATTTGTACATGATTTGAATGATTTGGGCATAACATCTATATGATGCCTTATGTCAGTGCAAAAGGATAGTCACATGACAGGGTTTTACCATTTCATAGTTAAATGCTTGTATTATTAGTTTTCTTTGTCATTGGTGGTGTAATATAAAGATTTAAGTGCATCAAAGAAATGCCAGGTTACATATGCCCATAATATCTATATGTCAACATTTTAGGCCAGTGATCACAGATCATTTTAAAAAGTAACACCTTTTTTACTAATAAACTTTTAGTTACATAGTGAGTCACCATACCAATTAGATTCAAACTTTTCTTTTAAAAAGTTCATCCATGTCCTTGCTGATATAGGATTTAAAAAGACAAGTTACCATGAATTTGCATTTACACAACCACTATTTTAATAAGTCTAGCGCTCAAAATAAGATCATGTACATTTGTAATATCTACTACGTGCATTATATATACCATATGTTCCAGGAATTAAATCTTTTAATTATTTGAAAGTCTTCTCAGCTTATAAGTAGGTACAAGTCTACCAAGTATTAAAAAGGCAAAACAAACAATTATTTTTCATTTGCTAATAAGGCTAGAGGTACTAACCCTTTTGAATTTAGCATGCTCTCTACCTGTGCTAATAACTTATTTCACAGGAATACACTTATACTCCTAATGACAGGTTGCCAACAAATTTGAAATTACCTCTTCAAATTTTACTTGCTTTGGACCAGTGAGAATCTAGCACGTCCATCGTCTAGGTACTATATCTATGTTGCTGTCTGAAAAATTTGTACATCATGTAGGTATAATATATATTTGATAAATATTTTTCTTATCTTTAAGGTATGGTTATTTAACTTGGGAATGGAAACATGGATTAAGGGGATACCTGTATCCCTTTGTATTTTCTTCTCTATACAAATTCCTGTACATATTTGGACTAGATTCCAGAATATTGCTGGTAAGATAATATGAAGTTAAACTTATTTCAGGCAAATTTCTTCATAATGTTCATCATGTTCATTAGTTAAAAATTTACTGGTATGAAAATCTGAAGATCATAACAAAAAGTTTCTAATGTAACTGTAAATTGTTACAATTGTTTTAGAATGTATTCCTAACATTGGAATAATAATTTGTAGAAAATAATTTATATTTTCTTACTGACTGAAAGCTACATGAAAGACTTCAGATATATAACTAATCTTTATGTTGTCACATAAGTACTTTGATATATACTGCAATATTCTGAAGTTGCGCCCTTTGTAAATAGGTGTTAATTTATAAGAACGTGTTTGGACTTTATTTATCTAGAGCTGTATTAACAATTGTTAGATATAGAAATCAATGTTGTTCAGGGGAAATAGCTAATTTCGGAAATTTTTTTAGATGGACCATTTTCAGTGTTTTCAAATAAATATTTTTTTCTTTGTTTTTTTTTTTTTATTTTTTATTTAACTGAACATTTTCTAAAATGAATGGGACTGCATGTATAACCCAATGCCACATCTCATCTCATTTCACTTTTGTACATGTAAGTTAGCAGATTTCAGCTCACAAGAGCAGATTGTTGGAACATTATATATGAACATGTATTAAATATTACTAAGATATATATTACTTTTTGTTTTAGATAAAACTTCCCCGAATTCTTCAAGGAGTTTTTGCTGCTTTTGGTGACCTTTACCTTTTTAAGTTGTCATGGAAACTAACAGATCGAGCCACAGCACAGTGGTCACTATTCTGTCAGGTGACTTCTTGGTTCATGTTCTACTGTATCACCAGAACTCTTACAAACTCCATGGAAACAGTCTTAGTTACCATAGCACTGTATTATTATCCATGGCCAAAGTGTAAAAGGTATTAATAAGAACACTTATATATATATAATATTGGGGATTTCATAGCTTTTGCAGCTTGAATTCTTTGTAAAGGATGAGGAGAAGAAGAGGTTAAAAGTGGATGTAAATGAGAAAAACATTTCATAAAATACTGGGAAATAATCTCAGACCAAAGAATTGTACTGGTATTAATATTCTTCATCTTGAAAATAGCTGAAAGGTTTTTTGATGATAAGCTTTTTAGCTTTCATCTATAAAATTTCCTCCTTATAATTATGATTTCTTATAAGCCTGATACAGGGTTCTTGGAAGCAAATTACTTGCTTTAGTTCTAAGTCAATATTCAAAATTTTGGTGAGTCCAACATTAAATGCAATCAAAACCCTATGGTACTGACTTGATATCTATATCTTCCAAGGTTTATCACTACCTTTGATAGTTCAAACAAAATAGTGCAGTGAAGTGATCATTCTTTAGATCCTATCCAGTCAATGTCATGCCATTTATTGATGATATGTTATACTTTGATATTTAAGTTACAATATGATGTGTATTTGAATTACCATACTTATCAAGAAAACATTTTTTATTAAAATTACATAAGTAATGCATGGTGTATGAATCTGTTATAAAAATATGTTCAACTACAAATATACAATCATGAACAAAGATAACTCCAACTCAATTTTTGTCTCGCTTGACGGAGTCAAAAAGCGAGACATAGGTATGCTGTTTCTGGCGGCGGCGGCGTCAACAATGTATTAGTTTGTGATTAGGTCCAGTTTATGGTGAACCACTAGTGGTAAGTCAAAGATATTTGGTATGCAGTTGTATTAGTATTGGCACATCTCATTACCATGGAGATTATTTGGCCCTGCCCCCTCAGTTATGGTCTATTGACTTTGAAATTTATGCTTAGTTTTCATGTATTAGTTTGTGATTAGGTGAGTTTATGGGGAACCACTAGTGGTAAGTTAATGATAATTGGTATGCAGTTGTATAAGCATTGGCATATCTCATTTCCATGGAGATTATTTGACCCCGCCCCCTCAGTCATGGTCTATTGACTTTGAAATTTTTGCTTAGTTTTCATGTATTAGTTTGTGATTAATAAAATTGAGAATGGAAATGGGGAATGTGTCAAAGAGACAACAACCCGACCACAGAACAGACAACAACAGAAGGTCACCAATAGGTCTTCAATGCAGAGAGAATTCCCGCACCGGAGGCGTCCTTAAGCTGGCCCTAAACAAATATATATACTAGTTCATTGATAATGGACGTCATACTAAACTCAAAATATACACAAGAAACTAAAAGTAAAAATAATACAAGACTAACAAGGCCAGAGGCTCCTGACTTGGGACAGGCGCAAAAATGCGGCGGGTTAAACATGTTTATGAGATCTCAACCTCCCCTATACCTCTAGCCAATGTAGAAAAGTAAGCGCATAACAATACGCACATTAAAATTCAGTTAAAGAGAAGTCCGAGTCCGATGTCAGAAGATGTAACAAAAGAAAATAAACAAAATGACAATAATACATAAATAACAACAGACTACTAGCAGTTAACTGACATGCCAGCTCCAGACCTCAATTAAACTGATTGAAAGATTATGTCTTCATCATATGAATATCAGGCACAATCCCTCCCGTTAGGGTTTAGTATCATACCATCATAAAATATATGAGAAGAGCATAACCCGTGTCATGCCAACAACTGGTTTTAAATAAATGTGTTTAGTTCGATGCAAAGACCCTATAAGTGAATCAATATTAAAGCCAAAATATGCAATCTTTAATGACCTGACAACAGTATCGTAACTATATCCCTTCTTAATAAGTCTATTTAAAGGTTTTGTTAGCTTCTGAGGTGAATACTGACATTTTAGTGCTTTATAAAGAATATTACAATAAAAGATTGGATGTGAAATACCTGAACGTATAAGAAGTCTGCATGTTGAGCTATATTTACGAATGATGTCCTTGTACCGATGATAAAATTTAGTAAATGTTTTGACTAGTTTGTGATATCGAAAACCCTGGTGTAATAATTTTCTGTAATACATAAATTTCTTTCGTTAAAATCTGAAACGTTGTTACATACACGAGCGAATCGTACAAGTTGAGATATATAAACACCGTAAGATGGTGACAAGGAACGTCACCATCTAAAATGGATAATTAACGATAGGAAATGAAAATCATCTCTTTTATCATAAATTTTTGTATTAAGCTTTCCGTTAATGATATAGATATCAAGATCGAGGAAAGGGCAGTGGTCATTGTTAGTATTAGCTTTATTTAAAGTAAGTTCAACAGGATAAATTTCTTTAGTATACATACTGAAGTCGTCATTATTGAGAGCCAATATATCATCCAAATATCTAAAAGTATTATTAAATTTTTGTATCAGATGTTGTTTCGATGGGTCTTTGCTGATTTTAGTCATAAATTGTAACTCATAGCAATACAAAAACAGGTCCATAATAAGTGGTGCACAGTTAGTCCCCATTGGAATTCGATAACCTGACGATATACGGAATCTCCAAAGCGAACAAAAATATTATCTAGTAAAAATTCAAGGGCAGATATAGTATCAAAGCATGTCCAATTGACATAGTTCTTTTGTTTATTGCTACTAAAAAATGACCTAAAAGAGTTAGAACATATGTATTCACATTCTGACTTTTTAAATGCCCATTTAATTAGGTGTGTGAATTTTTTCTTAATGAGAATGTGAGGCAATGTGGTATACAGGGTAGAAAAATCAAAACTTTGAACAGATTCAAAATCACCAATATAGGCATGCAATTTATCAAGTACTTCCAACGAGTTTTTGACACTCCAAAAGTAATTAATTCCACTATTTTCAAAGGCCTTATTTGAACAATTTATTATCAGGTTTTTGATTGTACCAAGTGAACTGGTAAGAAGAATAGACAATTTAGTAGTGGAACAATGGCTTGAAGACGAAATAAATCTATATTTGTAAGGTGTTTTATGCAGCTTCGAAGCCAGTACATAGTTGGGACTTTCATTGTATTTGGTTCTGCTTGTAAAGAGGTAGCTAAAAGTTTATGTTTGTTACAGATGTCGTTTTCTGAAAATAGAGTCAGTTGGAATGTTGGTGAATTGGTGATTTCTTTTTCAGAACCTCAATGTAAAATTTACATCAAACAATAATGATATTATTAGCAGCTTTATCGGCCGGGACAAAACAAATTCCTTGGCTAGTTCTTTAAGTTTATGTTTGATACGAGAAATAGGTTTATTATGGTTGTTGCTAAGAGTAAAATGTTCTTTAAAATGTTGAATACGATATATCAACTATGTTCATTACTGAATTAAAAAGAGTCCAAAGATTTTTGTCAGCTTTTTCCCGTTTATCCATTTTAAACAGTAAGTACGGAGTGAGTCGTGGATGATATTACGACACTCATTCCAATTAATGATTGACGGGGACGATATTTAGGTCCTTTACTGAGGAATGATTTTAACTCTCGGTCTTGAGCGATGTTAAGATCTCCTGTTATAACATGGGAAATGGGTCCATAAATGTATTCGAATTACTGCAATTACATGAAGTAGGTGTATTTTCACTGATATTAACATCTTTACACAATTGGCTATAATTAAACACATATTTCGGTAGATTTCTTGTAAATATAACAAATAAGAGGGAGCTCAGTATTATCAAAATATCCAGGAATTTGTTCTTTAACAGAATGGTCGTTAAAAATACCGGCAATATTTACAAAATCAAAACCTTTATTGACATACTTTATTTTAATAAAATGTTTTTATGATCTTCAGGCGATCAATTTTGGGAAACAGTTTAGAATAACAATATGCCATTATAATTTGAACGATTTCATACTTAGGACTGCTATATGAAATTGTGTTGCAATCCTCTAAAATTTTATTTAACTTATTAACCGGTAATGAACAGAGCTTTGTTAACAGATAATGTCTGCCATTGTTTTTGAAATAGAAATTAGGTCCGAAATATTGGTATGATTGGTCCGAAATTTTCTTTGATTGCGATTTTTCTACGACCATGAGAACGGTTTTACGAACAGTTTTAGAAACTATATCCAAAATGTTAACAGAATCGGTTCTTGATATATTACCAATTCCCATGATATTATCATTAAGACCGAGAGGGTAGACTGTCTGTAATTTTTTAATCCAATTTAATTCAATTATTTTCCGTGATCGTACAAACTTTGAATGAGATTCACCAGGCTGCTTATTTACTACTTCTAAAGGTTGAACTGTTAAATATTTAATAGGATGATTGTGCTTTTAAGGTGTTGATAAATGATACTTTTGAATTTATTGGGTCTTTTAAAACGATACAGGTGTTCTTGCGTGCGTTTAGATAAAAATCCCCAGTTTCACCTACGTACTGAATACCGCATCCCGGTTTGTTTCATGTGAGTAAATAAATAATACTGTTTGTTTTTCAAGTTATATCAGTTTCAAAATTTAAAGAAAATGTGCGACCATTAAACGTGGACCTTACCGTATTGTTGGTGGAAAGACGGGGACATGTAAGTCATTTTTTGGCATGACACTTATCGATAGAAGGGTAACCACGATTTTTATTGTTAAAAATGTTAGCGATGGTAGTATTTTTAGATAAGCGATTTTGAAGATTGAGACGTGTAGATACCCTTTGAACGAGTTTAGTATTTAATATTTTTCCATTTCTAAGCTTCATATTTGTTTTTGTTTGTGGATTTTATTAGAAAGGAGCAAAGACTGGCATCCAGAATATGAACCAGCATACAATCAATTAAATTATGTAAAATGATAATTCTGTTCGCTAAAGATGTCAAATGCTATCCGTCATTAATTACCGAAAAATAAAACAAAAGATAGGGTATATCAGGGTAGCGACTGACGTCTGACTAAATAGTAGAATGGGGCTGAAAATTGAAATACTACTTTTGATAAATATTCCTAAAGTAATGAACTAGAGAAGTTCTCGCTCGGACACACACTCCATAATCTAGTATATTATAAGAGCATAAACCTGAAGCACGGGAGGCACTCTACTGTCTCCACACGGCACTAAAGACAAACTCTGTAAAAATAAAATTGAGAATGGAAATGGGGAATGTGTCAAAGAGACAACAACCAGACCACAGAACAGACAACAACAGAAGGTCACCAATAGGTCTTCAATGCAGCGAGAAATTCCCGCACCTGGGCGTCCTTAAGCTGGCCCCTAAACAAATATATATACTAGTTCAGTGATAATGGACGTCATACTAAACTCAAAAATATACACAAGAAACTAAAAGTAAAAATAATACAAGACTAACAAAGGCCAGAGGCTCCTGACTTGGGACAGGCGCAAAATGCGGCGGGTTAAACATGTTTATGAGGTCTCAACCTCCCCTATACCTCTAGCCAATGTAGAAAAGTAAACGCATAACAATACGCACATTAAAAGTCCGTTTATTGGGAACCACGAATGGTAGGTCAATGATATTTGGTATGCAGTTGTATTAGCATTGGCACATCTCATTACCATGGAGATAATTTGACCCCGCCCCATCAGTTATGGTTAATTGACTTTGAAATTTTGCTTAGTTTACATGTATTAGTTTGTGTTTAGGTTTGTTTAAAGAGAACTACTTATGATAAGATTAAGTCCATGGTATTTGGTCATGTTGGTATGCAGTTGTATTAGCATTGGCACATCTCATTTCCAAGGAGATTGTTTAGCCATTTACCTTCAGTCATGGTTTATTGACTTTGAATATTTGCAAAACCTACATGTTAAAGTGTTGCTATTTTAATTTCAACATTTGCATTATCGAAATTACAAAAAAGCGAGATATCTCTGTGATAACAGTTTATTTAATTTTCCTATCAAAATGCAATTCAATGTTTTATTTATGTCTTCAATTTACCTAAATATGATTTGAAATTATTCAAATACTCTTCCTATCTTTCCACCAGTGATTAAGATAGATCACTTTGAATTTCTTAGCAGCTAATAGAATTTAATTTGAACTGACCAATGTAAAAAATCTTTGTTTCCCTATAAATGCTTTAATTTATTCAAGAAAGGTTAATAAACTGTAATGCATAAGATGATAGATGTTACTAATCATGTATTTTTTTTTTAATTTCAGTACATCCTTGACAAATTTTTTAGTATTTGCATCATTATCCGTGCTAGTCCGACCAACAGCAGCCATCATTTGGTTGTTAATGTGTTCTTGGCATCTGCAACAATCATCTCATAACATATTCAAAATCCTTAAACAGTATTTTTTTATTGGGTAAGTTTACGTTACATTTACTTATTATGGAATATTTTTATTTGTAATAGAAAAAAAAGGATTTGGGGTATCCATCCATGACACAAAATCAGTTCATGCACAGCAAAAACACAAAAACCAAAGGAACAGAACTTTTATTGCTGTTCTTCATCTCAAAGTCAAAGTAGTTTCCTTTCTGGAACATGACCCAAACACATTTTAATGTACATGTTCGAAGCCAGGAACCTCTTCAGTGGTTGTATGTAGTTTTATCTAGTGTTTTAATCTTCTAAAGAGTTTAGTGTTAAGGGCATACAATACAGTTACAGTGGAGGTGATGCCGTCATTAATGTTAACTGTTAATTTTCACAACGTCAAAATGTGACATATTGGGAAAAGATGCATTTTTTTACTGAAAAATGACATTTGGTTAGATTATGTTTGAAGATTATTTGTACTTATTTTTATGAACAAATCACCAATGAATTTTTGTAAATAAGATAAATATACAGCAAAAAATTTTGCCTTTTTCCTAAAATTATAAAAGGAGAAAGTCCGGTAAGGGCTAGTTTTGGCCTAAAATTCGAAGTACATCAGATGAAGGATTTTTGACATTTTTTAAACACTTAAGTGTCTACTTCAGTTGATTCAATTAGTTTATTTAAAATATTTGAACTGATTTGGTCATAAAAGACGCTCAAATTCAAGCTTAAATATGAAAAATCTATCAAATATGCCATAAAACGTCTCTTTTCAGATGGTTTTTGTCTAAAATGGAAGTGGCGCATTTGTGTTCAGTCATAACCTTTGTATATGTTATGTATTATTATCAAATACAACATATTGTCTAAAATGGAAGTGGCGCATTTGTGTTCAGTCATAACCTTTGTATATGTTATGTATTATTATCAAATACAACATATATTTAAATATTAAAGCTGAACACAAATGCGGCCACTTTCATTTTAGACAAAAACCATCTTAAAATTAGCACAAATGCTACATTTGTGAAGGTTTCAGTAATTTTGCATGAATTTATGATGCTATTACCTGAGACATGTGCATTGTATTGTCAAAAACAGCCCATATTTATGGAACAAAAGAATTATACTTTCCAATAAAGAGCTTAAAGTTTACATTTCAACAAATCTGTAAAAATGCTATATTTTGGGGCCAAAAAGGGGTCTAACTGGGCCTACTCCTTTGATAGAAATGAATTATTTCTGAAGAATTGTTACTAATTAGAGTATACATTCCAAATATTGTAACAAAAAAGCACTTGTTTTATTTTTAAAACTTTGACCCCATTTATTGCTAAAAGTAACACACAAAGATATATTTTTTTATGACATATTTAAATTGACTAAGTGAAAAATAGATTGTATGCAAATTTTCCAAAAAAATAACTGTTGGATCAAAACTGTATTGTATGCCCTTAAAGGCAGGTCTTAACAGACTATTAATTTTATTCAAAACTTGTCTATAGACTTAGGAAGATTTATAGCTCAACCTATTGTAAAGACCTTAGTCTATTGATCTCATAATGTCTTTTCTGGATTTTTTCTTGTGTGTGTGCATAGTTCATGTAGTTAGGTTAATTGCTATTTTATTGATAGGTACTCCTCATCTCATTTTAATATTAATTATCAACTGTTTGCTACAATCTTGCACCAATAACTTTTAAAATTTGGATTGTAATGCTTCCTGTTCTTTGTTGTTGTAATAAATGTACCTGACCTGGGAATTCAAAAGTATGTCTGTTTACCCATTTCAATTTTAATTATTATGAATTACTTGTAGTTCTGTCATGTTGGTATTTAGCTGTATCATTGACCGGTGGTATTATGGAGACTGGATTTTAGTGCAATACAACTTCATTGAATTCAATGTTCTAAAAGGAGGAGGTTCATTTTACGGGACACACCCATGGCATTGGTACATCACACAAGGTTATCCTGCTATCATGACCAGTCATCTTTTCCCTTTTGTAATGGGGGCATGGAAGGCCAGAAATAAAGCTCTGCTATTTCTCATTGTATGGATGATATTTTTTTACAGGTGAGTAAAAGTTTTAAAAAAATAACAACTTGGTGCTTATGTTTTTATCAAGTGTTAAAAAAAGAGATAAATTTCACATTTTAAAGTTTCAGGCTTATTATACTTTTTATTGTTAAATTATAGAATTTGGTGTATTAAAAGAGTTCTGTATTAAAACTTATTTGATCTCTTTTGTCATTGTGTGTGATTTCTGTAAAAACTTACTGTTTCTGCATGGTTCATATTGAATTACAGAGGACAGAGGGCCGGATAATAGAACAATTGTCTGGTACCTGTTTATTAAATTTCATTAATTATTTTTTTTATTTTTTTTACCTCACAGCTTTTTATCACACAAGGAATTCAGATTCTTACTGCCTGCATTACCAATGTCAATGCATTATTGTGGAGTATACTTCAACAGTTTATGCAGAAAACCAAGAATTAAAAAGAAAAAGCTAAAGAAAAGGTCTGAAAGTAAACAAACAAAAACTACAAGTAGCTCAGACAGTCTAGTCAGCAGTGACGGCTCTACTACACCCATCATACACCAGTCAACAGGAACTGTACATGTCATTGATGGTGCCATTGATGAATCACAGGAAGTAGATGGGGCTTCTGAAGTCACTGACAAATCACAATCTTCTAGTACATCCCCCAGATCATCCAGTGAAGATCCCTTTGAAAAACAACAAAGAAAACACAAACATAATTTGACAATGGCTAAATATTTAGTGTTCATATTGATTGGACTTAATTTGATACCCGCAATGTATTTTGGAGTGATGCATCAAAGGGGGACAACTGTTGTTATGAAGTACCTGTATGATGAAAGCCTAGAGAAGGATATGGATGTTTTATTTTTAATGCCCTGCCATTCCACACCTTATTACAGGTAAGAACTACAAATATGGGGACCAATTTGTACAAACTGAAGTTTTTATTATGGATTTATTTGTTAGCGTGGGTTACCAATTTTCATTGTCAATGAAAGATTTGTTCTGTACATGCATGAAATTTTTGCCACTAAACATCAAACACTGTTTATTGAGAAAACTGTAAATGAGAAACTTAAATAAAAATTGTAGAGAATAGTGCCAAATATAACCCCAATCAGTTATTCTCAAATTTAGGCTTTAAACTGAAACAAGATATTTTAAATTTAAACTTTTTCAGATACACCCTTGAATTTAATCTACTTTGCAATCTTTAACAATCTATTCTAATGGGGGACAATATGGAGAGCTTGTGATGGTTATGCCCTCGCCGTCACCGAGGGGCATTTAGTGTTACCCTTGTCGCCTGTACGTCCGTCCGAATGTCTCGAAATTGGTTTCCGTTCTCTAACTTTAGATTGCCTCAACCAAATGTTATGAAACTTATACACAATGCTTATTATCACAAAACACAGATCAAGTTTGCCACTTTTATCGTTCTCGAGTTATGCCCTTTATAATGTTATATGCAAGCGAGGGCATCATCTGTGTCCCATGGGTACATTCTCCTTTTATTTTATCTTAATGTTGGGAGAATATTATAGAACATAGCCATCTTAAGTATGTGAGATTACAAGAGCAAGCTTAACTTTGCAGTGTTTTTCTTATATTGCAAATTTAATATATTGCGGCATTCACAAAAACTTGTTGCTGCACCTATTTCCCGTGTTAAACAAGAGTGACACTGCTTCGTAAGCTACCAAAATGAAGATAGATATCTATAATTTCGATTTTACATTACAGTTTTCGTGAAAGCAGTCCACATTTTTTAGCTCACCTGGCCCGAAGGGCCAAGTGAGCTTTTCTCATCACTTGGCGTCCGTCGTCCGTCGGCGTCCGTCGTCGTTAACTTTACAAAATCTTCTCCTCTGAAACTACTGGGCCAAATTTAACCAAACTTGGCCACAATCATCATTAGGGTATCTAGTTTAAAAATTGTGTCTGGTGACCTGCCAAACCAACCAAGATGGCGCATTGGCTAAAAATAGAACATAGGGTAAAATGTATATTTTGGCTTATAACTCTGAAACCAAAGCATTTAGAGCAAATCTGGCGGGGTAAAATTGTTGATCAAGTCAAGATCTATCTGCCCTGAAATTTTCAGATGAATCGGACAATGGGTTGTTGGGTTGCTGCCCCTGAATTAGTAATTTTAAGGATTTTTTTCCGTTTTCGGTTATTATCTTGAAAATTATTATAGATAGAGATAAACTGTAAACAGCAATAATGTTCAGCAAAGTAAGATCTACAAATAAGTCAACATGATCAAAATGGTCAGTTGACCCCTTAAGGAGTTATTGCCCTTTAAAGTAATTTTTTACCAATTTTTTGTAAATTTTTGTAATCTTTTACAAAAATCTTCTCCTCTGAAACTACTGGACCAAATTCAACCAAACTTAGCCACAATCATTATTAGGGTATTTAGTTTAAAAAATATGTGTGGTGACCCAGCCAACCAACCAAGATGGCTGCCATGGCTAAAAATAGAACATAGGGTAAAATGTAGATTTTGGCTTGTAACTCTGAAACCAAAGCATTTAAAGCAAATCTTACAGGGATTAACTTGTTTATCAAGTAAATATCTATCTGCCCTCAAATTTTCAGATGAATTGGACAACAGGTTGTTGGGTTGCTGCCCTTGAATTGGTAATTTTTAAGGAAATTTTGCAGTTTTGGTTATTATCTTGAAAATTATTACAGATAGAGATAAACTGTAAACAGCAATAATGTTCAGCAAAGTAAGATCTTCAAATAAGTCAACATGATCAAAATGGTCAGTTGACCCCTTAAGGAGTTATTGCCCTTTAAAGTAATTTTTTACCAGTTTTTTGTAAATTTTTGTAATCTTTTACAAAAATCTTCTCCTCTGAAACTACTGGACCAAATTCAACCAAACTTAGCCACAATCATTATTAGGGTACTTAGTTTAAAAAATGTGTGCGGTGACCCAGCCAACCAACCAAGATGGCTGCCATGGCTAAAAATAGAACATAGGGGAAAATGTAGATTTTGGCTTGTAACTCTGAAACCAAAGCATTTAAAGCAAATCTTACAGGGATTAACTTGTTTATCAAGTAAATATCTATCTGCCCTCAAATTTTCAGATGAATTGGACAACTGGTTGTTGGGTTGCTGCCCTGAATTGGTAATTTTAAGGAAATTTTGCAGTTTTAGCTCACCTGGCCCAAAGGGCCAAGTGAGCTTTTCTCATCACTTGGCGTCCGTCGTCCGTCGTCGTCCGTCGTCCGTTAACTTTACAAAATCTTCTCCTCTGAAACTACTTGGCCAAATTTAACCAAACTTTGCCACAATCATCATTGGGGTATCTAGTTTAAAAATTGTGTCCGTGACCCGCCAACCAACCAAGATGGCCGCCATGGCTAAAAATAGAACATAGGGTAAAATGTAGATTTTGGCTTATATCTCTGAAACCAAAGCATTTAGAGCAAATCTGACATGGGGTAAAATTGTTGATCAAGTCAAGATCTATCTGCCCTGAAATTTTCAGATGAATCGGACAATGGGTTGTTGGGTTGCTGCCCTAAATTAGTAATTTTAAGGATTTTTTTCGTTTTCGGTTATCTTGAAAATTATTATAGATAGAGATAAACTGTAAACAGCAATAATGTTCAGCAAAGTAAGATCTTCAAATAAGTCAACATGATCAAAATGGTCAGTTGACCCTTAAGGAGTTATTGCCCTTTAAAGTAATTTTTACCAATTTTTGTAAATTTTGTAATCTTTACAAAATCTTCTCCTCTGAAACTGCTGGACCAAATTCAACCAAACTTAGCCACAATCATTATTAGGGTATTTAGTTTAAAAATGTGTGCGGTGACCCAGCCAACCAACCAAGATGGCTGCCATGGCTAAAAATAGAACATAGGGTAAAATGTAGATTTTGGCTTCTAACTCTGAAACCAAAGCATTTAAAGCAAATCTTACAGGGATTAACTTGTTTATCAAGTAAATATCTATCTGCCCTCAAATTTTCAGATGAATTGGACAACTGGTTGTTGGGTTGCTGCCCTGAATTGGTAATTTTAAGGAAATTTTGCGTTTTGGTTATTATCTTGAAAATTATTACAGATAGAGATAAACTGTAAACAGCAATAATGTTCAGCAAAGTAAGATCTTCAAATAAGTCAACATGACCAAAATGGTCAGTTGACCCCTAAGGAGTTATTGCCCTTTATAGTCAATTTTAACAATTTTCATTAATTTGGTGAATTTTGGTAAGTTTTACAAAGGTTTTCCTTTTGTAATCTTCTTTCTGAAACTGCAGTAGAAAATCAATATAGAAAACAATCTACTAATGTACTGGCAATAAAAATAATTGATAATTCTATAACATGAAAAAAAACACATTAATACCTGATGATGGTGTTTCTTTCTTTACATTGAAAATGATGTCACAACTATAATCACGAACAATAGGTCGAATGTCAGATATGTTTCAGTACTTTGGCTTCATTTTCTACAGATTCCGAAGTGCAAATGATGCTTGAATTCCTACACTTATTTATACAGACTTCATCCCCTTTCACAGGTAATGCCTGCCTCATATTATATTTAAAACTTTAATAGAATATCAGAAATTTTGAGAGAAAATTAATCAACCATGCAAGATCTAAAACTTAATTAATATTGTTCAAATTATCAATTAACTATTAAAAAGAAAATTCTCATTAAAAAATATAGTTCTTAATTTTATATTTTATCAGAAATTTAGGGAAAAAAATTGAATTTAATTGTGTCCCTTGTTCTCATTTCCTGGGATAAATCCAATACAAATTAAAGTATTGGTATTGAATTAATATTTAAGAAATATTTCAAACCTTACCATTTTCTTCACAAGAATGAAGACCATATTTTCAGTGTAATGAGTATCAGTCATCATATTTGTTGTACTTTGTTGTTTAAAAGTTGAATACAAAAAGATCAACAAAGCAATTCAAAAACTACTTGAATTTTGCAACAACAAATGAGAGTTTTAACGACCTCAGCTGGCTATACAACCCTTGCACAATCAACTGAATTTTGCAGAAATCATTAATAGGAAAGATTGCCCTTAAATGATAATTTTTATTACTTTTGGGGTGTTGGGGTGTTGCGCAACAACAAAACTTCACAACAAACTTTCTCATCACTTAGCATTTCGTTAGATAAATTTTACAAAATTTTCTCCTGAAACTACTGTCAAATTAAACCAAACTTGGTTTAAATCACCACTAGGATATCCAGGGACCACTGTGTATGATGACCCTGCCTGCCAACATGGCACACATGGCTGAAATAAAACGCACTTTTTAGTCTTATATCTCTGAAACTAAACGACAGTACAACAGTTGCATTTATCATGCATCAATTGTAAATAAAAATATCAGGTGAGCGACACAGGGTCCTTGGAGCCTCTAGTTGGTTATTATCTTGAAAATTATTACAGATAGAGATAAACTGTAAACAGCAATAATGTTCAGCAAAGTAAGATCTTCAAATAAGTCAACATGACCAAAATGGTCAGTTGACCCCTTAAGGAGTTATTGCCCTTTATAGTCAATTTTTAACAATTTTCATTAATTTGGTAAATTTTGGTAAGTTTTTAGAAAATGTTTTCCTTTTGTAATCTTCTTTTCTGAAACTGCAGTAGAAAATCAATAAAGAAAACAATCTACTAATGAACTGGCAATAAAAATAATTGATAATTCTATAACATGAAAAAAAAAACCACATTAATACCTGATGATGGTGTTTCTTTCTTTACATTGAAAATGATGTCACAACTATAATCCCGAACAATAGGTCGAATGTCAGATATGTTTCAGTACTTTGGCTTCATTTTCTATTTTATCAGAAGTTTAGGGAAAAAAATTGAATTTAATTGTGTCCCTTGTTCTCATTTCCTGGGATAAATCCAATACAAATTAAAGTATTGGTATTGAATTAATATTTAAGAAATATTTCAAACCTTACCATTTTCTTCACAAGAATGAAGACCATATTTTCAGTGTCATGAGTATCAGTCATCATATTTGTTGTATTTTGTTGTTTAAAAGTTGAATACAAAAAGATCAACAAAGCAATTCAAAACCACTTGAATTTTGCAACAACAAATGAGAGTTTTAACGACCTCAGCTGGCTATACAACCCTTGCACAATCAACTGAATTTTGCAGAAATCATTAATAGGAAAGATTGCCCTTAAATGATAATTTTTATTACCTTTTGTTTTTTTTTTTTTTTGGGGAGGGGGTGTTGCGCAACAACAAAACTTCACAACAAACTTTCTCATCACTTAGCATTTCTCGTTAGATAAATTTTACAAAATTCTCCCTGAAACTACTGTCAAATTAAACCAAACTTGGTTTAAATCACCACTAGGATATCCAGGGACCACTGTGTATGATGACCCTGCCTGCCAACATGGCACACATGGCTGAAATAAAACATAGGTTTCAAACGCACTTTTTAGTCTTATATCTCTGAAACTAAACGACAGTACAACAGTTGCATTTATCATGCATCAATTGTAAATAAAAATATCAGGTGAGCGACACAGGGTCCTTGGAGCCTCTAGTTGCTTATTAGTTTTCCTGTTGTTGTTTCTTTGTCAACGTTGACATTCTTCTTTCCAAAGCAGAAGTTCATTTGCAACAAAGAATAGTGCCATAAATATAAAATACCAAGTATACAATTAATGTTTATAATTATTAAACCCTTAATAAATATATTCAAATGGAATTTAATTTCCATTGCTTATACAACAACAGGCCAGACTTACGGCAGGGATCACCACAGAATTTATTTTAAGGGTGGTGTTCACGAAAAAAAAAAATATATTTTACAATCACCCAAGATCTTTATTGTAGATCATAATCTGTTGATTAGGAAAAAGATAAACAAATTAATGCCATTGCAAAAAAAATTGTAATTAAGGCATGAATTTATACTTTATAAGTAAAAATTGTCAAAAATTTTACCTTTTCATCACATTTTTCAAAAATTCAAGTGTGTTGCTGAGAAATTCAAGAGTGGTGCTGGAGGTTACAGGGTGGAGCTGAAAATTTAAGGGTGGAGGAGCTTCACCCTTTAATAGCCTGTGGTGATCCCTGCTTGCGGTCCTATTACGTAACAACCTGCCCAGAGGATGTGAAAATTTAAACACCTATTCTATCTAAATAGTAATTTTATCTCATTTATTATTTTAGTTACTTACATCAGAATATTACCATGAGATTTCTCACATGTGAACCAAACCTGAAACAAGAAGAAGACTACATAGACGAAGCAGACATATTTTATGAAGATCCAGAAGATTGGTTAAAATTAGAATATAAGCAGCAGAAGAGACAATTACCAAGCCATCTTGTTTATTTTAATACTCTACAGTTTGATATTTCATTATTTTTATCTCAGAGCGGTTACAGACAGTGTGGGAAATTTTTCCACACACATTTACCTGAAGGTAGAACAGGCAGCCATGTTATTGTTAGTTGTAGATGATTATTGTTTTAATGTGTTATTTTTTTATCAATCGGGACCATTTTGACTTTGTATATCACTTAATAGCTTATTGGTTTTGTAAAGCACACAAATTCTTTTAAATAGTTGAGACCCCACTAAAAGAAAGATATGGATGTTGAATATGACACTTTTTCAAATAGAAATTACTGAAAAAAGTATGAAAAACTATGGAAATTGTTGAAAGAATAGAAAATTGCAATTAAAGTTTATACTTTTAAATTTTATTAAAGTAAAAGAAAAAATAATAAAGTAACTTTTCATTTTCATTTTTTCTAAGAATTGTTCTTGTGTTAAATATCTTTAAGGATTATGGTTTTTGTCCCAAAAGCGTGTAGAACATCTGAAATGATCGTATTTTGTTTTTACTTAACTTGTAATATTTGTTATTTACTTTGTAAAGACATGATATTCTATGCAGAAAAAATCATCTTGCTGCTGATGTTTCTATTTTTGTTAAAATATTTTTGATCATGATAATAATATAAAAATGATAATATCCGTCCCAGAAACAATTATGTGATATCTTTTCAGAATACAGTTTAGAAATGGTAGTTTATATTTGATGCATTTTGGGTGAATTTTGTAAGTATGTGAGAATCTAGAGCTAGCAGTTCACAGAATTCTGTTCTGTCATGTTATTTTCCATTAGAAGTTAAATCCATTGCAATAACTTTTTTAAATGTCAAAATGTTGTTTTTTTACACTGCTGTTCCCATTTATTATGCAAGATTGAAAAATAAAATTTAAGAAGAACATCTGTATTTGTCATGAGTTTGAATTCATTTTAAGGATAATATAAATAAGGGATATAACTCTGTCTATCTTAAGCCAAACATTTGAAAAAAAAAAGAATTTGAATATTAAAGCATTGTTTTGTCTGTCTTTCTACTATGTATAACTTTTTTATTGTCACAAATTTTCTTTATCATAAAAAATGAATTAAAATTTTCAAAGCAAGCAACATCTGCTGTTTTGGCAATTGGATATTTTGTTTGGAATATAGGGGCTTGTTTTTTAATAAGATTTTGCAGCTTTGTTCAGTTGATTTGTTTATTTTTTATAAAATAATAATATAAAAAAAATAAATGATAGGATCATCATTTAATCTTATTTCTGGATACCAACTTTTGTAATAGAATCATGGCATAGCTTGTTAACTATCAGATCACAAGAATTGCAGAGCCATCTTTTGAGCCAATGATCCTTAAAGAAATTCCCTTTGAGTGAAGAGAGAGAAAAAAAAGAAGCAGTTGGACTAATTTTTTCGAAAAATGTTTTGCATTTTTAAATTTTTTCATTACTTAAGGACATCAACAAACACATAAAATCCCACCTTAAAGGACAACAGGGAAATTTATCAATTTTGTTCGATTTCTTATTTGTAAAATGACAATTCCATAATATAGTTGGATGCTAGAATTACAAACAATATTTATAATCATAAATTACTATTGAGTGCTAAAAGTATTGATAGATTATATTCTCATTATAACAGCATTTTTTTGTTATCTTAACTACAGCATCTTACATGTGACATCAGATCATTCTGTTTACATCCTTCTGTTAACAACTGGTAGTACCAAATTGAAGGGAAAGCAACATATTGTAGATTATTGGGTACATATACAATAAAATAATGTTAAGGATGTTCGCTCCTCTTGTTTCTGAATTTTTGCCAGATATTCGGAATCCTCTGGTTTTATCCATGTGATGACTGTAAAAATTTTGCCGGCTAACCCCTACTTTTCTTTCCATAATTTGATAACATATAGTTAAAAATGTCATCTTTGAAAATCTTATAAAATCCTTGTTATTTTTTCATAGTTTTTTAAAGAAAAATGGTGCCAATGTAAAGTGTATGAAAAATCTAGAGAGAATCCATTCCTGCCAAATTTTCAAAGGCTTATATCTCAAAAACAAGCAAATGGACCCTTCATTTTTTTCTGCTTTTTTAGTTCCTTTATTTATATACTATCGATTTATAACAGTCTTAAAGTTTTAAAAAGCTTGTTATTTTGAAACAGAGTAGCGAACACCCTTAAATACCAGTAATAAATGCATTTTTTCAATTAAGAAGAAAGACTTAGAAAATGTGAATATCATCAAAGCCATGATGCCACAATTTGACTGCGACATCATTTAAAGAAGTCACAAGGTTAATGTTTTAGATTTGTAGCAAAAATATGCTAATTTCAGGAACATTTTTTCTAAATCAATATAGAGCCCAAGTGTTTCCACAAAAAAAATTCTGCCAGTGAATAGATAAACACAAATTAAATACACTTCCTAAGTGAATATATTTTTGTGACCATTGCCCTCTATATTATTTCTACACATGTAAAAGTCTTACAGTAAAAATTTGCATTATTTTCCCAATTTTCTGAATTAAGTGTCATTTTGTGACTGTACAATTCATGAAATAGATATATTTTAAACAAAACTGCAATATTATATCAAAGTATAAGTACAAAAAAATAATGTTTGATTCTGCATTTTGAAATACATTTAATTTTAGGGCCAAAGATCAATTTTGCCCAAAATTGCTCAAAATTGTAACTTCTCCTTTTTATATCTCAATTAAACTGTCTACAATACAATAAGCAATCCATTAAATATAATGATGACTATACTCTTAGACTTGATGAATACAATCAGCAAATTGTCTTTGATTAGATAGATTTCTCAAACAAAACTCTGCAAATTTTTGCTAATGTTAGATTTCTTTAATAAAACTTCTTCAAACAGAACTGTACGCAAAGATTATGTAAACATGTTCACAGTGAAGTTTTCACAAGCATTCAATTTTCCTTAACTAGTGTGTCACAAAATTAGAGATAATGGAATCTGATCTGATATTATATCGATTTGAAAACCTAAATAGAGTAATAAAAGAAATCATCTTTAATTTTAAAGCTTCATTTTCTGCCATAAATTTAAAGCAAATCATTTGTATTGTATGAGTTATTTCCCCTGAGTATGTAATCTTTGTAAAAACTATCTGAGATATGAAAAACAGAAGTTTGAAAACCCATACAAGAAATTTAATCAGAAGAAATAAAAAGACATGTGAAATTAATACATTTGTTAATACTACAGCATGCTTGGGAAATTTGAAATTTTATAAAGAAAAGATATTTTTAAATACAATGTATCCATCTTTATCTGAATAAATATTCTGTCGTATGAAGCAGTCTTTGGTAAAATTATTAAGAGAAATTAGATTTTACAATATCAGTTAAAAGGAGAAGGAACTTGCACTAAGGAAAAACAGTATTATCTGATTTACATTAAGTTAAATTAGTGAAAATGTGTAAATTTAAAGTAAAAGAAACTAAATCAAACCTTTCATATATAAGTTTTAAAATATTCGTTATTTTGAACAGGTAAATTTTATATGTATATGGCTTGAACACACTATTTTCTTAATTTGTGATAATTATTTGTTATATTATTATTTGTTGTTGTAGCAGTTTTATTTTTACTTATTTTAATAAAGAGACACATATATTTCATTTTTTTGACTTATTTACTGATAATGTCCTCTGAATTTTTTAGGCATTCACAATCTGTTCATAGTTTAAAAAAAAGGTTAAACTTAAGTTAACCTTCAATCTGATCAAAATACAGATCCTGTGTTCATGCTTTGCTTACAAGGATCTGACAACACTCCATTCAACTTCCTGTTTCAAAAAATTTGGATGCAGCAATTTGATTGGCTGATGTAAAAATTACCAGAACAAAAAATAGAACCAAGTGTTTTCAGATCCTTCTACACAGGATCTGTATTTTAATCAGATTGTTTAACTTTGAAAATGACGTCTTTAAGAAAATTAAATGTCTTATATAGAGGAAAAATATACATATTTTTTCCTTAATACAAATGTAACATTTTGTCAGGAAACAGGAATCAAGATAAAAGACATCTTACATGTACTGCAGCTTTGTGTTTGAAAAAAAAATCTTGATGAGACAATGTTTTAATATTTCTTTTTACTGCAATGCCTATAATTACATATTGGTTTGATTTTTGTTAAAATTGTTTGACACTATTTTAATCTCAACTGGCCCATCAATGATATCAACTTAGTCCCTTGTCATCGTAAACTTTTTTTTAAATTTCCTCCTGATACTTCAAAAGGAAGGTTTTGGAATGATTTTAGGGGCTATTGTCCTGTTTAGGAATTAGGGGTCAAAATGGACAAAAAACAAGCATTTTTCTTTTTTTCAGGACAATAACTTGTGTATAAGTGTATTGACTTCTATAGAATTGTACCACAAAATTCCATACCTCAATAAAATGCTCCGCAGGGCACAGCTTGATACGACCGCAGAGGTCGAACCCTGAACAGTTGGGGCAAGTATGGACACAACATTCAAGCTTGATACAGCTCTGAATTTGGATTGTGATTAAATATTTGACACAGCATAGGTTTCTGACACAGAATGAATGTGATCTAAGAACTTAAAATTTTAAATTGAAATTCACCTATTATGGTCCCATATCCAAAATCTAAATACATGGTTAGATTCAGCATATCAAAGAACCCCAAGAATTCAATTTTGATGAAATCAAACAAAGTTTAATTTTGGACCCTTTTGACCTCAATGTGGACAAAATTGATAACGGGCCCAAAAATCAATAATCTAAATACATGGTTAGATTCAGCATATCAAAGAACCCCATATATTCAATTTTGTTGAAATCAAACAAAGTTTAATTTTGGACCCGATTTGGACCAACTTTAAAACTGGGCCCATAATCAAAAATCTAAATACATGTTTAGATTCAGCATATCAAAGAACCCTAAGAATTCAATTTTTGTTAAAATCAAACTAAGTTTAATTTTGGACCCCGATTTGGACCAACTTGAAAACTGGGCCCATAATCAAAAATCTAAACACATGTTTAGATTCAGCATATCAGAGAACCCTAAGAATTCAATTTTTGTTAAAATCAAACTAAGTTTAACTTTGGACCCTTTGGATCTTAATGTAGACCAATTTGAAAACGGAACCAAAAATTAAGAATCTAAATACACGGTTAGATTTGGCATATCAAAGAACCCCAATAATTCAATTTTTTATGAAATCAAACAAAGTTTAATTTTGGACCCTTTGGACCTCAATGTGGACCAATTTAAAAAACGGGGCCCAAAATCCAAAAACTTAATACACGGTTAGATTCAGCATATTAAAGATCCCCAAGAATTCAAGAATAAAACCCCATTGAAATTGGTCAAGAAATAAGCAATTTATACGAAGTATCTTCTTGCTATTGCGCAATACTGTACAATTGACAATTTCTTGCTATTGCGCAATATTGTGCTATTGGATATTTCTTGTTATTGTGCAATACTGTGCAATTGAAGATTTCTTGCTATTGCGCAATACTGTGCAATTGAAGATTTATTGCTATTGTGCAATACTGTGCAATTGAAAATTTCTTGCTATTGCACAATACTTATTATATAATAATTTACACATCCTGTTTGGTGTGTATCTCCTACCATATCATTATTATTAGCTTTTAAATATAAATCAGAAATAACCAACTTAAAATGGAAAATTTTAAAAGAAAAAAAAAAGGAAAAAAAAAATCCCCCCAAATTTTTGAACCCCCTTATGATTCATCACCCCCAAACTCAATCCCAGCCTTCCCTTTGTGGTATGACACCTTGCAGTACAATTTCAGAGAGATCCATACACTTGAACACAAGTTATTATCTGGAAACTAGAAAAATGTGTTTTTTGGCCCCTTTTTGGCCCCAAATTCCTAAACGTTTAAGGCAATTACCCCCAAACTCAAACCCAGCTTTCCCTTTGTGATATGGAACCTTGTGGTACAATTTCAGAAAGATCCATACACTTACACACAAGTTATTGTCCTGAAACTAGAAAAATGCTTGTTTTTTGCCCCTTTTTGGCCCCTAATTCCTAAAATTTTGAGGCAGTTACCCCCAAAATCAATTCCAGCCTTCCCTTTGTGATATGGAACCTTGTGGTACAGTGTCAGAGAGATCCATACACTTACACACAAGTTATTGTCTGGAAGTTACAAAAAAGCTTTTTTTTTGCCCCTTTTTGGCCCCTTATTACTTAACTGTTGGTACCATAACCCCCAAAATCAATCCCAACCTTCCTTTTGTGGTATTGAACCTTATGGTAAAATTTCATAGAGATCCATTCACTTAAACTAAAGTTAGAGTGCGAAAACCAATGTGTCTTCGGACGACGACGACGCCGCCAACGTCATACCAAGATACGACCGCAAAATATTTTTGCGGTCGTATAAAAAGAAGATTGGGATTGATTTTTGGGGTTATGGTCCAAACCTTTCAGGAATTAGGGGCCAAAAAGGGAAAAAAAACAAGCATGTTTCAGGACAAAAACTTGTGAATAAGTGTATGGATCAGAATGTAATTGTATCACAATGGTCCATCCAAGAAGGGAGGTTGTGACTGATTTTGGGGGTATGGTCTTAACCTTTTAGGAAAAAAGGGGTCAAAACAATACTTTTCTAATACTTTGTATAAATTGCTTATTACTTGACCAATTTCAATGAAGTTTAATTCAAAGTCTTAAATTCTTCGGGTTCTTTAATATGCTGAATCTAGATTTTGGATTTTGGGCCATTTTTTGATTGGTCCACATTAAGGTCCAAAGGGTTCAAAATTAAACTTTGTTTGATTTCATCAAAAATTGAATTATTGGGGTTCTTTGATTGTTCAAATCCAACTGTGTATTTAGATTTTGGATTTTGGGCCAAGTTTTCAAATTGGTCCACATTAAGGTCCAAAGGGTCCAAAATTAAACTTAGTTTGATTTTAACAACAATTGAATTCAAGGGATTCTGTGATATGCTGAATCTAAAGATGTATTTAGATTTCGGATTTTGGGCCTAGTTGGTTCAAATCGGGGTCCAAAATTACACTTCGTTTGATTTCAACCAAAATTGAATATATAGGTTTCTTTGATATGCTGATTCTAACCGTGTATTGAGATTTTTTTATTGTGGGCCCCATTATCAAATTGGTTCACATTGAGGTCCAAAGGGTCCAAAATTAAACTTGTTTGATTTCATCAAAAATTGAATTCTTGGGGTTCTTTAATATGCTGATACTAACCATGTATTTAGATTGTGGATATTGGACCAATCTCAGATTTTTAAGTTCTTAGACAACATTCATTCTAGATAAACCAACTGGGCCCAAAATCCGAAATCTAAAAACATCTGTGTCAGAAACCTATGCTGTGTCAAATACTTAATCACAATCCAAATTCAGAGCTGTATCAGGCTTGAATGCAGTGTCCATTCTTGCCCCAACTGTCCAGGGGTTGGCCTCTGTGGTCATATCAAGCTGCGCTCAGCGGAGCATTTTATTTCTTTCTAATTTCATTTTTTTGCCTTTTATCTGGAAAACTTTGAACAGATAATCAGAAAGGGTAAGCAGCTTACATGATAATCAGGACAATATTTAAGAAATTGCCAATTTGAATGAAACCATCAGACAACTCTTTATATGAGTTATTGCCCTTAAATGACAACTGTTTTACTAATTTTTATAGCTTTTGTCTACATCTCGAAAAGTATTATAGATTGACAGAAACTGTTCACATCAAGTATGATCAGTGATACAAGGTCTACAAAGTAATTATATGAGTCGGATGACGTCCCCTTAAATGACCCCTTACATAACCCCTTAAATGAATTTGATAGATCAACAGAAAGTGTAAGCAGTTCAAATGACCAGCAATACCAGATTACGAAATTACCGATTTAATTTCCAATTTTCAATGTTAAATTTTTTTCTTAAGTTAGTTTGATAGGAACTACTTCTGATAGACAATGATATTTCCTATAAAGTTGCATTACTATCAGTACATCTCAGTTTGACGAACATTTTGATGCGCTGCCCTCTATGTCATGGTCCAGCAACTTTGAATTAATTGGCAATTTGGTTGTCCATCAGATTGTCTTTTTCTGAATTTTCTGCCGACCCTGTCGACGTACATGTCTGTTGTCACAGCCCGGTTTGAGTTCATACACGATCCCAATTGTTTTTACTGGCTTTGATTTTCACATACAACAGAAAGATTCAACCAGTTTAATTTCAGTTGTAGATCTAATAACTGTAGATTGGAGTTGTAAACAACAATGTTCTCGGCATGCATATGCATGTAATATTTGCCACTGTCCGTAAAATACTCATGCATGCCATCCATGGTTACTAGTAACCATTATCCTGCACAATAGTTATGTGAGCTTTGGTTCGACTAGATGAAATGTCACTTAATAAATTTGGTCGATTCTAACATCATATCAGAATTCAAAAAATTGATAGGATATACGCGAATCATTGGGAAAACAATTCCAAATCATAAATGTAATGCATGCATGTTGCCGTCTTGACCTTGTTGTAGGGTATGAATGATTCGTTCATTGTTGAAGACCCTATATCAACTGTCAAGATGAAGAACAGGAATAAAAGCCCTGTTCATTGATATTTTTTTTTATTTTTTCTATGTATTGTATGCGATTTTGCCCCATGTACATTTACTCTATACCCTTTTATTTTCTTTTTATTGCACAGACGGTTGAACCAAGCCAAATATACTAAATTTAAGTGAATTCAAAGCGTTATCGAAAAGAAGTGTGCGCACATCTTTAGATAACGTCGTCTGGACCTGCGCAGGTCTATTGGTAACGTCTATGACTTTCTGTAACGTCACAATAGCGCCCAGAAGAAACCTACTTCTCTGTTGTCGAAAAGGAGTTTTTACCTCACGACCGCAAACATGAACGTACATGATAAAACTGAAAAGTCTTTGGAGATATTGAGATTTGTTTTAAAGAAGAATTTCCATCAAGGACGAAGGTAAGTTGCTGTATCTCATTCAAGATACTTCGATGCAGGTTCACTTGATTACCGTAATAGTCTTTGTATAAATTGTTAGAGGCTTTGTTTGGTCTCTGTCTTCAAAACATTTTGGAACTAAAATGAGTGATATGGGCATTATCATGAATTTTTAGTATCGATGTTATATATCTTTTAATAGTGAGGAATTTTTGTTTTGTTTTGGATAAATATACAATTGATCAAATGAAGTTAACAATTCTATATTCAAGCTAGCTATTATCAGGAACTGTAAGAGCATAGTAAAATAAAGGAAATTATATTTTAATGAAGTGCTTTTGGCTCAGTTGCTGGAATCACAAAATAGTAAAATCTTTAACTCTGAACGGGACTGAGAGCCAGGAACTTAGTTCTTCACGTCCGTCCACCACATGAGGAAAAGTCTGTATAACGGAATTCTTTCTAAACATTAAATAAAATAAGTAAGGAAGAAGATCACAAACAAAGAAAACCCAAGGTTATTATATGTCCGTTACGCAATAACTCACTCATAAACATAATGTTTCATATTTGTCCACTTTTTTCTTGTTTCCATGTTATTTTTAGTTTACAACATGCTCCTTTGCTTGTTTTAAGTACCCCCTTTTCTCTCTTAGAAATCTTTGTGATGATGCATATGAAGAACCACTGGACAAGCCTGAAATGTCAGACCTTCAGTTTGATGTGGAGTTTGACCATATGGTCGCGGATCAAGAATACCAGGACGAAGAACTATTTTCTCAGTAAGTATATTCTTTTATCATGTATTTTGCAAAATGACAGATGACACACAAAATAAGCACAGGCATGTTTTATTGCCGTTTATCTGGAAGAAAGGTATATGGAACGGAGTTCACTCTTTGTGAATATAGAATGATCAATCATAAGCTGCCAATTTACTGTGGAAGATGGTCAAACTTTCCGGGAGAAAACAGAACTTGTAAATCATGTAATACTAATATTATTGGGGATGAATGTCACTATCTTCTTGAATGTCCATAATTATGGTGTTTTAAACTGCAAGGCCTAGGGTATTATGACTTATATAAAAAAAATCAAAACAGCGGAGGAAATTTTGTAAATTTATATACAAGAATTATGTAAATGAAAGACGGGTTCTGTGAGTAACTTCACCGGAGAGTCATTTATATTATATATCATCATTTTACATTTATCATTTCTTTCTTTGTTTCACTTTTACTTTTGTTTTATTATATTCAATGTGTTTATTTTTCGTCAATCATTGTTCAAACAACGGTTAATCAGAATAAAGTTTATACTTATTATTTACTATATAGTTCAACCCCATGCACCAATTTGATTTTAAATCCATATTGAATCATAGCAAAATGGGTTTGAACCGACCTCCATGCAAACGACCAATGATTCCGTAACGAGGAGTACCCAAATTGCATCCATGCTTAAATTCACATTAGTAAAAATCGAACAATTTTTTGTTCACTTGGGAGACTGTTAAGCGGGGATCCGCCGTTCGAAAAAATAACAAGTTCCTGGTAGGTTTGGTGTACACGCAAGTCATGTTACTCTATATATGAAGTTTCAGCTTCAAGATTTGGTAACGGAAACATTCTACGTACGTGTGTATATAACGTCACAGTACCCAAATTGCACCGAGTACCCAAATTGCACCTATTAGCAAAAATAGCAGTGGAAATCTTACAAGTTTTCTTAGAGACTAAACAATTTGTTTTTTTATGATTTGACATTATGCACGTCTTTCAACATATGTAAATATATTTAAATATACACAATACGTTCACAGTATATATCAACAGATGACGTAATCACTGGTAACAGTAAAATGTTCGACGTCCACAAAAATTCATCTTTTTAAAAAGACCAAATAAAATATGTTACAAGCATCCATTTCTTAAAAAATGAATAGTAAGCATGGACTAATGTCAAATTGTTCTAAATATTTGGAGAAATAAAACAAAACATCTATTATTCGATTTTTAAGGATGTGAATTTAAGTATGGATGCAATTTGGGTACTCCTCTTTACAGAATCATGGATCGTTTGGAGGTCGGTTCAAACCCATTTTTCTATGATTCAATATGTATTCAAAATTAAATTGGTTGAACCATATAGTGAATAATGATACATCTACAAAATAAACACAGAATGGAAACTTTTGTCTGGATCATAAATAAAAGTAGATGAAAAGACTGTAAAATTAGCTGCAATTTGGGTACCCTCACGTTAAACCAATTAAATAATAAAAAAGACATATGGACTCAAAAGTTCCGCTTGACAGTCCCCAGAAAGACCAAAAGTTGAAAAACTGTACAGTTCCATTCACACATTGTGTATACGCAGTATGCGTTGTTGAATGGTGATCTTTTTTGTTTTCTGATTCGTGATAACTTTGGTACAGTCAGTTTTGCAATATCTCCGTTTACATTGCATATGACGCATGAAGGTTTCCTAGTGACTAGACAATGACAAAAACCATTATTGTTTGGTATAACTTTATCTTCATACATTTAAAGAAAATATTTTCAAAAGATAATGTATATTGTAAGTTCAGAAATTATTGCGAGGTTTTTATTAATGCGAATAATGCGACTTTGTGATTATCGCAATAATAAGAACTCGTATTCCGATATCTGATATGGATATCTGTATGCAGATTTTCTTAAAATCGCATTAATTAATCTCGCATTTTTGCCTATTCTTCATAAATCGCAATAATAAATGCACTCAATAACTTTTGAATTTACAGTAGTACATCAACATTTTGGAAGCTAAATGTAGGTCCTTGTTTATGAGATACATTCATTTGAAAACTTAGAATTTTGCTAAAAAAATGAAGTCTCTGAAACTTTCCATATAAAATGTATGGAAATAAATTAACGGTTAACTGTTTGAAAACATAAATACATATCACGGAGTTACACGACAGGTATCACATGTAGAGCAGGATCTGCTAACCCTTCCAGAGCACCTGAGGTCACCCCCAGTTTTTGGTGGGGTTCGTGTTGCTCAGTCTTAAGTTTTTTATGTTGTATTTTGTATACTGTTGTTTGTCTTTTTGTCGTTTTTTTTTTTTTTTTTTTTTTTTTTTTTACCATGGTGTTGTCAGTTTTTTATAGACTTATGAGTTTGAATATCCCTTTGGTATCTTCCTTCACTTGTTTATTTATCAGAAGCGTATTTGAGGCGCAAGTTTTCAAACAATATAGAATTAAGTTGCTGGGGAGAAATCTTAATATATAGCCTGAGAAAATAGTCGGAGGAATACACAATATTGAGGAAAAGTGGGAAATGGTTGAAGCTGACATTCTAAAAGGTTAGCATTATATGTAAATATTGCATACAACAAATTACATTTTTTTTAGGTCGGCATGGAAAGAACAAGACCCAGAGCCAAATATTGAACAACTGAAAATGATTGAAGAAGAAATTAACAGGAAAAATGAAAGAATAATTGAATTGGAATTGATGTTGGAAGAAAAACAGGATTGGTTTAATCTTAAAACACAAATGGTTAAAAAGCTTGAGGGAGAGCTCAATTATGTCCATGCACGTCACCCAGAGCGTTTCACTTTTGATTACACTGGAACAAGCTTAGTCTCAAAATCACTGGAACAAACATTCAAAGATCTTGAACGGGAAGAGAGAGAAGAAATATTTCGAGCAAAGTACATGCCAGTATATCACAGTGAAATCGAAGTATTTCGTAAACATGGCCCATACCCCAAAAATGTCCCTTATTTCAACCAGGTTTCAGTGGCAAAGGAATTCTTAAAGCACAAGTATTTAGAGGCGTTTAGCGAATCTTTTTCCTTTGATTACAAAAAGAAGTCTTTCCCAATTAAACCAGACCCACCATCTTATACACACCCGAGGCCATGCCAGTCATCGTGTATTCAACGAGAGGATAAAAGAAAATTCTTGGTTTCTGGTCATCTTGGTAAGGTAGAGTTACTCCCAGATGTCACAGAGGAATTTGATCTGGAAAGATTTTCCGAAATTCCTGCAAACCAGTCTTTAACCGGGCTGGATGATGTCAAAGTAGTGTATTCCGTGGAAAATTTAGCCATGACCAAGAATTGTCTGTATTATTAAGATGACGGCTGGAAATCAATGACCTCGATAAACATTGCCTGTGAACTCAAGTTTGATAGGCAAGTTAACTTTGAGGAGAATCAGATGAGAACGAAGAATGGTTATACCGTTACAAAATTATTAAATAAAACAACTGAATCAGCTGAGAATAACTGGTGGCCTGATGGAGATGGTTATGATATGTGGAGAGCTACGAAAAGCAGAAGGCTAGTTGTCATCAGAAGGAAGAAAAAACCAAAGCGTGCACGCCCAAACACACCACAACAATCGAATGACAAGAAACAGAAACAAACAGGAGATCATGTTATTGCTAAAGAATTAACCAATGGGAATACTTTATCTGGTATTGATAATGATAGTGGAATAAACAAAAAACTTCCAACTGAAACATTTAACGCATGCCTACTTAAGAAATCGACTAGTATGGAATCAGTTTTTGAAGGAGATGGTACGACAATGCGTCACAGTTTTACATGGCGGATGGGCGATGAATGCGTATCTCTAGAAAAGTACGTTAAAGTATATACAAGAAATCCAGAGGAATTGTACGAAGCTGTTAAAAACGGGCTATTGAAGAAGAGGTAGAAGAAGACAACTACGAGGAAACTTATTGTATGAAGAGGAAATCAAAGCCAGTCAAATTGGTATTGATAAAACTACAATACAGTCAAATTTAAGAATTCTAGATGAAATAATAAGAGAAGAAGAAGAAAAGGCAAAATTAGCACTGAAACAAGCCCACACTAAGGATGTTGATGAGGCTATAGATGGTACCCTCGACAAGAAAATAAGAGTCGAGAAGGAAAATGGTTTATTAGTTCTGCAACCAGTCCAGACTGGGAGTTTTGATGAGGATATAGACGGTACAGACAAAGTCGGTTATGAGGAGAAAACTAATACCAGTTTTGACATAATTTTCGAAAAACCTAAGAAACGAATGTTTAAACCCAAACTCTCCTCCCAGAAAGGAAACACGGTTAATCTGATGACTAACGTCAAAGACATGACTATAAAAAGCAACAAAAACAAAGAAGATGTGAAACTGGAAGAAAAGGATATAGATGGTTTAAAAACAATCCACTTGGAGGGAAAGAAACATATCAGTTTCGATATTATGTTTCAAAGTCCAAAGAAATAAATGACTAAGCCTAAACTAAGTTCTGGTGAAAGAAAGGCACATTTTCAATCGAAACCTTCCATTTATGAGAAGAAAGATAAAGGTCATGAAAACAAACACAAAGAAGATACAACAACTGCTGACAATGCAATAAGTGTTGATGATTTTGAAGGTGCATACAGAGAAAAGCATGCATTGAGGAAAAATGTAAGTTTTGATGTCTTTTTCGAGAGTCCCAAGAAACTGAAATCTAAACCAAAGCTGACATTTATCAATATAAAGCAAGAAAACGTAATAAAAAACAACACTGATGATAAAGAGTACCCAAAAGTAGAGAAGAATGAAGAAACAAAGCATGAAAAATCACACGAAATAATACGTAGTAAAACAACAGAGGTGCACTTTTCAAATGGAAAACTCGGAGGAAACTTTAAAAAAGACGTTTCAATTAAAAGGAAAGATGACAATGAAGTCAGGTTTAAGTTCTCACTTCTTCATGGTACCACTTCTATCCCAAGCAGAATCCCTGTAATGGTTAGATTACATGACTAACACAAGACTAAATAATGAAAGAACCAATGGTTACAAAACTAGAGAAAGGCCACGAGTGAATTCAGCCAGACGTATTCCTGTCCGCGTATTGAAGACTACTTACACAAACAGGGCATTATTAAGAGGTCCGTTAGCTGTAAGATTCATGGAGAGGAACATTCCAGTGAGACGAGGGACTGATCTCAAAATTAAATTCAGAAATTATTGCGAGGTTTTTATTAATGCGAATAATGCGACTGGGTGAATATCGCAATAATAAGAATTCGCAATCTGATATCTGATTCATATAACTGCATGCAGATTTTCCTGAAATCGCAATAATTAATCTCGCATTTTTATCCATTTTTCAAAAATCGCAATAATAAATGCACGCAATAATTTCTGAATTTACAGTAAGTACGAGAAATGCTAAATGTCCGAACGGTTACGATAGTGGATCGCCTAGAAAAAGAGAGAGGGATACAAAAATACCAAAAATCACAAGAAAATCCAGAATACCGGTCAGAATAAGGGGTTATGTTTGGAATGCTGAAGAGAATGTAAGATGTGAAGAAAATCGAAAAAAAGTTACAACTAGGCAATAACTTGCACCTATAAGTAGAATTCCAATTCCGAAAAATAACATCAGTCTACCTAGTAACTGCATTAAAACTAGGCTCGGTCCGAACGAACATTTCCGCAAACATTTCATTAATCATTTTCATAATCTTGTTTCACCTATTCCCGTGAACAGCAGCGAGAAAGGCGAACGAACCTGTCCAGGGTTATCATCAGCATTCCTTCGGTTACCGTCCATAACTACCAACAATGCAATGGTAAAAACGAGTCATCCTTTATCAACCTCGGGATTAGCTCGTCTAACGCTGAAAAAGGAAGAAAGGAATCCTCAAATGAAAAGATGATAGTATCGCCTTCCGGTATGACAACGTTGCTACCAATAGTCAACAGGAATGCCACTTATGTAAACCGACCCTTCTCAGCCTCTGGATTAATTAAACTTCCGCCAATAAATAGTTCAAACAAAACAAAAGAAATGGATCGTCCTATATCGTCTGCTCGGTTATCGCCTTTGTTTATCGCAAATGAGAATACATCAAACCGACCATTATCGGCCTCTGGATCACCAAGACTCCCACCAATTATAGATGGAAATGCAGTAGAGGTGTGTCGGCCTCTGTCATCATTGTCTGGGTATTTGCTACTCCCGCCTATTCCAAGTTATAAGCTACACTCAGTTGAGGACGGACACTTGTCAGTTGAAGGATCAAACCGAGTGGAATCTCATTTAACATCAAACAGAGCAGAATATTTTTGACGTTTTTTTTCTTGAAATAAAGATTCATTTTTTATATAGTAAATTTATATATGAAAATAAAAAAGATGTATTATGAAAAATTCACAGAGAACTTTACAAACATTTAGATATAGGTGTTATGGGAACTGAAGTTGGTATTTTGCATTTATGAGGGTCTGAATGGCAGGGGAAGTGTGTCTTCAGAAATGTAGACCATATTTCTCTATTCTTCATTTGTTTTGCCTTTTATTCTCTTTCCCTTATATAGATAGACGAATAAATAATTTTGAAAGATTAATAACTCCTTATGCGGTACATGGAAATATATGGCCCGGAGATATATATATGTAAACACTACACACAGGACAAAAAATCATCAAAGTTTGGAAATTAAGAAAGTGTCTTTCCTTACTTCTACGAATTATAAAATATATGCTAAAAGATTGACATTTTCAGAGAATTCATTTTCCTTTCGATTGCTAACATCTAAATGAAATTTCACTCTATAAATGTCGTGCGTCCGAAGCGCTTTTCTGGATTTACCTTCATAAGGAACGCGATAACCCATACATTTGAAAGTCGGGGATGTATAAATACGTCGACATTAAGAGCTATATGACCATGTTGTTGGGCTGCTATATCATTGATGTATATCACACGTCGCATTTCATTAATATTTGATTGTTTAACGCGAGAGTTATAGCACTTTGTTCTATCGGAGGCAAGAACAAAGAAGGCTCGTGATTCCTGTGATTAATGCTTGTTTTTATCTGTTTTATGTGAGTTCCAATTGACACTCAATGTTGTTTACTCTGCACATGTCTTTATACGTAGGCCTATCATGCAGTCGCGTACTGGTCTTGTCTGTATTCTTTACATTGGATATCTACACTATGTAAACTTATGGAATGAATATACATAGTATGTTTAGTTTTGCAAGTGTACTGGGACTTCGCGTTCATAATCTGTAAGACGTTTTTGTTTACATCGTGACTGTAGTAACATAGAACAATACCAGTTATCAGTTTTCATATCGTACGGAGATCATATTGCTTTGTAATTTTAACTTTACCATATCCTAACCCTGCAAACTTTGTATGAAAGTATTTGTCGATGTATCTTGCCTGTCTTTCGATGTATACCAGTCGAATATTCTCTCAAATTGTCATTCTCTGACAAAATATCCTCAACTCCGGATAAGCACGCATAATTGTATTGGGTTTGCATGTGTCAAGTGTCTCCTCTTGCAAACAACTTACCGGACTTTTGTACCAGGCCGCAGGCTAATCCAATGTCATCAATAGCTTTAAGAAAGTGATCCAAAGTGTTATCCATTTGATACAAACTGGTATTTACAACACTTATCACTAAGGCAAATATAGAATATCTAAAGTTGAAATCGCTTATCTCTTTTTGCTCCCTTAAGGATAAGAATTTTTCTTTTACTTTTATTTGTCCTAAATACGAAGTTTGCTTGTCTTC
This sequence comes from Mytilus coruscus, assembly GCA_017311375.1. Lineage (NCBI taxonomy): Eukaryota > Metazoa > Mollusca > Bivalvia > Mytilida > Mytilidae > Mytilus > Mytilus coruscus. Next base: position 70,331,107 of record CM029595.1, on the reverse strand, counting down.
AAAATCAAAGAGATCTACACCGTCGGGAATTGATATAGAGGACCTGTTCAGTTTTTTTCTGCCGACATAACTCTTGTAACTTTTCAGTCTTTCATTCAAAGAAAATAATTCAAGCATGTGCGGAAGTAATCCTGGTTTCATTTCATTACTTTGATACATCTGTTTGGCGGGTTGTTAATTTGACCTTGATGGCACATCAACGTTGAACTGTGTTGAACCTCCATATAACAATTTGAAAGTGGATGTTTCTAAAGACATACATTGGAGAAATCTTTCATGGCACAATTTACCCCCAATTTACCAGAGTTGTTCCATTGCATCTGAATATCTCATTTGCCATACATTATCTGAACTTATTAGTTGAACTACATCTGAAAACAGAAGATGCAAACTTTGGTTTGGTGGCAAAGTTATTGATCATGTTGAAGAAGAAAAATGTTTATGGTTTCAAGCTGTTCGTTTTCCTTCAAGAAATTATGACCTCTGGTAAAAAGTTCGATGATACTTTGCATGTCATCACCAAAGGGCATATCATCCTCGTCATCACCATCATAATCATTATTAAATGTAAAGACATCAAACGTATCAATATATTTTAGAATAAAGTCGGAATGTGGAAAACTTTCAAACAGTTTCTGTTTAGATGGTGGTGATGATATGTTATTTTGATATTATTTTTTTTTATGAGCAGGACTCACTGTTGGCGGCGATTTCAAAACTGATGCATTTGTTAATACTATTACATTGATATCTATGAATATATGGTTCAGCTTCACATAGTGTAAAGCTCGATTACCATAATGACAAGTGGTTGGCGACAATTCAACCTTTTGCATCTCAACTCTTTATTTCCATGATGGGCTATGGTATGCTCTAGTATGTCTTTCTGTGCCAATGACCTATGTCCTCTCATTGCAGTAATAACAACTGGATGGATCCTTCGCACAGTGGACTCGACAGAACGAACATTTCAAAAAATGAATAAACTCAAAGGGTACAATGAATGCTACAAGTCACAAAATACAGATTCTTCGTAAAACTAATAACGGTCAAATAAGAGTAACTCCATATAATGTTTCAAAGGCCTATGGCTGTCAAAGATGAACGGTCTTAAGGGAATAAAATAGCAATACATTTGTTGAACATGAAGCCACAGTACATTCACAATCGCGTTATACAAGAAGTCACAGTCGGCTGGACTGAAATGAACGCGAAGTCACAGCACACTTGCATACTAAACCGACTTAGCATATTCAGTCCATATAAAAGTATACAGCAATATTAAGGACCATTCTTGTTTGATATCAAAGATAAATGATTTTGAAGAGCGGTTTAATCCATGCTTTGGCATCACAGGCACTTGTTTCTGTCAATTGTGTGGGGGGGAGGAGGAGGGGGTTGACTATCCACACTTGTACTTGATTTTTCGTACAAGTGTGGATAGTAAACCCCCATTGACAGAAACAAGTGCCTGTGTTTGGCATTTGTAACAATATTTTCTAACAAAATTGTCAAAATTCTTTGAACGCCATCGAACGTTCAGACAATACACCCAAATACTTTTGAATTGAACTATTATTTGTATGTAAAATTCATTCCGTAATACATTATGTTATTAAAATGTGGAGCATCAATACAGAAAATAAACATACCAAATTGAATGTGCTGTTGACATTTTGTGTTGCAAATGGAAGACACAGTAAACCGAAAACGCGAAGGCACATTTCATAGAGGACACCGTGTACATAGTGTTATATCTTGATGAGAGGGAATGAGTCTCAGACCCAAAACTATAATAATGATTTGCAGTTTTTTAACGTTGACTTTTTTCCTTTGCAGCTCATTTGTTCTTAATAGAACCGTTGAGAAGCAACGTTGCTCTGTTATATCAACTTTACAAAATTTTATTCCAAATAGCCAGTGGCACTGCTGTTTTTTTATTTTTAAAATCTTGATTAAAATCCAATGAAATTTTACCCTTGTGGTCATTCATACATAGTTACTTAGTACTCGGGAAAAGTATATGTATATGAAGGTAAAATCTAACAATTTGATTGGACAAGGAGTTGTTAAATATGTGCTTACATTAATTTTTTTTTTACATTTTAACTTTAATATTCAAAATGTTAGAATAGCCAGAATAAACCTGTATTTTGCCGGTGCATTACATTTGCGCGAATTACCATTACAGCTGCACGTAAAATCAATACGTTTGCTTGCAGCTTTTGGTTACGTTTGCGAGCAAGACATTTTACAGGTAATCACAGGTAAAATTTATTTATTTATTTATTTATTTATTTATTTATTTATTTATTTATCCCCTCCGTTTGTTTAGTCCCCTCCTGCTCACCTAAGTGGAGGTCGAAGTGGATTTCGAGCAAGATAAGTCCTTTATATTATGCACAAAAATTTAGTCCTGAAAATATATTCATATAAAAATGAAGAAAAAAAACATAGCAAATGTGAAGTGCAAGAGTTTCGATTTTACATGTCAGTACTAACTGAATATTTGAAACCTACTGCTTTAAGAAAATAAATTCTGTCAACTTCTCCATTCTGGTATTTTCGGAATTGTGCCATCAGATACTCTTGTTTTCTCTTTGTTCTTACTTCTATATGCACAAGTGCTGACGTATCAAGCGTTCTTAGATTGGAAACAAGAGGCTGTCAGAGTGACAACAAATCGGATTTTCCTGCATGAAAATGATGTTTGCAAATCTGGACCCCCAAACAGGATCAAGAAAAAATTAAACATTAACACACACAACAAAAATAAAATACCACAACTGTGACATCTACCTTCAAAACACACATGACTTAGAAAAAAAAGTTATAAAGAAATTTTTGATTGATTGATTGATTGATTGATTGTTGGTTGCTTAACGTCCAGTAGCAAATATTTCATGCATATTCAGGACGAGAACAAATTAACAATACATACAATAGGTAGGTTCTGTAATAGAGGCGTCCGGGATAAAGGGCTGAGAATTTAGACTGCCACGGGAAATGAGGGTATTTGGATAGGGACAGAAAGTAAGCCTTGCAACAGGTCACCTACGGACCCCTCAAAGAGTTGTTGCAAGGGTTCTTAACGTGCAAAGAGCGTGGCACTCTCTTTACACGAGGCATCGGATTTAACGTCCCCATTCTGACTGGACGTGACTGCAAATGTGTACATCCCGCACAGCCAAACGGACGCCCCACTTTGGCGAGGGTTTACTGCCGGTCGGAGGAAGACCAATGGTGACCATACTTCTATTCCCCAGTCACCCTTGGAGGTGAGAAATTTTTGACAACTCCTGACTAAAATCAATTGAACAGATACAATCATTGATAGACTATCTATCCATATACTTATTTATTACACCATTTCTGTTCAAAGGGAGATAACTCAAAATAAAAATAAATCATATAAACTGGAAATCCAATTTTCTGTTATTTAAACTAAGTATGACATATCGCTCCGTTAACGTCTATAACTCAAGAACGAAAAAAGCTAAAATCCTGAAAATCGAACTTGACCGGCCTTCATTTAGTCACAGGAAACAACATATCTAAATTTGAAAAGATTTCGTCAAAGCGTTATCAAGTTATTGCAAGGACAACGCTCTAATTATCACTTTTCGCTACTCAAAGGGTTACAACTCAACAACGAGAAAAGTTAGAATCTTGAAAATCGAACTCGACGTTCATTTAGCCACAGGAAACAACATATCTAAATTTGAAAAGATTTCGTATAAGTGTTATCACGTTATTGCACGGACAATGCTCTATGTATCACTTTTCGCTATTGAAAGGTCTAGCTACAACTCAACAACGATAAAAGCTAAAATCGTGAAAATCGAACTTGACCTTCATTTAGTCACAGGAAACAACATATCTAAATTTGAAAAGATTTCGTCAAAGCATTTTCATGTTAATGAACGGACACCATTTGGCAGCCGCCCGCCCGCCCGCACGCCCGCCGTACATCCCCAAAACAATAACCGATTTTTCCTTCGTAAATCCGGTTAATAAAATGCTATTCACTTGCAATATTCGCAATAAAACACATGGATGCCTTAGGCGATTACAGAATTTCTCATGTATGATCACTTAATATATTTTTCTAGAATTCAATAATAAAAATATATAATTTAAAATGATAAATATGATTATGAATCTTCTTAATTTTTACCTGTATTACCAGTTAATCCCCAAATGCGCGCAAATCTAATGCGTGCTATTTTGGAATAGCCACAACAAACCTGTATTTTAGAATAGCCACAACAAACCGGTATTTTAGAATAGCCAGAATAAACCCGTACTCTATCTATATAAATAAAATTTGACTAACTTGCCCTTCGTACTTTTTGTTTTTATACAAACACCGAGAGCTCAGAGTACACATAAACTAACATTAAGTAGTGTAATGACGGTCATCGATTTACAGGTAACGTTTTTTCTTCTTCTGCAATATAATAGTTGTAAATTAACTTCAATTAGCAAGTTTTTAACGCGCATACTTATTTTTTACACAAATGCATTCTTATTTTTTACGCAAATGATTATACAATCATAATTCTGTATGGAGGACATTTTTACCATTTTTATACTAAATTTGAAAACACCTTAATATTATTTCACATCAAATGATGTATATAAGGTCCGTTATTCGATATTCAATAAACAATATTTAGAACGTCTTAAATCAAAAGTAACTAAAAACTGAGTATTCAATAACACTAAAAGTTAACAATGAATAAAAAGATATGTCGGAAATCGTTTAGTGGGCCCTACAAGTTATCGTAAATTCCCGTTGTCCTAGAATATAAACCCTCTGATAAACAGAATGATCCCTTTATATATTGTTTATAAGATTTGCAATGTACTTTTAAAATATAATATCTCTTAGAACATGTAGAATAAATACGAAAACAAACGACACTCTAGTACAAGTAATATTCGAAAATATATGTAGATATACTACATTGTACTATTAACTATGAAACGCCAAAATGGATTCTAGAATTTTCAATTTTCTTGTTGCCTCAATGGTTTTTCGTTTTAATACTAGTATTGTTTTGCCGATAAATCAGGTAGTTGGTTTTCTCGTTTGATTTTTTTTACATTTGGTCATTTCGGAAACTTTTATAGTTTACTATACGGTACGGATTTTGTTCATTGTTGAAGACGGTACGATCAGTGACGTATAGTTGCTTACATCTACTTCATGTTGGTCTGGTGGATATTTGTCTCATTAGCAATCAAACAATATTGTTTGCCTACTAGTCCAAGTGTGAGCCAAATTTTAAATGATTTAGAAAGATCACGGTAATTTAATCCGTATCTGTTAGTCTTTTGCAGTATATTTTGAATATCAACCTGGCAGTTAAGACCCTCTGTACACATCGAAGACAGAAAGTTTCCCTTAAATTCCTCTTGATGACATTTGTGTCTTTATGTTAGCTTACACAAGGCCCAATTATATGAAAATTAAAGGTCTAGTCAACGTCCTGTTCGTCGATTTTTAATAGCAAAGTGACACCTTAAGCTCTGCTCCGTATATGCATACCGAAGATGAAATGTTTCTTTCTGATAGAATCTGTATCTATATTAAGTCTATAGATATAGCGGTGTATGGTAGTCTCTTGCAATATATTTTGAATATAAAATCAATTGAACATAATTTTCTGTTTTGATGTTCTATTTTTTTTTTTTTTTTTTTTTTTTTTGCATGTTACTAAAGTACCCGTTTGCTTTTGTATTATTACCTTAAAGAACACGTATAAACAAATCATCTGGTACTGTAAATTTAAGCAAAAATTGAGGGCTTTAAGGAAAAGGACCCTGCCGTGAAATAGATTCAGGGGAAATTGGTCCTACCTCTTTTCTATTTTATTCAGACAAGTTTTTAATTTTATTTACTTCATGACATAAATCAAACTATAAAACATTTAGTTCTGTATCTTTTAGTATTCATCTAGTACAATCCGGGATCCTCGTAGTAGTATAAATCTGGATATCCCAAATGCCACTATAGTACATATTGGAATTCTTATTTGTACTGGATTTTAATAAGTATAAATTCTATTTCCAATTTTACTTGGAGGATTGTAGAACCTACTATTTTATAAACAAGTAATTGATATGAACAGTGTTTATCATCTTTACGTGAATATGGGTTTTGTCCTATAAACTTTTTATTGTATATATATATATATGTGTGTGTGTGTGTGTGTAAATAAAATTTTATCAAACGAAATAAATAAAGAGGTAATGTGACACCTCGCTGAAAATTTCTCACGCTCATCTATTATAGCATGAAATAACCTTAATCCGAACCACGAATGGACGGCCAAGTCTTCATCCAAGACGCTTGCAGAACTTCGATTTACATTGAAAATATTCCGGTTTTGCAGATAATACGTGTACTGGTAAACCAAATGAATTTCCTTGTCATCACTAGTATTCTTTGTATAATTATTGCAAAATGTACCCGACTAAATTACCTCGTTCAATGCGGCAACATGAAGAACACGAAGAAAGCCATAAACTGGGACTCTCAGTTGATATTTAAGTTATATAAATATACTATACAGAAAAATTAGATTTATAAAAAAAAACATAGAACCATGAGTTCGCGTTAGAACCACCAAGCTCGTGGTTTCAAAGATTAATTTTCCTCTCAAACTTTAATTCAGTACAGGATATCTAGATAATGTCATATTATACATAAAGATATTTCTTTCACGTAACTTCGATTTTATTGCAGATTGAGGTGTTATACTATTGAAAGTCATGTTGTTCCACAGAAGGCTTCTCGGTTTCAGAAAATTTATCAGAAAAGACATATGCAGCAACCGAGGTTGGCTTAATTTTCATTGATCTATGAATAGTATTCCTATATTGTTAATAGGTGGACATTGTATTCAGAAATTGAACGTTTGAAAATATACACAATAAGTCTACAACTGTAAAAAAAAATCTTTCAGTTTTATTATTCAGATTAAAATGTTTAACCTTGACTTGTGAAGTTTTTGATCATCATGACATTTGAAAAATGCGACAGTAGTCCCAGTTATTATCTGAAAAAAGATTAAATAATGACTAACCTAAAATAATCAAATTAACCTACGTGGGTATAAAAGTATGAACTGCCGTATTTATATTTATCAATCGTTCAAGAAATCTTACATACGTTATTTAGAAGCTACCTATGATATTTCATATGATTTAAAAAAAATAGAAAGGTATTTTATTTACTTTTCTTTAAGGTTCCACTAAAGTCAAAATATAGGACACTTCATAAACATCTAAACTTTGCCTGTATTTTTCAACCTATAATGAATAAAGTCCTAAACTAAGGGAACATATGTTCATTTAAACATACTCAACATATACACACTGTGTCAATTGTAAATAAACTTGAAATTGTTATGTTGTGACCAAACCGGTTCTTGGGGTGAACACAAAATCTCCCGAAAAATCTGGAGGCCTGCGAGACGACTTAATTTGTTTAAAATTGGTATGGACGAATACTGTTACATCTAATGCTGGGCAAGCTAGTGTTGATTTTTCAGAAAATGTATTGATTTTCGAGTTTCAGTTAATTTCATGTATCTAGGTGAACGAATATCGAAGGTACAATACAGAAATTGGACAAATATGCCATTGAAACATATGTATGTGACAAATCAACATTAGCTTGCCCTGCATTACATGTAACAGTATTCGTCCATACCAATTTTAAACAAATTAAGTCGTCTCGCAGGCCTCCAGATTTTTTGGAAAATTTAGTGTTCACCCCAAGAACCAATTTGGTCACAAAATAATTTCAAGTTTATTTACAATTGACACAGTGTGTATATGTTGAGTATGTTTAAATGAACATATGTTCCCTTAGTTTAGGACTTTATTCATTATAGGTTGAAAAATACAGGCAAAGTTTAGATGTTTATGAAGTGTCCTATATTTTGACTTTAGTGGAACCTTAAAATATATCTCATATTCAGTTAGGCTTAAATTAAAATATTGTTTGTTTGCAGTTTACCGACCGACCCTTGAAAATCGCCCCGACTGTGAAAATTTTATTGCTTTAAATTTGAAGAAATTTTTTTTAATACGTCATTGACGAGATCCGGAAATTCAGGTTCTTTCCGGAATTGATTTAAGTCTAGGTAGATTACACGTTTTAAGTTCGGTTTTTCTTGCCTTCCCGTCAAGCGTTCATGTGACCGTTTGATGATACAGCACATGGAAATTGTTTACAGGTATCCATGAAGTTATGGAGGAGTACTTTACGCTGTCGACTTCTGTCAATTTTAAGACAAATAACAAACAAAAAAGTTTAATAGTAAACTGTTTATACAGATTCAGGCACATGGAATGATGTATTTGATGATATCATTGAAGAAGATGCAGCGGACATTCACAACCGACACGATAGCTCATATTTCTCAACTTTCTGTCTCAAACGAAAAATTGGGGGTTTTTTTCCCCACCCCAAACTTTTTTCTTCCTTTTCTTTTTTTTTTTTTTTGTGGTCGTAAAATTTTCCATTTTAAGTTGGTTATTTCTGATTTATATTTAAAAGCAAATAATAATGATATGGCAGGAGATACACACCAAACAGGATATGTAAATTATTATATAATAAGTATTGTGCAATAGCAAGAAATTTTCAATTGCACAGTATTGCGCAATAGCAAGAAATCTTCAATTGCACAGTATTGCGCAATAGCAAGAAATATCCAATAGCACAATATTGCACAATAGGAAGAAATTGTCAATTGTACAGTATTGCACAATAGCAAGAAATATTCAATTGCACAGTATTGCGCAATTGCAAGAAATATTTAATTGCACAGTATTGTGCAAAAGAAGATTCTTTGTATAAATTGCTTATTTCTTGACCAATTTTAATGGGGTTTTATTCTTGAATTCTTGGGGTTCTTTAATATGCTGAATCTAACCGTGTATTAAGTTTTTGGATTTTGGGCCCCGTTTTTAAATTGGTCCACATTGAGGTCCAAAGGGTCCAAAATTAAACTTTGTTTGATTTCATCAAAATTGAATTATTGGGGTTCTTTGATATGCCGAATCTAACCGTGTATTTAGATTCTTAATTTTGGTCCCGTTTTCAAATTGGTCTACATTAAGGTCCAAAGGGTCCAAAATTAAACTTAGTTTGATTTTAACAAAAATTGAATTCTTAGGGTTCTTTGATATGCTGAATCTAATCATGTATTTAGATTTTGATTATGGGCCCAGTTTTCAAGTTGGTCCAAATTGGGGTCCAAAATTAAACTTTGTTTGATTTCAACAAAATTGAATATATGGGGTTCTTTGATATGCTGAATCTAACCATGTATTTAGATTCTTAATTTTTGGTCCTGTTTTCAAATTGGTCTACATTAAGGTCCAAAGGGTCCAAAATTAAACTTAATTTGATTTTAACAAAAATTGAATTCTTAGGGTTCTTTGATATGCTGAATCTAAACATGTCTTTCAATTTTTGATTATGGGCCCAGTTTTCAAGTTGGTCCAAATCAGGGTCCAAAATTAAACTTTTTTTTTGTTGGATTTCAACAAAATTTGAATATATTGGGTTCTTTGATATGCTGAATCTAACCATGTATTTAGATTTTTGATTTTTGGGCCCCATTATCAACTTTGTCCACATTGAGGTCAAAAGGGTCCAAAATTAAACTTTGTTTGATTTCAACAAAAATTGAATATATGGGGTTCTTTGATATGCTGAATCTAACCGTGTATTTAGATTCTTAATTTTTGGTCCCGTTTTCAAATTGGTATACATTAAGGTCCAAAGGGTCCAAAATTAAACTTAGTTTGATTTTAACAAAAATTGAATTCTTAGGGTTCTTTGATATGCTGAATTTAATCATGTATTTAGATTTTTGATTATGGGCCCAGTTTTTAAGTTGGTCCAAATTGGGGTCCAAAATTAAACTTTGTTTGATTTCAACAAAAATTGAATATATGGGGTTCTTTGATATGCTGAATCTAACCATGTATTTAGATTCTTAATTTTTGGTCCTGTTTTCAAATTGGTCTACATTAAGGTCCAAAGGGTACAAAATTAAACTTAATTTGATTTTAACAAAATTGAATTCTTAGGGTTCTTTGATATGCTGAGTCTAAACATGTCTTTAAATTTTGATTATGGGCCCAGTTTTCAAGTTGGTCCAAATCGGGGTCCAAAATAAAACTTTGTTTGATTTCAACAAAATTGAATATATGGGGTTCTTTGATATGCTGAATCTAACCATGTATTTAGATTTTTGATTTTTGGGCCCCGTTATCAACTTTGTCCACATTGAGGTCAAAAGGGTCCAAAATTAAACTTTGTTTGATTTCAACAAAATTGAATATATGGGGTTCTTTGATATGCTGAATCTAACCATGTATTTAGATTTTTGATTTTTGGGCCCCGTTATCAACTTTGTCCACATTGAGGTCAAAAGGGTCCAAAATTAAACTTTGTTTGATTTCAACAAAAATTGAATATATGGGGTTCTTTGATATGCTGAATCTAACCATGTATTTAGATTTTTGATTTTTGGGCCCCGTTATCAACTTTGTCCACATTGAGGTCAAAAGGGTCCAAAATTAAACTTTGATTGATTTCATCAAAAATTGAACTCTTAGGGTTCTTTGATATGCTGAATCTAACCATGTATTTAGATTTTGGATATTGGACCATAATAGGTGAATGTCCAATTTAAAATTTTTAAGTTCTTAGACCACATTCATTCTGTGTCAGAAACCTATGCTGTGTCAAATAGTCAATCACAATCCAAATTCAGAGCTGTATCAAGCTTGAATGTTGTGTCCATACTTGCCCCAACTGTTCAGGGTTCGACCTCTGCGGTCGTATCAAGCTGCGCCCTGCGGAGCATTTTATTTAATTAAAAATACACTCTTATAAATCTTTATATCTACATTTTTCTGATGAAAATACTCTACTCATGAAAACATTCTAGACTCTCCTGACCAGTGCTCGATAATTTAACACTGGTTTTTACTGTTTACCGACATAATCGTGCAAACTAATTCATGACCTTTTGTTTTATCAAAGTTGACCTCATTTGAAATAAAAGGACCTGATTGGTTGTTTAATTCCTATTATGGCGTCACCTTGGGGCATGCTTGATTCACATGCAAAAAATATGCCAAATTCGAATACAACTTTACCAGTTCTCGATAATGTTATAAAAACCTCAGAATAAAAATAAAATAAGAACTATGATGTCTATTTAATAAAATGATCATTTTACTGAAAATTGGCATTTAAATTTTACTGAAATGATAATCGTTTCACAGAAATTCAGAGATTCTAAATTTTATCAAAATGTGTAATGTTTGGAAAACTATTTTTTCCGTAAAAAATCTTCATAGTTCATTATTCCTCAGACTGTACACAAACATTGCAGTACCACGGCTTATCAGTGACATATCAAACACCCAAACCAGAATATACATGAAAGGACAAGCAAGTTTACCCAAAATATATTGTTTACATAAAAATGGCGGCGGTCAAGTGAACATATGAAGGGGCTCTAGGGGGACAAAAAATTATGTTACAAATCCCCTGGATTGAATATTACTGTAGGAATCACATTATTTGAATTCTGAATGATTTTATAATTGATCCATGTTATTTCTAACTACTAAATATTTACTTAAAGTTTTTTTTTAAAACTTGATTCCAAGAGCGATCTTTTCAACTTCGATTCACCACTGTCGATTTATCGTCTGCTTTTAATTTCCCGTTAAGTTAAGAGCATGCGAAATGTACATTTCCTGTAAAGCCCCTTTTAAGGTATAAATACAACAATTATTTTAGTTCAAAAGTGTTTTATTTTCATAAAAAAAAACATTTCTGTAGCGGGTTATCGAGAACTGGTCGTTATCGAGCACTGGTCAGGGGAGTCTATATGTCAGTGAATATATTTCTTTAAAATAGTTCTAGTCATTCCTTGTTTATAAGTGTTTCAGTATTTAATAATACCATATTTTATGTCATAAATTGGATAATGACACTGTTAAAGTTTCAGTTTTGGTTTTGGTTAAAAAGTTTTTTTTATCTGACAATGCCTGTTCATTTCATGTTGGCTTTCAGTGTTTGTTGTATTAAAATAGTTTTTTTTTCTTAACAAGAAACTTGGTTTGTGTAACTGCTTGTTTAAACTTTTTGGCTGATAAAATAAAATATTTTTCCTACCTACCGACCCTTCAGTCTGAAGGTGCAGTCGGAAAACTGCAAACAAACATATTTTTAAGGTTGGCCTTATGTATAATCTTTAAGAGATACCTTATAAACATTATAAGAGATATACTGTAAATTCAGAAATTATTGCGATTTTTGATTAATAGACTGTTTATTGCGATTTCATGAAAATCTGTATACAGATATATGTATCAGATATCAGAATCCGAGTTCTTTTATTGCAATACTCACCAATTCGCATGATTCGCAATAATAAAAAATCGCACTAATTTCTGTATTTACAGCAGGCATGGGTAATGCAAATTTGTAATTGTAATGCATGGTAATGAATTACATTCCCCAAGTAATTGCATGTAATGTGTAATGCAGCAATTTTTGCATTACATGTAATTGTAAAATAATGCATTAATTTAGCAAAAAGTTGTGTAATTTCATGCATTACATTGCTTTACATGCATTACTTTTTTCAAATACTATATATATCTTTAACAGATTGTTGGAGATTTAACTAAAACAGAAATGAAGATTTCATGATAAACTAAGAACATAATCATTTGAATATTAATTTTCTATTTTCTATTTATTTTCACACTTTACATAAATCACTTGATGGAATAACACAACACTGTATATAAGATTGAGTTCTTTTTTTATTTCATTTTATTTCATACATTTTCCTTAAAAAGATTGATATTTGAAAAGCATTACTGTAAAGTGTTCCATTGTTGTCAAAAGATCAAAGAATACCTTGTCATGATTAAATAACAGATAATTGAACATTGTCATAACTAATTAGTTTGTTTTACAATTAATCTTTTCACCATTTTGACACTTGTCATAGATTAGGCTCTATGTTTTTATATAATTAGGAAAGAAATTCTGAGTAAATATTTTGATTGAAATAATAAAAAAAAACAAATGTATATTTATAAAAGTAAAGTTAACATTTAGTTAAAATAAGTATCAAACTTCATCTCTGTAATTTTTTTTAGAGAAAACGCAGAGATGTATATCTTGAAACATTAAAACAAAAGATAGAAGAGCAATCAACTTTGATAGGTTTTGTGAAACAGTCGGGTAGTCAGAAATATCATTTGAAAGTTCAGGCCTCATAGAATGTGCATGAAGGATGAAACCTTTCGAAACCCTTAATATGGCTTTTTTTATGCATGAAGGATGAAATCTTTCGAAACCATTATGATGTAAAATGTAATAGTCGTATTGAATACACTTTTTACATGTCTACCAAAATTCAATACAGTTACTGAATATGCTAGAATCTTTTGTGACTTCATATTGTTTTTCAAAATGTTTGATTTTTCTTTTCACTTGGTAAAAACATTTACAAAATGTAATGTGTAATTCAATGCATTACTTTGATAAATGCATGTAATTGTAATTTAATGCATGGTTTTGTCAAAGTAATTGTAATATAATGCATTACATTGCAATGTAATTCGTCCCATGCCTGATTTACAGTAATAAATATTATATATAATACGATTGATTAAAAAAAATTGTAAACATCAATTTTTTTGTATGATATATCGTATAACGTGAGATATCTTCAAAAACCAGAAGATAGATATCCTATTACTTTAAAAATGCAGTTAGTTACAAATTAATATAAGATCCAGAAGCAAAATAAATAAAAAATATATATGATTTCCTTGCCTTTTTAGTGTTGAAAAGAGCGATCATTGTTGCTTTGATTTTCGCTTATGAGAACGACACACATTGTCAAAATCAATTTCAACCATGATGATGTCTGAAAGGTTATGCGAACTGTAACTTTTTTATAGGTCTCAAAGTTTCTATTGACGGGATTTAAAGGAATACCCCTCCATCATTCACCCTAAAAGGAATCTGATCTGATCCATATATTTTTCTGTTTTACTCATCTTTTTTAATGACCGTGGCATGCTGAATTCCTCGTAATACTGGAAGACTCACCAAATTTTCAGTATGCATAGTCGTGAGTCCAAAACAATAGCTGTCTATATAATGTGTAATAATAATGCGACATTGTTTTTGCAGGTCACAATGTTATTTCTCGTATGCTATCAATTGAAAGGTGCATCAAACGGTCACACAGAGGCATTTCTACTGGCAAAAGGTTGACAGACACAGAACTAGTAATATTTGACAAAGATGGAACAATTATCTGTTTTCATACAATGTGGGCACCATGGTCGAGGGAACTCGCTGTAAAGTATGTACATCTTTTTTTAATTTGTATAGGTTTTTTTAGAAGAGATGTTCAACTCGTTATGGCGGTCAGGTTAACATTAAACCGATAAGCTGTTAAGATCGTTCAACATATTTACACGTATGCCATAAATAAAATACGGCTATGCAGCTGACAAAACAACGAAAATCCGATGAAATGCTTGCAGTTAAACACATTAATATCAAAAACCCGCATTGGAGCATTTGAAAAGCAGTTTCAAAAAGACTTAAAAAACTTTAAAAAAAACTTCATTAATTCAGCAGATAAGTGTAGATGCATTGTCCTTTTGTGTTGGGTCCACAGTCGTTTGGGGCGTTTTTCCTTGATTTTTTTGGTAGTTAATTATGAAAGATAAAGATAAAAGAGGATCTTTCCGATCGAGCGACTGTGTTCGAGTCTTGCTAACTATGACAATTTGAGGTTAATAATCTACTTCACTATATGTGACTAGTTGTTTTTTTTAAATCGTAACATACTAAAAGCATTCAGAATATATATTGATGTTTGCTTTTTCTCTCTTTCCAGAGTACAAAAAGCAACTGGATTAACCATAGATGATAAAATATTTCAAACCATTGGTTTCTGTCCAGTGTCAGACAAAATGCTTCCTGGGTTGTTCGCCGAAGGAACAGCATTGCATTCCAAAATTGAACTCGCCAAACTTTTGACTAGCCATGGAGTACCAGAACAAGAATCAACACAAATAATCGACGGTATTTGGACAGAAGGTGAACACAAGAAATATTTGAAGCCTGTTGGAAACCCAAAATGGGTATTTGAAAATTTAATCGATAATGGGATCAAGATAGCAGTATGCACTTCTGACAACAGAAAAGGAACCGAAGCAGTTCTGACAGAACTTGACCTCGATAGATACATAAGCCGGTTGATGTGTGGTGATGACCATGACAGTGTGCCTAAACCTGCTCCTGACAATGCGCTAAGAATATGCAAGGAACTTAACGTTGATCCACTTAAGACTGTGATGGTTGGCGATACAAAAGCTGATGTGCAAATGTCACAGTCCGCTAAACTTGGTTTGATGATTGGTGTTTTGAGTGGTGTCGGTAAAAAGGAGGATCTACATGGTTCTGACCATCTGATTGATGATATAGATGATATATTTCCTTTAATTATTGACATTCCAGACAATGACAAGAATCAATACGCACATCAAATAAAAGAAAATCATTTCTGTGACTCAAATGTGATAAGGAAACAAAAATTTTCTACATATGCTCCAAAAAACCCAAAAGGTTATCTGAATTCTTTTTCTGGAACCACAAGTAAAAAGTACAGTACACATTCTGATAGCAATACTTATGATTACGTCATTGTTGGTGCTGGCTCTGCGGGATGTGTTCTAGCAAACCGACTTTCAGAAAACAAAGACAATAAAGTACTGCTTTTAGAAGCTGGTCCCAAAGATAACTCTTGGAAAATACATATGCCAGCTGCATTAATGTACAATCTTTATGACGACACATATAACTGGTACTACAATACAGAACCAGAGCCCGGTACGAATAACCGTGTAATGTACTGGCCTAGAGGAAGGGTATGGGGCGGATCGTCATCCCTTAATGCCATGGTTTATATTAGAGGAAATGCATTAGATTATGATAATTGGGAAACGTTAGGAGCAGAGTCATGGTCGTATTCTGATTGTTTACCGTATTTCCGGAAGGCACAATGTCACCAACTTGGTGAGAATGATTACAGAGGTGGAAAGGGGCCTCTGCATGTAAGTCGTGGTATATCTAAAAATCCACTATTTCAAGCGTTCATTGACGCAGGCATACAGGCTGGATATCCTTTAACTGAAGATATGAATGGGTACCAGCAAGAAGGGGTTGGGTGGATGGACATGACAATTCACTACGGTAGACGTTGGAGTTCTGCTTCTGCTTATCTAAGACCGGCACTTAGACGGGGAAACCTAACGACAGAGGTCGAGGCTTTCACAAAGAGGGTTTTATTTGAAAAACAAAGAGCAATAGGAATTGAATATGAACAGAATGGGGAATCGAGAAAGGTGTACGTAAACAAAGAAGTCATATTAAGTGCAGGGGCTATCAATTCACCTCAGCTGTTAATGCTTTCTGGAGTTGGAAACGCAAACGAATTGAGAAAACTTGAAATACCAGTTATCCAACATTTGCCAGGAGTAGGACAAAATCTCCAAGATCACTTAGATGTACGTGTACAATATGAATTGAGACAGCCAATATCACTGTATAAATATCAGTGGAAATATCCCCACAACATGATTACGGCTGGATTACAATGGTTTCTGACCTACTCCGGGGATGCAGCTACTGCTCATTTTGAATCTGGTGGATTCATTCGCAGTAAACCAGGCGTAACACATCCAGATATCCAATTCCATTTTGTTCCTACAGGTGTGGATGATCATGGTAGGAAGATGTTGGACAGACACGCCTGTCAGATTCATGTCGGAACCATGAGACCAACCAGTCGAGGATATGTTTCACTGAAAACAAAAAACTATAAGGATCATCCTAAAATTGTTGCAAATTATTTATCAACTCAGGAAGATATTGAAGACATGAGGGCATCTGTAAGACTATCTCGGGAGATATTCCAACAGAAGGCTTTTGAACCATTCGTCGGAGATGAAATTAATCCTGGCAAAAATGTTCAAAGTGATGCTGAGATTGACGAATACGTCAGAAGAACGGCTGATACCAACTATCATCCTTCCTGTACTTGTAAAATGGGACAGTCCTCAGACGAAATGGCAGTGGTTGATACACAAACTAAGGTTTTTGGTTTAGATGGATTACGAGTAGTAGATGCATCCATCATGCCTGCAATGATAAGCGGAAATTTAAATGGACCCACAATAATGATTGCCGAGAAGGCATCGGATATCATCATGGGACATAAACCACTTCCAAAGTCTGAAGTCCCTGTTTTTAGACCTCAAACTGTGGAAACACAGAGATAAGCATTGTCACTTATAATATTTGATTCACATTAAATATAAGTTGCTGTGCATGCAATTTTTCATGCTTGAATTAAGATAGTTTTGATTTCTTAACTATACGTGCCTAAAATTCGAAAATAACATATCCTAGTAAGTAAAGCATGTTAAAATATTAGAGATCGTTTTATCTGCAAAATGCAACATTAATATTAAATACCCACATGCATGCAAAGTAGAAATATACCAGAGGAAGCAGAAAAATAAGTTGTACAATTGGAGGAGTTCTTGGCAGTCAATGATAATTTTTAAATTTGTCAATATATTTGAAAAATTTTCTAGTTTACATCATTAAATCTTTACTTCAATTGAACTTTAGCCTTTAAATTTGACATAATGTTCATTTTACTCCAATTTCAAAAAAAATTGTTTTCCTCTTTCTCAAATATGGCTTTAAATTTACTCTTCAAACCTGAAAATAACAGTGAGTTAGTACTAATAGTCCTGTAGACTTAGTCAATTTGTATTGCTAATGGGTTAAATTCAGATGAACGATCTGTTTTCCGGATAATATATTACTGCATTATTTAGTATTAATACTATGCAGCGATGTAACATTTGTAATTATATGAAACACCATTTTGTATACATTAGAGTTCCCCTGAAGTAGACGTACACCATTTAAGGTGCATATAGTTTGTACTAACATGAGCAACACGACGAGTGCCACATGTGGAGCAGGATCTGCGTACCCTTCCGGAGCACCTGAGATCACCCCTAGGTTTTGGCGGGGTTCGTGTTGCTTAGTCTTTAGTTTTCTATGTTGTGTTTTGTGTAGTATTGTTTGTCTGTCTGTTTGGTTTTTTTTTTCGTTTTTAAGCCATGGCGTTGTCAGTTTATTTTCGATTTATGAGTTTGAATGTCCCTCTGGTATCTTTCGCCCCTCTTTTACAGAACAAGAGGCCCTACAGGTCAATTTGTATTGTTAATGGGAAAATTCAGACTTATATTTGGTTTCCTGGATAATATCACTGCATTCTTAAGTATTTTTGCTATGCAGTGATGTTAAATTTTTATTTATACGAAATACCAACTTTTCTACATTTAGAGTTCCCCCGAAGTAGACGTACACCAGCAAAGATACATGCATATTACAGAACATGAGGTCTTACAGGTCAATGTGTATTGTCTGAGACTACTATAACACAGAGATTGGTCACTAACACAGAGATTTGTCACTTCCCGTACTGACCAGTCAAATTGTAATTAAAACGGTGTCTACGATCACGTGACTCGGCACTGTAGTCTCAGGTCAAATAAATCAGGCTTTAATTTACTACACCAGACGAGGGTTTCGTCTACATAAGATTCACCTTTGGCGCGCGATCCATTTTTTAAAACGGTTAGAAAGCCTAATCAAATACGAAGTTAAGAGCAACACAAATTCCGAAAAGTTTTGCCAAATACTGCATACGCTAACAAAGCCTGGGGTAAACAACTTAATAGTTTTTGAATAATTTAACATTATATAATTATGATAACCGTAAAACCCATGTTTCCGGTACCATAATGTCAAAAGGTTTTCTCCAACAGAATAATTATAGATACAGCCTGACAAAATAATTGTGACGTAGTGTACTTCAGAAAGATGACAGAGCCATGCAAGATTCTTTTTACCACGTTGCAACAGCACTGTAATTTGGTAAGCAATTTTTTTTTTTTTTTTTTTGGGGGTATGTTATTGTCGAGCCTGCGACTTTTGTCGCAGAAAGCTCGACATAGGGATAGTGATCCGGCGGCAGGAATCAGGGTCCGTTCGCTCCCATTCACGTTCGCCCCCTTTCACGTTCGCACCCTACACGTTCGCACCCTTTTTATTGGTTTTGTGTTAAATAATTTTTCAATCGTTTTTTGGTTATGTATTGCTATAAATATTTTTTTTTGTTCATTGTTTCAAAATGAAGTGACTTTCTAAAATCGATTTTTGTGTTTTTTGCGTCGTATAATGCTATGAAGTCGTCGTCGGCGTTTGCGTCTGCGTCTGCGTCGTCCGAAGACTCATTTGGTTTCCGGACAATAACTTTAGTTTAAATAAATGGATCTCTATGAAATTTTACCAGAAGGTTCAATACCACAAAAGGAAGGTTGGAATTGATTTTGAGGGTTATGGTACCAACAGTTAAGAATAAGGGGCCATAAAGGGGCCAAAAACAAGCATTTTTTTAGTTTCCGGACAATAACTTGTTTGTAAGTGTATGGATCTCTCTTAAATTGTACCACAAGGTTCCATATCACAAAGGGAAGGCTGGGATTGAGTTTGGGGGTAATTGCCCCAAACGTTCAGGAATAAGGGAGAAAAAGGGGCCAAAAACAAGCATTTTTCAAGTTTCCAGACAGTAACTTGTATTTAAGTGTATTGGTCTCTCTAAAATTGTACTACAAGGTTCCAGACCACAAAAGGAAGGCTGGGATTGAGTTTGGGGGTAATTACTCAAAAAAGGTGCAAAAAGTTGGGGGGGGGGATTTTTTTCCCAATTTTTTTCGGGGGTCCATTTTGTTTTCTTCAAAATTTTTGTAATCTTCAATTGCACAGTATTGCGCAATAGCAAGAAATCTTCAATTGCACAGTATTGCGCAATTTCACAATATTGTACAATAGCACAGTATTGGGCAATAGCAAGAAATCTTCAATTGCACAGTATTGTGCAACAACACGGTATTGCGCAATAGCACAGTATCGGGCAATAGCAAGAAATCTTCAATTGCACAGTATTGCGCAATAGCACAGTATTGCATAATAGCACAGTATTGCATAATAACAAGAAATCTTCAATTACACAGTATTGCGCAACAGCAAGAAATCTTCAATTGCACAGTATTTGTGCAATAGCAAGAAATCTTCAATTGCACAGTATTGCGCAATAGCAAGAAATCTTTAATCTTTTCTAATATTATATGCAATAGGTCAACTATATTTGGTGTATGGAAATATTTTAGGATGTACATGTCAGTCTGGCAGGTTTTATTTAACCTTGACCTCATTTTCACGGTTCATTGCTCAGTGTTAAGTTTTTATACGCCCGTCAAGTTTTGACGGGACGTATTATGGTATACAAATGTCCGGTGTCCGTTCGTCTGTCCGTCTGTCTGTCCGGCGTAAACATGTCGCATCGTAACTTGAGAATGACTTATCCAAATTTCATGAAACTTAACATTGTTGTTTCTTATGATGTTCAAACGATCTGTCTACTTTTTGGTGAAAATAAGATTAAAACTTTTTGAGTTACGGGACTTAGTAACTAAAACAGGTGTGTGTTTTTTTTCACATGTATCTCAAAAACAATTTATGATTATTGCTTAAAACTTTACACACTTCTATTAGTTATATTAATCTTAAGATCTGTATACTTTTTGGTGATGATTCAAAATTTTATTTTAGAGATATTGAGTATTTTGTTAAAAAAGGGGAGGGGTTTGTCACATGTCGCGCCGTATCTCAAAAACAGTTTATGATTATTGCTTAAAACTTTACACACTTCTTAGTTATATTAACCTTAAGATCTGTATACTTTTTGTTGATGATTCAAAATTTTATTTTTGAGTTATTGAGTATTTTGTAAAAAAAAGGGGAGGGGTTTTTCACATGTCGCGCCGTATCTCAAAAACGATTTATGATTATTGCTTAAAATTTTACACACTTAGTTATATATAATCTAAAGATCTGTATACTTTTGGTTTTGATTCAAAATTTTATTTTTGAGATATTGATTTTTTTTTTTTTTTTAAAGGGGGGTTTTCACATGTCGCGCCGTATCTCAAAAACTATTTATGATTATTGCTTAAAATTTTACACACTTCTTAGTTATATTAATCTAAAGATCTGTATACTTTTTGGTTTTGATTCAAAATTTTATTTTAGAGATTGAGTTTTTTGTAAAAAAAAAAGGGGGGAGGGGGTTTCGCATGTCTCGCCGTATGTCAGAAACTATTTATGCTTATTGCATAAAAATTCACACACAAGACGACGGGCGTATCATGCGCTCATGGCGCAGCTGTTTATTATGTTTTTGGTTTGTTTTTCTTCAACTATAAGAAACAAGTTAACTATATTTGGTAGTATGGAATGAATGTAAGGTGTATATGTCTGTCTGGCAGGTATAATCTGAACTTGACCTCATTTCCATGGGTCATTGGTCAATGTTAAGTTTTCATGGTTTAGTTTGTTTCTTAGATGCTCTAAGCAATATGTCAACTATATTTAATGCATAGATTGATTGTAAGGTGTACATGTCTGCCTGGCATGGTTCATCTGACCTTGGCCTCATTTTCATGGTTCATTGGTCAATGTTAAGTTTTCCTATTTTTGTTCGTTTCTAAGAAACTATAAGCAATAGGTCAACTATATTTGGTTTATGGAATGACTGTACTAAGGTGTCCATAATTTGATTACCAGACCAAATATTTCATGATTATTTGATTATTTGATAATCTAGGACTGTATTTTTGATTATTTGATTATCTTGTTTAAAAAAATAATTAATGATTATGTGATTATATTGGCAAAAAATTTGTGATTATGTGTTACTTGGACACCCCCATGAGGGGCCTCATCAGTACCTACCGTAATTGTAATTTTCCACAAGGAAGTAAGCAAATCTAATGCTGTTTGGCTAACATCTTTTGGTTTTACCTATGTTTGATTTTGCTTTAACAGAAACATTATGTATAAAAAGGAAGAGGTATAAGTACCGGTTCCTAGGGGATAATGGAAATCATGATTTTATTACAGAGCTGGACGTATTACTGATCATTTAGATAGTAAAACATAACCAAAAGTGCCACACACACACACACACACATTGTCATCTAAGTTAGCTTTTTTATGTTTTTGTTGTCTTTTTCATCTTCTTATCTTTCTTTGGAAAAATTGATTTTCTGTCCGATTATATATATGAATATATAAATAATATTCAATGTACTACGCATGATCATGCCTGCTCTTTAAGTTATTTGTTGAATGGACAAGAATCCAATGAGTTTCTGTTGTAATTTTCATATCTGATAAACAATAGGCAATACAAAGCTTAATCATGAAGAGTTCTATCAAAAATTATATTATAGACGATTCACTTAATAATTTCACCTGAATCTCTGTACCACCAACAATATTATCATAAGTTCCATGTAATAATTTTGAAAAACATTTTGAGCTGATGTGGATCAAATGTCATTGCATATGGCAGCTGATGTCTTTCATTTCATTCTTTTAAAATTTTAAAAGTCTTTTTCAAAACGTTTGGGTTATTTTACACTGAGTTTGACCTTTAACTTTCCTTTTGTGCTTGACCCCCAAAGCTTACAAACATAGGCAAGATTGGTATTCATATAGTTGTGTAAATATTTCCGTAATCAGCTCAACTGACTTAAAAGGCCATATAATCTTTTGCCAATTCTTTGAATCCTTCGTTCAGTGTAAATTGTTTCTTCTCCTCTTCTCCACTGACATGGGTAAAAATGATAATCATGTTAAGATTTATCTGCTATGAAATTTTCAGACCAATCGGACAACCATATTTGGAGTTATTGCCCCTGAAATAATAAATTTTATGAAATTTTTGTTTTGATTATTATCCTGAAAACTGTTATAGATACAGAGAAATTTTAAACAGCAAAATGTTCAGCAAGTTAAGATCTACAAATAAATCAACTGAACGTTTAGCTATGATAGATAAAGAGAAACTTTGAGTGACAAAAAATGTTCAGCAAAGTAAAATCTACGAATAAGTTAAACATGACGAAAATCGTCAATTGATCCTTTATAGGAGTAATGTCCTTGAAATATTATTTTTACCAAAGTTTTTAGTTTTATTGCAGAAACTATGATATATACAGATAAACTTTAAATGGCAAAGATGTTTGGCAAAGTGAGATCTACAAATAAGTCAACATGACCGAAATTGTCAATCGACCTCTTATACTGAGGAGTTGTTTACAAATTTTGTTTTGTTTTTGCAGAAACTATGAAAGATGGAGAGGAAATTTAAATGGAATAAATGTTCAAAAAAGTAATATCTACAAATAAGTTAACATTAAAGGGGCATTAGCTACGAGATATAAAAAAATAAAATATGTGATTTTTTGTTTGTTCAATCATTAATAAAAGTAATATAGAGAATTAATAATTCGCTTTTAGCAGCCAATTTGGCTCAATTTTGACAGCTTATGCCCTATAAGTGACAATTTTTGACTAATTTTTATCTCTCTGTTGTATAGATCTACATAAATGCCACTGAATCGATCTATAACTGATTACAGTACAGATAAACCAAACATCAAAATACTGGTAGCATACTTTTACCAGGTGAGCAAAACAGGTTCTCAGGAGCCTCTTGTTGTTAGATATTTTCATGATTCGTTCCCATTTCACTTCTCTCACATGCAACGTAATTATCGAGCTGCTCTGTTCTCGCGCTTCTTTGTATACATTCATTTTATATTTGGTAGATATTGTATGGTAAGTACTGGGTTGCCATACTGTAGACCTGGTCACAGCTGGGAATAGTATACAATACATTATGTCCTAGGTTACAGATATTGGTCATTACTTTTTGTCTAGTATGAGAGGAATATCTATGAATATTAGACAAATGGATGCTTATCTGGCTGGGGCTGCGGCGTAGTTTATTTGTTTGAAGCTTTATATTTCAGAAGGTTGATTTTCATGTTTCATTGACTGTTATAATGTAATGATAAGATTTTGTGAGGAAATTCGATGTTTGATATACTGTGGTTCACTTAAAAGCACTTTATGACAACACAATTCAATTAATAAGAATAATTTTTTGCCAGTATTTTAAGAAATGATTTTGCTATTATGTGTTGACACATTAACTCTTTAAGAATGAAATTTTCTGTATAAATTTAATTATTTTGTTGAAACCCAAACTTTCTATTGCTTTAAAAAGATAATAAAAAATCGAAAAGCCAATACAGACATATAGATTTTTGAAGTTCTAACGAAACGTTTGGATAATTATTGTCTTGTTAGTAATTCCAAGAAATTGTCTTTTAAATCTAATATTTTCTCACTACCGAATTTTGACACTTATTTTGATATGGACTGGTCATTGTTATCGAATTTTACGATTGGATCGAGGATTTGTATAGTACGATATAAATACTTGATTGGATGAAGTTGTTATTGCTTTACCTTTACCTTTCTACCTGTTGAAATTTGTCCTGCTTGTCAGTATGTGAAATGTTATAATATAACAAGAGATCAGAAAGTGCCCAGACAGTGGACCGAATCAGAACATTATTACGATTTTGATCCGATATAGTAGAATCTGTCACAAAATAGTTACGATTGTAATCCGACTAGACAAAATCGACTGAGTTACGGGACGCACCTAACTGTCAGGACAGCTTGGCCGACCTCTCCGGACCATCCCCTATCCATAGGAATCTGTTACGAACACATACGACTGCGTTTAGACATTGATATGAAATTTCAGATCATTGAGAACAGTAAGGGCGTATATTGTATACGTAAGCTATAAATCCTCGAGGATAGGATTCCGATTTTGTATTTTATCGCGTCGTAGCACTGTCTGATCTCAAGCGGGATGCATCATCGGTTATGTGTGACCCCCCGATTTTAAAGACCGCGATGGCCACTCTAGAGCTTAATTTAAAAATTCTTTAAAAAAGGGGCATAAGCTGTCAAATTCATCTCAACTGATTTGACTCAAACTCTCATATTTGATTTATAACATACTAAAACGTATATGAAAATTACAAAAAGTCTAAAATAAACAATAAACAATGCATGGACTCGATAATATGTATCAACATTTCGTGAGTATTTTTGTCTAGACGTCATCTAATTAACCATCGAGATGACTTCCGAAGACTGCCGACGGTCATATAACCTGATATAAACATAAATATAAACATAAACTGATAGCAACCGCGCGCAATTGGATTGTTCTAGGTCTGTGTGATTTTGATCTTGTAGGTTAAAAAGTTACACTCAGTTGAGGGTACGGACACTTGTCAGTTGAAGGATCAAACCGAGAGGAATCTCAATTAACATCAAACAGAGCCGAATAATTTTGACGGTTTTTTTTTTCTTGAAATAAAGATTCATTTTTTATATAGTAAATTTATATATGAAAATAAAAAAAAGATGTATTATGAAAAATTCACAAACTTTACAAACATTTAGATATAGGTGTTATGGGAACTGAAATTGGCATTTTGCATTTATGAGGGTCTGACTGGCAGGGGAAGTGTTTCTTCAGAAATGTAGACCATATAGCTCTATTCTTCATTTGTTTTGCCTTTTATTCTCTTTCCCCTTATATAGATAGACGAATAAATAATTTTGAAAATCAATGACACCTTATGCGGTACATGGAAATATATGGCCCGGAGATATATATATATAGACACTACACACAGGACAAAAAATCATCAAAGTTTGGAAATTAAGAAAGTGTCTTTCCTTACTTCTACGAATTATGAAATATATGCTAAAAGATTGACATTTTCAGAGAATTCATTTTCTTTTCGATTGCTAACATCTAAATGATATTTCACTCTATAAATGTCGTGTGTCCGAAGCGCTTTTCTGGATTTACCTTCATCAGGAACGCGCTAACCCATACATTTGAAAGTCGGGGATGTATAAATACGTCGACATTAAGAGCTATATGACCATGTTGTTGGGCTGCTGGAACCCCCCTTTTTTTCTTGACAATCAATGCATTTGAATGGGGACATATAGTTGGACCCCCCCCCCCTTATCCTGGGTTGGGAACCCCCCTTTTAAAAATGACTGGATCCGCCCCTGATATCATTGATGCATATGCCACGTCGCCTTTCATTTATATTTGATTGTTTAACGCGAGAGTTATAGCACTTTGTTCTATCGGAGGCAAGAACAAAGAAGGCTCGTGATTCCAGTGATTAATGCTTGTTTTTATCTGTTTTAATGTGAGTTCTAACAGTGGGATATCCAGTGAACGAAAACAAAAGAAAATTCACTCTTCTTATGATAGAGTCGAGAAAGTCAATAATAAAACAATACCGGTGACGATACTGATCAAAAGTTACTTCTTAATAATAATTGTACATTTTAAAGAAATTATATGTTAAACTGTGTTATTAGAAATAAACATGCAAATACACGATGTTTTATGTTTAGTATTTATCGAGATTATTGCTTTAGAAGCTTGTGAAACTGAAATATAAAAACTGCCAATCTTTGCTGCATATTGATAAAAAAAAATGGAAAAAATCATGTACATACAAAATCGAAAGATCTTTCGGGTCACCAATTTTCTGAGTGTTCCAAAAAGTCCTTAGCATGTTACAATTTCCCAAAGTATGCTTATTTTCATTTATCACACCTAAGTTATCGAGCACACCGGTCTGCTCTTTT
Source organism: Mytilus coruscus (assembly GCA_017311375.1). NCBI lineage: Eukaryota > Metazoa > Mollusca > Bivalvia > Mytilida > Mytilidae > Mytilus > Mytilus coruscus. Next base: position 70,304,253 of record CM029595.1, on the reverse strand, counting down.
CACAAATACATTCAATAGAGAATTATTGTCTTTTCGTGAATATAAACAATTAATTGTCTGTGCAGGTTGAAAAATTAGAAATAAGTATTTTTATAAAGTAGGTATCTGTCTACTATTTTGTATACAATTTTAAGAAAAGGTCGTCTCGAGTTTTTGACAAGAATTTGCGGTCTTCTCGATCTATTCACATTCAATGTTCACCTCGAGATAGGTCTGTTTGATTTTGCTTAGTAACTTAATTTCAAAGTGCCAATCTGTGCTGCATATCAATCGATTCCTTTGGAATTTTTTCCCTGACTTTCTCTGACCTAGCTGTATATATATATACGAAAAATTAGCATGTTCCAGAGAGGTATACAGACAGTTAAAAAAAATTTGAAGTTGGTACTCCAGGGATTTATTCGCATAGCAACATTTTAAACCAATTTTACTCCAAGCATCTATAGCCTGCTGTATTATTTACCAGAACGTTTTTCCGTGAATTCATAATTGATAGCGTCCTTGCTAAAATGGGACAAACATTGAGAAGATCTAGTTGTCAGTGTTTACAGGGGAGGTAATATTTTGTCACCAGATTTCCCACTGCTAATTGACACTCAATGTTGTTTACAGTGCACAGGTCTTTATACGTAGGCCTATCATGCAGTCACGTACGTACTGGTCTTTGTCTGTATTGCTTTACCTTAGATATCTGCACTATGTAAAGAGGGACGAAAGATACCAGAGGGACTGTCAAACTCATAGATCGAAAACAAACTGACAACGCCAGTAAACTTATGTTCTCTATAGAATGTGCCTTCGAACTCTAGATGTACTATGACTTCCATTTTGCAACACAAAACGACAACAGAACATTCGGTTTTATATGTTTATTTTGTTTTCTATATTGATTCTTCCCTTTTAATAACATGATGTATTGGAGAAAGAATTTTTAATACTTTAATCGCATATTTACATAAAAATAATAATGAGATTTAAATATTTGTGTGTATTGTCTGAAAGTTCAATGGCGTTCAAAGTTTTTGGATATTTTAGTCAGAAAATATTGTTACAAATGCCAAAGCATGAATTAAACCCCTCTTCAAAATCATTAATATTGCTGTATACGTTTACATGGAATGAATATACATAGTATGTTTAGTTTTGCAAGTGTACTGGGACTTCGCGTTCATAATCTGTAAGACGTTTTTGTGTACTTCGTGACAGTAGTATCATAGAACAATACCGGTTTGCATGTGTCAAGTGTCTCCTCTTGCAAACAACTTACCAGACTTTTGTACCAGGCCGCAGGCTAATCCAATGTCATCAATAGCTTTAAGAAAGTGATATAAAGTCTCATCCATTTGATACAAACTGGTATTTACAACACTTATCACTAAGGCAAATATAGAATATCTAAAGTTGAAATCGCTTATCTCTTTTTGCTCCCTTAAGGATACGGATTTTTCTTTTACTTTTATTTGTCCTAAATACGAAGTTTACTTGTCTTCAAAATCAAAGAGATCTACACCGTCGGGAATTGATATAGAGGACCTGTTCAGTTTTTTTTTTTTTTTGCCGACATAACTCTTGTAACTTTTCAGTCTTTCATTCAAAGAAAATAATTCAAGCATGTGCGGAAGTAATCCTGGTTTCATTTCATTACTTTGATACAACTGTTTGGCGGGTTGTTAATTTGACCTTGATGGCACATCAACGTTGAACTGTGTTGAACCTCCATATAACAATTTGAAAGTGGATTTTTTTGAAGACATACATTGGAGAAATCTGTCATGGCACAATTTACCCCCAATTTACCAGAGTTGATCCATTGCATCCGAATATCTCATTTGCCATACATTATCTGAACTTATTAGTTGAACTACATCTAAAAACAGAAGATGCGAACATTGGTTTGGTGCCAAAGTTATTGATCATTTTGAAGGAAAAAATGTTTATGGTTTCAAGCTGTTCGTTTTCCTTCAAGAAACTATGACCTCTGGTAAAAAGTTCGATGATACTTTGCATGTTATCATCAAAAGGCATATCATCCTCGTCATCACCATCATAATAATTATTAAATGTAAAGACATCAAGCGTATCAATATAATTTAGAATAAAGTCGGAATGTGGAAAACTTTCGAACAGTTTCTGTTTAGATAGTGGTGATGATATGTTATTTTGTTATTATTTTTTTGATGAGCAGGACTCACTGTTGACGGCGATTTAAAAACTGATGCATTTGTTAATACTATTACATTGATATCTATGAATATATGGTTCGCATATATGTTTCAGCTTCACATAGCTTAAAGCTCGATTACTATAATGACCCGTGGTTGGCGATAATTCAACCTTTTGCATCTCAACTCTTTATTTCCATGATGGGCTATGGTATGCTCTAGTATTTCTTTCTGTGCAAATGACCTATGTCCTCTCATTGCAGTAATAACAACTGGATGGATCCTTCGCACAGTGGACTCGACAGAACGAACATTTCAAAAAATGAATAAACTCAAAGGGTACAATGAATGCTACAAGTAACAAAATACAGATTCTTCGTAAAACTAATAACGGTCAAATAAGAGTAACTCCATATAATGTTTCAAAGGCCTATGGCTGTCAAAGATAAACGGTCTTAAGGGAATAAAATAGAATACATTTGTTGAACATGAAGCCACAGTACATTCACAATCGCGTTATACAAGAGGTCACAGTCGGCTGGACTAAAATGAACGCGAAGTCACAGCATACTTGCATACTAATCCGACTTAGCATATTCAGTCCATATAAAAGTATACAGCAATATTAGGGACCATTCTTGATTGATATCAACGATAAATGATTTTGAAGAGCGGATTAATTTATGCTTTGGCATCACAGGCACTTGTTTCTGTCAATGGGGGGGTTGACTATACACGCGTGTACTTGATTTTTCGTACAAGTGTGGATAGTAAACCCCCATTGACAGAAACAAGTGCCTGTGTTTGGCATTTGTAACAATATTTTCTAACAAAATTGTCAAAATTCTTTGAACGCCATCGAACGTTCAGACAATACACCCAAGTACTTTTGAATTGTATTATTATTTGTATGTAAAATTCATTCCGTAATACATTATGTTATTAAAACGTGGAGCATCAATACAGAAAATAACATACCAAACTGAATGTGTTGTTGACATTTGGTGTTGCAAATGGAAGACATAGTAAACCGAAAACGCGAAGGCACGTTTCATAGAGGACACCGTGTACATAGTGTTATATCTGGATGAGAGGGAATGAGTCTCAGACATAATGCTTTAATGATTTGCAGTTTTTTTAACGTTGACTTTTTTCTTTACAGCTCATTTGTTCTTAATAGAATCGTTGAGAAGCAACGTTGCTCTATTATATCAACTTAACAAAATTTTATTCCAAATAGCCAGTGGCACTGCTGTCTTTTTTCTAAATCTTGATTAAAAATCAATGAAATTTCACCCTTGTGGTCATTCATGCATAGTTACTTAGTTAACGGGAAAAGTATATGTATATGAAACTTGGAAGGTAAAATCTAGCAATTTGATTGGACAAGGAGTTGTAAATTATGTGCACACAATAATTTTTTTTTACATTTTAACTTTAATATTCAAAATGTTAGAATAGCCAGAATAAATCTGTATTTTGCCGGTGCATTACATTTGCACGCATGACCATTACAGCTGCACGTAAAAATCATTACGTTTGCTTGCAGCTTTTGGTTACGTTTGCGAGCAAGACATTTTACAGGTAATCACAGGTAAAATTTATTTATTTATTTATTTATTTATTTATTTATTTATTTATTTATTTATTTATTTATTTATTTATTTATTTATTTATCCCTCTGTTTGTCTAGTCCCCTCCTGCTCACCTAAGTGGATGTCGAAGTGGGTTTCGAGCAAGATAAGTCCTTTATATTATGCACAAAAATTTAGTCCTGGAAATATATTCATGTAAAAATGAAAAAAGAAACATAGCAAATGTGAAGTGCAAGAGTTTCGATTTTTACATGTCAGTACTAACTGAATATTTGAAACCTACTGCTGAAAAAAAATAATTCTGTCAACTTCTCCATTCTGGTATTTTCGGAATTGTGCCATCAGATACTCTTGTTTTCTCTTTGTTCTTACTTCTACGCACAAGTGCTGACGTATCAAGCCTTTTAGATTGGAAACAAGAGGCTGTCAGAGTGACAGCAAATCGGATTTTCCTGCATGAAAATGATATTTGCAAATCTGGACCCCCAAACAGGATCAAGTAAAAATTAAACATTAACACACACAACAAAAATAAAATACCATAACTGTGACATCTACCTTCAAAACACACATGACTTAAAAAAAAATAGTTATAAAGAAATTTTTGACAACTCCTGACTAAAATCAATTGAACAGATACAATCATTGATAGACTACCTATCCATATACTTATTTATTACACCATTTCTGTTTAAAGGGAAATAACTCAAATTAAAAATAAATCATATAAACTGGAAATCCCATTTTCTGTTGTATAAACTAAGTATTACATTTCGCTTCGTTAAGGTCTATAACTCAACAACGAAAAAAGCTAAAATCGTGAAAATCTAACTTGACCTTCATTTAGTCACAGGAAACAACATATCTAAATTTGAAAAGTTTTCGTCAAAGCGTTATCAGGTTATTGCACGGACAACGCTCTAAGTATCACTTTTCGCTACTCAAAGGGTTACAACTCAACAACGAGAAAAGTTAAAATCTTGAAAATCGAACTTGACCTTCATTTAGTCACAGGAAACACCATATATAAATTTGAAAAGATTTTTTCAAAGCGTTATCACGTTATTGCACGGACAACGCTCTAAGTATCACTTTTCGCTACTGAAAGGTCTACAACTCAACAACGATAAAAGCTAAAATCGTGAAAATCGAACTTGACCTTCATTTAGTCACAGGAAACAACAAATCTAAATTTGAAAAGATTTCGTCAAAGTATAAATAAACTTCAATAAGCGTGCAAATCTAATGCGTGCTATTTTGGAATAGCCACAACAAACCTGTATTTTAGAATAGCCACAACAAACCTCTATTTTAGAATAGCCAAAATAAACCCGTACTTTATATAAATAAAATTTGACTAACTTGCCCTTCGTACTTTCTGTTTTTATACAAACACCGAGGGTACACATGTGCTAGCGCGTATTTATTCACGATTGAATAAATACTTATATAATTTTGTAATTTATGTTTTATTTCCTATTTGAATTTACTTTAAATAAAGATGATTTTATTCCTAATTCATATTTGTGTTTTCGTTTTCAAATAGATTAATTACGGATTGTAATTAATTATGAGTGGTACTATTCGTATTTTATATTCACGGACTTTGACGATTGACTAGTTTCGCCTTGATTGTTACTCACTTCTACTATTCTGATGGTCAGTGTTTTACGCTTGATTGGACCGCACACTTTCTGCTATTTCATTGGTTATATATCTTTTGGCGGTTTATTTCTATTAAGTCTATATTTAATTGTGGATTGATGTTCAAACCGAACAGACGTTTCATATACTTTATTTGCTGTTTCATATTTTGTACTATTTGTATTGGAGGAATTCCACGATTATTTCAGGTCAGTTTGCTTACTTATCTCTTTAGATATTCTGTCTATATCTTATTTTCATTGTAATTTGATTACCGGATTAATCAGTATTTCACGCATGAGTAACTTTCCATTTTAGCATGACTTTGTAGTAAGAATGTGTATCGTGTGACTGGTGAATGAATGTTGTAAATTATTTAAAAGGTTAACGCAACTTTTATAACAGGCACATTATTGATTTACATTTGAGTTACATAATTTAAGCCTATGAATAAATAGTGTAAATATAAACGTATTGAATGGCGAATATTTGAGTAGAATGAGTCCGAGAGTAAATGAGTAAAATGTTAACTTGATAAATACTTTTCAGAGTCTTTATAATATTTTTGTCTCCGATTGATAGATTTTAAGTACTATATAAGTCTGTGCATAGTAACTATAATTTAGTATTTGTTATACAGGTATTTGACAGAGTTCTGCATATGATGTAGATATACGTTGAGGCATAACCTTTGTACCTCATACGAGGTAAGAATGAGTGTTCATTTGTAGTTGCTTATTATTTTATTAGCTTAGTTATTTTGCTTTGTTTAGCTTAGCTTAGCTTTATTAGTTAACTGCTTTTTGCTATTTGCTTAATTAATGCTTATTTTGCATAGACTGTTTGTTTATAGTTTTAACGACTAATTCGTATATTATAATGTTTTGCTAAATGAGAAACTATATTTCTATTTTGCTTTTCTGACAAGTTAAATTCTGTTTCGAATGTCACAGAGAGTAATATTTTGATTTGATAAGGTTTAATTGCACATTTTGTTAATTTCATAAACTGTGACGTATTTTACAGTCAATTGGTTAATTTTTGTGAGTACACATATTACGTAAATTTATCAGATTGATATAATACATGTTTTAAAAAGAATTGATTTATATACGTTGTTATTAAATGTGATATTATATTACAGGGTTTCTTTTGATGCTTCACTGAATAATAAAACTATCCAGAACCCTACATAGTCTACTATTATTTACGCCCAGATAGTGCGACTACACACATAAACCAACATTAAGAAGTGTAATGACGTTCATCGATTTACAGGTAAGGTTTTTTCTTCTTCTGCAATATGAGATATAATAGTTGTAAATTAACTTCAACAAGCGTGCAAATCTAATGCGTGCTATTTTGGAATAGCCACAACAAACCTGTATTTTAGAATAGCCACAACAAACCTCTATTTTAGAATAGCCAAAATAAACCCGTACTTTATATAAATAAAATTTGACTAACTTGCCCTTCGTACTTTTTGTTTTTATACAAACACCGAGAGTTCACATAAACCAACATTAAGTAGTGTAATGACGTTCATCGATTTAGAGGTAATATGTTTTTTCTTCTTCTGCAATATAAGATATAATAGTTGTAAATTAACTTCAATAAGCAAGTTTTTAACGCGCATACTTATTTTGTACGCAAATGATTATATATTCATAAGGGGACGACCATTTGACATTCAGGGGGGGGGGATTTGTTTTGGATGGGTTATTTATTTTTGTGGACCAAAGGACAGATTATTTATTTTCTGCACTGTTGAAGCATGATTTTTCATTTTAATTAAAACAAGGGACTGATTATCTATTTTCACGATTATATTTATAATATTTGAAAACCTACAATTTTTAAATTCTTAAATAAATAAGATAGTCAATGAAGTCAATCAGAATTAATCCGAGCGGAGCGAGGCGAAAAAAAATTCAGCGAAGAGTCTGGGGTTCGCTGAAGGCTCTAAGAAGCTATAGAAAAAATGGCGCAAAATCATGCATTATGCGTGTTTCCCAGACCCTTTCTTAATCTGAAACGCAAGTTCTGTTTTAATTTTTTGACAATATTCTGGTCTCAAAGCAAACTATAGATTCAGTGTAAGACTTTTAGTTTTAGGGACAACATCAAAAGACCAATATGTAGGACAAAGCAAAAAATGTTTCAGTTTGCAGAAAAACCTTTTATACCTGTCAATTATGTTTTTTTTTTTTCAAATTAAGTTAAGAGGGGCTGATTATCATTGATATAACTATGTCAAGTCAGTTTTTATAACACATTTCAATTACAACTTGATGTAGTTCCTAACTGGGATATAATTTAAAGTAGTTTGTAATAGACAAAAGGTCCTTAAATATAATAAAACTCAAGTTTAAAACATAATTACTAAATTAAAAATAGAATGCAACACTAAGAGAATAGTCATAAAGAAGGGCAATCAATGAATAAAAGACAAACCCGGGAACAGATAAAACACAAAACGACAAACATTATAGACAATCAACAATGAAAAATAAATGAGAAACATGGATCTCAAAAAACAGGGGCTACGTCAGAGGGTGAACAGAACTTGCTTCTTGCAAGACACTTGCCGTGAAAACAATCTGATATGAAGACAAGCTTTTGTTTTGAAATTTCCAACATTTGCCTCAATGTAGTTACGGCCCTGTAATAAAAATGAGGTAAATGTTCACGAGACTATATACCTCAAGTGAAATGAAACCTATTTTCAAACATTTCAAATACATTAATATTTATATTATTAAAAGATTTGGGAAGTTTTTCCCGAAAAAAGACGAATTTTGGAAGAATCTGGTGCCATCTCATACTTCAGAATACATTGTAAGTCAGGTTATTTATTTTCAAACTACCACAGAACAAACCATTCATTTTTGTTATTATCAAGGCTGAGTTATTTATTTTCAAAATCTCCCCCAGAATATCAAATGGTTGTCCCCTTATTCTGTATGGAGGACATTTTTACCATTTTTTATACTGAATTTGAAAACACCTTAATATTATTTCACATCAGATGATGTATATATTTTCTATGTATTATGTGCGATTTTGTCCCATGTACATTTACTCCATATCCTTTCATTTCCTATTGATTTTCTATGTATTATGTGCGATTTTGTCCCATGTACATTTACTCCATATCCTTTCATTTCCTATTGATTTTCTATGTATTATGTGCGATTTTGTCCCATGTACATTTACTCCATATCCTTTCATTTCCTATTGATTTTCTATGTATTATGTGCGATTTTGTCCCATGTACATTTACTCCATATCCTTTCATTTCCTATTGATTTTCTATGTATTATGTGCGATTTTGTCCCATGTACATTTACTCCATATCCTTTCATTTTCAAGTGTTGTGTATTTATAAGTGCATTTTGGGTTCTTGTATATATAACACAACTACTAAACAAGTTGCTTTCTTTAAAAAAAAAGAAATGCAATACGTGAACCCTTAAAGCTGTTTTTATTGAAATTTGAGATATGTTCATTGTTATCTGAACAATGGCTTGATTTTGATCATTGTTAAAAGCTTTATGGCTGCTCTGCAAGGTTTTGTGATGCTTAGGGTAGTAAGTATTGGCATTTTTAAGTTGTGTGCTTCGTGCTCTTAAAGTTTAAGATGACAAACCTCCTTTTTTGTTAAAAACAAATACTTTTTAAAACCTTTTAGGAATATGACAGTTGTTATCCATTCGTTTGATGTGTTCGAGCTTTTGATTTTGCAATTTGATTAGGGACTTTCCTTTTTGAATTTTCCTCGGAGTTCAGTATTTTTTGTAATTTTACTTTTTACACACTTTGGGGATATCGCTGAATTTTTTCTGTATGATCCAAAATATTCGTTTCAGAATAATCTTTAAACGCTTCTTTCGCTAGTCACTTTTTATTTTGATGTCATATATTTTAATTTGTGTGTCATGAAAAATAACCTACAAATATAGTTGTAAATATATCTAATTTGAATTGCACTGTATCCTCTTCACCTTCATGACCAAAACCAATTCATAAAGAAAGCTATTAATAGCCCAGGCAAAACAGTTAACACCTATTACTTGAAAATAAACAAACAAAAAAACCTAACATGGCCAAGCATGAAAATACCACTGAATACCCATCTCCTAAATATTAGTTTGATTAAGGGCCACATTTATGAAGTGTTGCAAGGTGTTCCTGTTTTATCTGAACACGACTTTTTCATTAATCTTTAAAGGGTGTCTTTATAGTGCTAATGTTATACTACTGTCTTAAGGTTAGCATGTAAAAACATTTAAACCACCTGCATTTATATACACATGTCCTAAGTCAGAAGTATCTTGTTTAGTGGTTGTAGTTTTTTTGGTGCAGTTCATATGTGCTTAACGTTTCTTGTTTGTAGTTAAATTAGACTGTTGTTTTTTTCTATTTTAATTGTTTTATAATGGTCTTTTTGGGGCCCTTAATAGCTTGCTGTTCGATGGGAGCCAAGGCTTTGTGTTGAAGGCTGTACTGTAACCTATAATTGCTTATTTTGACAACACTGTGTCTTGATGGAGAGTTGTCTCATTGGTATTCCTATCACATTTTCTTATTCCTAAAGATATTCCCTCCAACACCTGTCCTAAGTCAGAAGCATGTTGTTCAGTGGTTGTAGTTTTTTTGGTGTAGTTCATAGGTGCTTTTCGTTTCTCATTTTGTATTTAAATTAGACTGTTGGTTTTTCCTGTCTAAATTGTTTTACAATAGATATAAGAAAATGTGGTATGAGTGCCAATGTGACAACTCTCCATCCAAGTCAAAATTTATAAAAGTAAACCATTATAGGTCAAGGGGCCTCGGTGGCCGAGTGGTCTAAGTAGTTACTACTGTAATCACTAGCCAGTCAACACTGAGGTTGTGAGTTCGAACCCCGCTCGTGCGGGTGCACTCGACTCCAATCTTAATTGACTAGGATTGTCAGTTTTCCTATCGAAGGTCGGTGGTTTTCTCCGGGCACTCCGGCTTCCTCCACTAATAAAAACTGACCGCCACGAAATAGCCCAAAAGCGGTGCTTAAAAGTGGCGTTAAAACACCAAAAATCAAATCAAAATCATTATAGGTCAAAGTACGGTCTTCAACACGGAGCCTTGGCTCACACCGAACAGAAGGCTATTAAGGGCCCCAAATATTACTAGTGTAAAACCATTCAAACGGGAAAACGGTCATTTTAAGGCCCTTAATAGCTTGCTGTTCGATGTGAGCCAAGGCTTTGTGTTGAAGGCTGTATTGTAACCTATAATTACTTACTTTGACTACACTGTGTCTTGATGGAGAGTTGTCTCATTGGTATTCCTACCACATTTTCTTATTTATAAAGATATTCCCTCTAACATTTGACAAATCCATTAGAATATACTCTAAATACTGAAATTAAACTGTTTGCCTTGGAGGAATCTCTTTTATTGAACATTCTATCCTTTTGATCTCTTGCCTTGAATCGTTTTAAACGGGTCATTTGGGGACACTTTGTAGCCTACTGATCAGTGAGAGCCAATGCTTGTAATACTGTAACCTATAATTGCTTATTGTATCTACATTGTGTCTTGATGGGGGTTGTGTCATTGGCACTCATACTACATCTTCTGATTTTTATATTGAAGCAGTTTTGAATGAAAAAAAGATAATGATTTCCAATATTGAAAGTTTTTTTTTTTTTCAAATTTGTTGATACTAAAGAAACTAATTCTTCAATTATATGTCATATATGTTTCTTGCTGCTTCTTTGTTTAAGTCAGAGTAATGGTAAATGCAAAAAACAAAGCAATTTAATACCAATAATATTTATTTTAAACAAACATGGCAAGATTATTTCAGAGAAAATACAAAAGCTGATGCACTATAAAATATTAAAGTTTCATATCACATTTTAAATTTCGAAATCTCATATGAATCATTCAGACACATGTCAATTATGCAAAGAAATTACTTAAACAATTTTAGATTTTGAAACTTGAACTTAATTGGGGAAAAGAGTCTAAATAAGAAATTGGCTTAAAGATTGAATTTAAACTGGTTAAGAAATTCATTTTCTCTGACATATAAATTATATATTAAGCAATGAATTCTTGTTCTAATAATCTAAATCTCTGGTATTCATGGTATTACTATGTTATGATATTGTAACTATCATATCTATTTAGTTGGCCTAATTTGTTTTGTGTGGCCTATTATACATGTTTACATTGTGTACAAAATAAAATACATTGTGTTACAACTATGCAGTTTAGAATTCACTGGAACAATCATTGATACTAATGGAATGATTAGAACTTTCTATTTCACTTGCATAACGTTTCTAGAATGATCATAACAAAAGATGCGTAATTTATATTTCTAGCGTTGTCTAGAAATTTCCGTTTGAGTATTTAAATGCAGACCCAAAAGTTAGTTAAATATAGAGATTTAGTAAGTATTGGCATTTTTAAGTTGTGTGCTTCGTGCTCTTAAAGTTTAAGATGACAAACCTCCTTTTTGTTAAAACAAATACTTTTAAAACCTTTAGGAATATGACAGTTGTTATCCATTCGTTTGATGTGTTCGAGCTTTTGATTTTGCAATTTGATTAGGGACTTTCCTTTTTGAATTTTCCTCGGAGTTCAGTATTTTTTGTAATTTTACTTTTTACACACTTTGGGGATATCGCTGAATTTTTTCTGAATGATCCAAAATATTCGTTTCAGAATAATCTTTAAACGCTACTTTCGCTAGTCACTTTTTATTTTGATGTCATATATTTTAATTTGTGTGTCATGAAAAATAACCTGCAAATATAGGACAATATAGTTGTAAATATATCTAATTTGAATTGCACTGTATCCTCTTCACCTTCATGACCAAAACCAATTCATAAAGAAAGCTATTAATAGCCCAGGCAAAACAGTTAACACCTATTACTTGAAAATAAACAAACAAAAAAACCTAACATGGCCAAGCATGAAAATACCACTGAATACCCATCTCCTAAATATTAGTTTGATTAAGGGCCACATTTATGAAGTGTTGTAAGGTGTTCCTGTTTTATCTGAACACGACTTTTTCATTAATCTTTAAAGGGTGTCTTTATAGTGCTAATGTTATACTACTGTCTTAAGGTTAGCATGTAAAAACATTTAAATCAGCTGCATTTATATGCACCGGTCCTAAGTCAGAAGTATCTTGTTTAGTGGTTGTAGTTTTTTTGGTGCAGTTCATATGTGCTTAACGTTTCTTGTTTGTAGTTAAATTAGACTGTTGTTTTTTCTATTTTAATTGTTTTATAATGGTCTTTTGGGGCCCTTAATAGCTTGCTGTTCGATGGGAGCCAAGGCTTTGTGTTGAAGGCTGTACTGTAACCTATAATTGCTTATTTTGACAACACTGTGTCTTGATGGAGAGTTGTCTCATTGGTATTCCTATCACATTTTCTTATTCATAAAGATATTCCCTCCAACACCTGTCCTAAGTCAGAAGCATGTTGTTCAGTGGTTGTAGTTTTTTTGGTGTAGTTCATAGGTGCTTTTCGTTTCTCGTTTTGTATTTAAATTAGACTGTTGGTTTTTCCTGTCTAAATTGTTTTGCAATAGATATAAGAAGATGTGGTATGAGTGCCAATGAGACAACTCTCCATCCAAGTCAAAATTTATAAAAGTAAACCATTATAGGTCAAGGGCCTCGGTGGCCGAGTGGTCTAAGTAGTTACTACTGTAATCACTAGCCAGTCAACACTGAGGTTGTGAGTTCGAACCCCGCTCGTGCGGGTGCACTCGACTCAATCTTAATTGACTAGGATTGTCAGTTTTCCTATCGAAGGTCGGTGGTTTCTCCGGGCACCCGGCTTCCTCCACTAATAAAACTGACCGCCACGAAATAGCCCAAAAGCGGTGCTTAAAAGTGGCGTTAAAACACCAAAATCAAATCAAAATCATTATAGGTCAGTACGGTCTTCAACACGAGCCTTGGCTCACACCGAACAGAAGGCTATTAAGGGCCCCAAATATTACTAGTGTAAAACCATTCAAACGGGAAAACGGTCATTTTAAGGCCCTTAATAGCTTGCTGTTCGATGAGCCAAGGCTTTGTGTTGAAGGCTGTATTGTAACCTATAATTACTTACTTTGACTACACTGTGTCTTGATGGAGAGTTGTCTCATTGGTATTCCTACCACATTTTCTTATTTATAAAGATATTCCTCTAACATTTGACAAATCCATTAGAATATACTCTAAATACTGAAATTAAACTGTTTGCCTTGGAGGAATCTCTTTTGAACATTCTATCCTTTTGATCTCTTGCCTTGAATCGTTTTAAACGGGTCATTTGGGGACACTTTGTAGCCTACTGATCAGTGAGAGCCAATGCTTGTAATACTGTAACCTATAATTGCTTATTGTATCTACATTGTGTCTTGATGGGGTTGTGTCATTGGCACTCATACTACATCTTCTGATTTTTATATTGAAGCAGTTTTGAATGAAAAAAGATAATGATTTCCAATATTGAAAGTTTTTTTTTCAATTTGTTGATACTAAAGAAACTAATTCTTCAATTATATGTCATATATGTTTCTTGCTGCTTCTTTGTTTAAGTCAGAGTAATGGTAAATGCAAAAACAAAGCAATTTAATACCAACAAACATGGCAAGATTATTTCAGAGAAAATACAAAAGCTGATGCACTATAAAATATTAAAGTTTCATATAACATTTTGAATTTCGAAATCTCATATGAATCATTCAGACACATGTCAATTATGCAAAGAAATTACTTAAACAATTTTAGATTTTGAAACTTGAACTTAATTGGGGAAAAGAGTCTAAATAAGAAATTGGCTTAAAGATTGAATTTAAACTGGTTAAGAAATTCATTTTCTCTGACATATAAATTATATATTAAGCAATGAATTCTTGTTCTAATAATCTAAATCTCTGGTATTCATGGTATTACTATGTTATGATATTGTAACTATCATATCTATTTAGTTGGCCTAATTTGTTTTGTGTGGCCTATTATACATGTTTACATTGTGTACAAAATAAAATACATTGTGTTACAACTATGCAGTTTAGAATTCACTGGAACAATCATTGATACTAATGGAATGATTAGAACTTTCTATTTCACTTACATAACGTTTCTAGAATGATCATAACAAAAGATGCGTAATTTATATTTCTAGCGTTGTCTAGAAATTTCCGTTTGAGTATTTAAATGCAGACCCAAAAGTTAGTTAAATATAGAGATTTAGACATATACATAGATAGACTTAGACATCGATAGACATCAACATTCTCAGCAGTTGGATTGACACTTTTATTTACAAACTACATCATACTAGATTGTGACCAATTGGATATAATATTCTGTGGATTCCGAGAAGATTTCCGGATAAAGAAAAGATAAAAGATTGGACATATATTTTGACAGTTAAGTTGACATTTCTTTTTATGTAATACTTCTTGTAAACTAGTGTATAATAAATCTTGTTAAATTTTATTATTGATTTGTGTCTTTTGTTGGCTACAATTAAAAGTCAATTTTTCTGTTCATAACAGAAATTGGGGGCTCGTCCGGGATACCGTTTATATCTTATTAAAAAATTTTCAGTATTTTTATTAGAACTAGCCAACAAAATTCTACAAAATGGCATTTGATGCCGGTAAATTTTTGAAAACGCCAGACCTGGAAGGGTTTGATAATTTAAAGAAAGAGGAATTAGTGTTGCTTGCTAGACATCTGAAATTAGACTTTAGAGTATCTATGAGAAAACAAATTATAAAAAATTTGGTAATAGACAAACAAGTTGATGCAGAAATTTTAGGTGAAGAGGCTCTTGAACTCAAGGTCGAAAATGTTGATGCTTTTAAATTAAAACAGCTTGAATTAGAACATGAACTTAAATTAAAACAATTGGAAAAGAAAAGCAGAACTTGAAATGAAGGAAAGGTTAGAGATGGAGAAGATGAAAGAAAAACCAAAAGAAGACGATTTTAAATTAAAACAGGCAGAACTTGAAATGAGGAAAGGTTAGAGATTGAGAAAATGAAAATTGAAATGGCAAAAGAAGAAAGCAACACTAAATTCCAATCAAAATCAGAACATTTTAATTTTGATGCAGCAAAAATATACGATTGGTTCCCAAATTTTGTGAAAAACAGTTGACAAATTTTTCCACAGTTTGAGAAAATTGCTCAAAATTTGAAATGGCCGAAGCCTTTTGGACTACAATGCTGCAAAGTGTTTTTGAGGGCAAGGCCGCTGAAATTTACTCAGCACTTTCATCAGAAAATAGTTCTGATTATGACAAGGTTAAAAAGAGGTTTTGAAAGCTTATGAGCTAGTGCCAGAAGCATATAGACAGAAATTTAGGTCTTATAAAAGTTTGATTCACAAACCTATGTTGAATTTGCTAGGAAAAAGAAGATCTATTTGATAAATGGCTTACGTCAAAGAAAATAGATAAAATTTTGATAATTTAAGACAATTAATGTTATTAGAAGAGTTCAAGCAGTGTGTTCATTTAGACTTAAAACACATTTAGATGACAAAACTGTTGAGACTTTACAAGATGCAGCTGTTATATCGGATAATTATACTCTTTCACATAAAAGAAGTTTCAAAGGTCAAAATTTTAATACTTCAGTGGAAATTACAAGAATCAAAGCACTGAGCGTACTGATAGTAAGCCTGTTGCACAGAATAAGAGTCAGTCTAGTTATAATATGTCTAGTCCAAAATTTAATACTTTTGAGATGAAGTCATTGACTTGTGCTTATTGTAAGAAGAATGGTCACCTGATGGCTGATTGTTTTAGACTCCAGAAGAAGAATGAAAGAGATAATAAGCCCAAGACCAGTGCTTGTACGACACCCCGTGTTACCAATACGTTGGAATGTCCTGCGAGTCAGGCTTTTAAGTCCAGTTTTTGTGATTACATGGAGGATTATATACCCTTTATGTCTGATGGGTTTGTTTCTATTGTTGATAATACTACTCCTCAGCCTATTAAGATTTTACGGGACACTGGAGCTTCTCAGTCTTTATTGTTAGAAGGTGTGTTGCCTTTGTCCGAGGAGACTTTTGTTGGTGCCTCCGTTTTGTTACAAGGTGTGGAGTTAGGTTGTATAGATGTTCCCCTCCATCGTATTTATCTGAAGTCAGATTTGATAACTGGACCAGTTGTTGTGGGTGTTCGTCCTAATCTCCCTGTTGATGGTGTTTCATTATTGCTAGGAAATGATCTAGCTAGGAACAAAGTGGTTGCTGAACCAATTGTTACCAGTGAACCGGTGGTGGATGTTAAATCACCTGAAGATGATGCTGAACTGTATCCAGCTTGTGTCGTTACTAGGGCGATGGCTAGAAAACAGCAAAATGAGGATTTGCAAGAAGACCAGTTTGATTAAATGGACCTTTCTGACACCTTTCTAGCCGACAGTGAAGGTCCCGGTAGCTCAGAGAAGGCCGTCATAAGACCATCTAGTATTAGCAAGACTGTAATTATGCCATGGCCAGACGTAAACAGCCATTCATTAGACCTTCAGCTCTGCAAAAGGGCTCAACCACAGGAAGAAGCAGACAAAGTGGCCGAATGCTATTACCATCAAGACGGCATTTTAATGAGAAAGTGGAGGCCCCCTGATGCTACCCCAGAGGAGGAATGGAGAGTGGTATACCAAGTGGTGGTGCCTAAAGTTTATAGGCAAGACATTATTGGTCTTGCTCATGACACCCCCTTGGCTGGACACTTAGGTATAAGGAAGACTTGCCTTAAGATCTTGCAGCATTTCTACTGGCCAAGACTTAGAAATCATGTCGCAGAATACTGCAAATCATGCCATATATGCCAGGTTGTTGGTAAGCCTAACCAGAAAATACCACCAGCACCACCTCTGCCTATTCCAGCCTTTGAAGAACCTTTCAGCAGAGTACTAATTGATTGCGTTGGACCATTAACGAAGACCAAGACCGGAAATGCGTATTTATTGACAATTATGTGTACCTCTACTCGCTTTCCAGAGGCTATTTCGTTAAGGAATATCAAGACACCTACTATTGTCAAAGCTCTGATCAAATTTTTCACGCTAGTAGGACTTCCAAAGTCTATACAGTCCGACCAGGGTTCAAATTTCATGTCAGGTTTATTTCAGCAAGTCGTGTACCAGTTAGGGATTGCTCAGTATAGGTCAAGTGCTTATCATCCAGAATCTCAAGGTGCCTTAGAACGTTTTCATCAAACATTGAAGAACATGATCAGAACTTTTTGTCTTCAATTTGACAGGGATTGGGATGATGGTGTTCACTTTTTCCTTTTTGCGGTCCGAGAGGCTGTTCAAGAATCCCTTGGTTTTAGTCCCTTTGAGTTGGTATTTGGTCATAGTGTAAGGGGACCTTTAAAATTGATAAAGGAAAAGTGGCTTACTGAACATACTGACTTGAATCTTCTAGACTGAAATTGGGGGCTCGTCCAGGTAACAATTGGTTCAGCAACCACTTTGTTCCTAGCTAGATCATTTCCTAGCAATAATGAAACACCATCAACAGGGAGATTAGGACGAACACCCACAACAACTGGTCCAGTTATCAAATCTGACTTCAGATAAATACGATGGAGGGGAACATCTATACAACCTAACTCCACACCTTGTAACAAAACGGAGGCACCAACAAAAGTCTCCTCGGACAAAGGCAACACACCTTCTAACAGTAAAGACTGAGAAGCTCCAGTGTCCCGTAAAATCTTAATAGGCTGAGGAGTAGTATTATCAACAATAGAAACAAACCCATCAGACATAAAGGGAATATAATCCTCCATGTAATCACAAAAACTGGACTTAAAAGCCTGACTCGCAGGACATTCCAACGTATTGGTAACACGGGGTGTCGTACAAGCACTGGTCTTGGGTTTATTATCTCTTTCATTCTTCTTCTGGAGTCTAAAACAATCAGCCATCAGGTGACCATTCTTCTTACAATAAGCACAAGTCAATGACTTCTTCTCATAGTATTAAATTTTGGACTAGACATATTATAACTAGACTGACTCTTATTCTGTGCAACAGGCTTACTATCAGTACGCTCAGTGCTTTGGTTCTTGTAATTTCCACTCGAAGTATTAAAATTTTGACCTTTGAAACTTCTTTTATGTGAAAGAGTATAATTATCCGATATAACAGCTGCATCTTGTAAAGTCTCAACAGTTTTGTCATCTAAATGTGTTTTTAAGTCTAAATGAACACACTGACTTGAATCTTCTAGACTATGTATCTAGATTTAAAGAAAAATTGTATACTGCTTGTCAAATTGCTCAGAACAATTTAAAAACTGTTCAGAATAAGATGAAAATATGGTATGATAAAGATGCCAGGGACAGAGTTTTTGAGCCAGGTGATAAGGTACTTGTATTTTTGCCAGTCCCTGGACATCCATTACAAGCTAAATATTGTGGTCCTTACACCATAGAGAGTAAAATTAATGATTTGAATTATATTGTAAAAACACCAGGTCGGCGTAAACAAAATAGAGTGTGTCACATTAATATGTTAAAACCATATTTTGAGCGTACTAATGAAGGTGAGAGTAAACCAGTTGCCACTTTAGCCATGGTTAAATTGGAGAACAATCATGACAAACCAGATGTAACTGAACCACCTTTTAGTTCTAAAACTATGGAAGAGACAGTTAGATTAAAAAATTCAGAAATTTTGTCAAATTTAGATTCAAAACTTGCACATCTGTCTTTCGATCGTAGAGAAAAATTAAAAGCCTTGGTATTTTCTTTTAAAAATCTTTTTCCAGATGTGCCAAACAAAACCACTGCTGTTTGTCATGATGTCGATGTAGGTGATGCTTCTCCAATTAAGCAACATCCTTACCGGCTCAATCCACTCAAACTTGAATTTATGAGACAAGAAATTAAATATATGCTTGACAATGATATTATTGAGCCGAGTAACAGTGAATGGAGCTCTCCTTGTCTGCTTGTGCTCAAACCAGATAAAACTTTTCGTTTCGTAACTGATTTCAGAAAAGTAAATTCTGTTTCAAAGTCTGATTCCTATCCGATTCCAAGGATAGACGATTGCATTGATAATATTGGGCAAGCAAAATTTGTGAGCAAATTTGATTTATTGAAAGGTTACTGGCAAGTCCCATTGACACAGAGAGCTCAAGAAATATCAGCTTTTGTCACACCAGACGGCTTATTTCAATATACTGTAATGCCGTTTGGCATGAAAAGTGCTCCAGCTACATTTCAAAGAATGATCAATAATGTTATAAAAGATTTAGACTGTTGTTATGCTTACACTGATGATCTTATTGTATGTAGTGATAGCTGGGAAGAGCATTTAACACATTTATATGATACTTTTGATAGATTGTCACAATCAAATTTGACTGTTAATCTTGGTAAAAGTGAATTTTGCCAGGCCACTGTTGATTATTTAGGGCATACAGTTGGCCAAGGTCAAGTGAAACCTATTACGGCTAAAGTGGACGCAATTACTAAATTTCCTCCTCCTACAAATAAAAAAACAACTTATGAGATATTTAGGCATGATTAGATTTTACAGAAAATTTTGTTCAAATTTTGCTACTGTTGTTCAACCATTGACTCATCTTTTACGGAAAAATTCTAAATTCATCTGGAGTGAAAATTGTCAAAACGCTTTTGAAAATAGCAAATCACTTTTAATTAATAGTCCAGTTCTGATCACTCCAGACTATGAAAAACAATTCAAACTTGCCGTTGATGCAAGCGATGTAGGAGTTGGAGCTGTTTTATATCAAGAGACAGATGATAATGTTGAAAACCTATATCATATTTTTCTAAGAAATTAGATAAACATCAGAAAATTATTCAACTATTGAAAAGAGTGTTTTGCACTGTTGTCTGCACTTCAACATTTTGATGTATATTTAAATCCCACTGTGCATCATATTCTTGTTTATACTGATCATAATCCTCTCACCTTCATAAATAAAATGAGAAACAAGAACCAGAGATTGACTAGGTGGAGTTTATTGTTACAGG
This sequence comes from Mytilus coruscus, assembly GCA_017311375.1. Taxonomy (NCBI): domain Eukaryota; kingdom Metazoa; phylum Mollusca; class Bivalvia; order Mytilida; family Mytilidae; genus Mytilus; species Mytilus coruscus. The sequence continues at coordinate 70,283,805 of CM029595.1, read as the reverse complement.
AATATGATGTTATTGTAAAACATATTAAAGGTAAAGATAATGTAATAGCAGATGCTTTATCTAGAACTTATTAAAACACTGTGTATATACTGTGTATTTTGAAAATACTTACTATATATTACTATGTATTTTTGTACATATTATTCATGAAAAGTTTTGTTACACTCAAACTTTTTTTAAGGGGGGAGGTGTTATGATATTGTAACTATCATATCTATTTAGTTGGCCTAATTTGTTTTGTGTGGCCTATTATACATGTTTACATTGTGTACAAAATAAAATACATTGAGTTACAACTATGCAGTTTAGAATTCACTGGAACAATCATTGATACTAATGGAATGATTAGAACTTTCTATTTCACTTACATAACGTTTCCAGAATGATCATAACAAAAGATGCGTAATTTATATTTCTAGCGTTGTCTAGAAATTTTCGTTTGAGTATTTAAATGCAGACCCAAAAGTTAGTTAAATATAGAGATTTAGACATATACATAGATAGACTTAGACATCGATAGACATCAACATTCTCAGCAGTTGGATTGACACTTTTATTTACAAACTACATCATACTAGATTGTGACCAATTGGATATAATATTCTGTGGATTCCGAGAAGATTTCCGGATAAAGAAAAGATAAAAGATGGGACATATATTTTGACAGTTAAGTTGACATTTCTTTTTATGTAATACTTCTTGTAAACTAGTGTATAATAAATCTTGTTAAATTTTATTATTGATTTGTGTCTTTTGTTGGCTACTATTAAAAGTCAATTTTTCTGTTCATAACAACTATAATGTGCCTCTAAAGTACAAAATATTTACACTTGTGATAAAAAGTATGTTTTAAGCAATAATGATCTTAAAATAGATTGCCAAAAAGAATTGAAGTTTTCAGGCTCGTTAAAAAGTTCATCAAATCTAGGATTTAGATATAAATATGTACAAAACCATATAGTATTTCTTCAATAATAATTTTGAGTTGAAAATTATTTAGATATCTGACATTCAATATATAGAGATTAATATGTTGGTAAGATGGAGATTAATAATTTTATGTTCAGTTAGAAAATTACTGCTCTAAAATATTTTATAAGATAGAGCGGGATTCTGTTAAAGAAGTTCCAATCAAAGTTTACATAGAAAACATGCATTAATAAATGAAAAACAAAGCAAGTTTATAAAAATATATCTATACATATATGCACAAGTCTAAAAAAAATCATTACTATGATCAAGTACAACCAAAATACATTCATCCGAAGCATAATTCTTAAAATCACATATTCATTATTTAGAATTTAAACAAACATGCATTCTTCCCTAGCAAACACTATAAAACCACATATTTATTATTTAGAATTTAAAGCAACATAAATTCTTCCCAAGCATACATCTTAAAACCACGTATTTACTATTTAGACTTAAATGATTTTTATTTACATGTAAACCCAAATTTATATATAAGAAAAACCAATGCAAATTGATTAAAACCTTCATACAAAGAAAAAAAACTTTATAAAGTTATAAATTGTTGAGTACAAAAGTATAGTTTTTCTTTAACATGTCTTATTTGTACAATAACCGATTTGTTTTTGTAACGCTACATCTACATCACAAAAGTAACACATACAACCCAAACACCGTAGCTGTTATATAAGACATCATAGAAAGTTTCATTTACACAATTATGAAAACAGTTGAGCAGGAATTGTTAATTAATAAGATAACGTGTTTACCACAGTACATTGTCAGAGCTCTGCTGCACTGTGGTCCGAATCAGTGTATATAAAATGCGAACCCAGTTAGTTCATTTTCGCTGTCGTATGCGAGTATGTCTATTGTAGAATAAGGGATGATGGGAAAAACTGCGTTTGTTTACTTTTTGAAAATAAAAATATTTGATTTTAATGTATGTTTTAACACAATTTCATTTGAATATAACTTTTTAATGTATAATACTAGTAACAGGATTAAATCCAAAAAAGTGTTATTAACGGAGCTGAATCCATAATATTGATTACTGAATGCAATTCATTTTAACTATAAATGCGATGCATTATCACTGTAAGTGTGATCATTTCTGATGTGGATTTTTTGGAGGTGTGATGAATTGTCATTGTTGTTTTATATGATAATTCGACATGCAACAACTAAAAAATAGTCTTTTAATGACTTTAATATTGATTATATTTACAATTTGAAATGCAAGCTAGTCGTAGATGCTTACTTGAATATACACGGGTATAACCAACGTATGGTTGATTCCGGACGTTGTGCGTTGTGTACCGTTCGTCGATTTTTTTTTTCTGAACGTTCGTTGCGTGTTTTCGTCATAGTTCTGTGTCGTTCGTTAGTAAAACATTGAGAACATAATTAGCTGTTTCTATTGAAATACCTATCTTTTATTTTTTGTTAGCAAGCATTTACAACTATTAAAACTATTTGACATTTCTTACATTTCATATTGAAGATTAAAACAAGCTGAATTTTGTATTGGTTTGACGCGATCTTACTAGAGCTAGAGAAGCTCACTTATCGGGAGCGCCTGATTGCAATTCAGTTTCTTAGAAATCCAGTATTTTGATCTTGAGGTCAAAGGTCAAGCTCACACGAAGGTCAGGGTGATATGCGTCACATCGCCTTAAGGTGATACACGTTCATATCATGCATATTCAAATATTTTTGGTGAGTTTGCTGTTAGTGTGTCATGGATCCGAAAATATACTGGAGTAGAACATTTATGAATATAACGTATTTTTATGGCGAATTTTCCTTGAAAAGTTTTAGTAATCGCTTAAAAAAGCTTTCAAAATTTGTCATGCCGTACCATATATATACATATTTCTACCATATTGATAGGCTTTTGCACAACGAACAGTACAAGAATGTACAACGAACGGTGAATGAATCGTACAGTGCCAAAATTCTGAGGTCAGTTTTTCAAGTAAATGTCTGCAAATAAAATAAAACAACGGGTTTCTTATTCGCATTATGTATTTCAAACAACAACAAATCACAAAATACACGGTCGCATTTTGTGTAAGAGCCAACCAAGTATGTTCTATTTGTAGTTTAATCAAGTTTGAGTTACACAGAATGTTTGTTTCGCGATGTTTACAAACAATTCACAGACTTGTCTATTTAAAAAAGTCACAGGGTGTTCATGTAATATAAATAATATACAATGCTGTCAGGAGCAGTAAACTTTGTTTTCATAAACATTGAATACTTAACTGAACATAGTCCTATAAATAAGACTTCGGAGTTTCATATCATTTACATTCAACGTTTTTTATCGGATATTTTTTTTTTACTATCAATGTTCAAACCTGAAGTCTTATCGATAGATGCTATTTTCTCGTAGCAAATTTTTAAAATTAATAACCCACTCCAAAAACTAATAAAACTAATGGGAACAACATTAAAATATATGAAAAGTATCTCTAACGTCTTTAAATTGCAAAATTATGTTCCTAACTCATCCTTTTTTTTCGAAGCTGACAAACATTTTTCATCTCGCCATTTTATTTCAAAACACGTGCCGATTCTATATTTTTAAAAATGCGTGAAGAAAACGAATTTGACGGTAATATTAAAAGAAGGCTTTGTGCAAGAAATGATGATTTATTGTTGGTAGCTTAGCTTAACGCAAGTGGCAAATAGTTCATGCATGTTGCGAACGAGAAAAGATAACCAATACATACAATGGGTATGTTCTGTAATAATGGTCAACTGGGATGCATGTCCGGGAAATTTCATATAAGGCACAAAATGTTCCCATATCTAGGAAATTTGGATTGACACTGGAAAATGAGAGTACATTGAATAGGGACCGAAATTTTGCCTTGCAACAGGCCACATGCGGACCCCTCAATGAGGTTGTTGTCCGGGGTTGTTGTAGAGGTTCTATAAGCGTGGTATTCCCTTGCCACAAGGCATCAAAATAACGTCCCATTCTATTCAGACGGGGCTGCGTATGTATACATCCCGTACAGCTAAACGGACAACCCCTTTGGCAAGTTGTCAACTGGAATGTAGGACAGAAAGTCACAGGACAAAATAATCACAGACAAAAAGTAACGGACAAAAAGTCACAGGACAAAAACTCACTATTCAGTTCTGAGATTATTTTTCTTTAAATAATAAAACACTTATACGTTTAAAAAATCATTTTTGTGTTTTTCTTGAACTATTATATATAAAGCAACTCTGTAATTAAAATGTATTCAATAAATATTGATAATAAGGATTGGCTCGCTCATCCAAGTTCTATGAACTTGTATATTGAGAAACTTGCATCGTCTCGTCCGCTTTTACAACTTTAAATTAATTTGTGATGATGCTTAACAACTTAGACCAGAGAACACCTGGTGAATGACTATTGGCTAGCTCACCACTGTTGTAATAACTCGTATGTTGAAAGGAATTTATCAGCTTGTCACGGTCCACTCTCACAATTATTTTTTGTTGAACTTAACAACTCCTAGAGTATTTACTAGTAACTTAGATATAGGAAATGGAAAAATCGGTTTTATTATACTAAACAATATTGTCATAAACATATGCACATTCATGGATCTACAATCTGTCGATACCTGTATCTTGGCATTGCACAAGGTCATGTTTTCTCTGACTGTTTATGACCTCTTTACACTAGATCCATTGGATGTTGGATGTGTACTGATTGACAATTTAGTCTTAGATGCATGATTTGTTTTATTAGTTGTTATTTGCTTTGACATAGCTGTCAGAAACTGCGAGTACTCTCAGATCTGTACTTAGAGTCCTTTTGTTGTGGAAATTTACAAGTACCCGGCAACCGATCCAATTTGTGTTTTTGTTAGATGTATTTCTATTTGTATCCATCTGATGAGCTAAGCCTTTTTCAACTGATATTCATAGTTCGTTCTTATTTTGTACTGTTACACCACTGTCCCAGGTTATAGGAGAGTTGAGATTTCGCTAACATGTTTTACCCAGCCACATTCTATATGTATGTGCCTGTCCCAAGTCAGGAGCCTGTAATTCAGTGGTTGTCGTTTGTTGCTATGTTACGTATTTGTTTTTCTTTCATTTGTTTTTTGTAACATTAATTAGGGCGTTAGTTTTCTCGTTTGAACTGTTTTAAATTCAGTTAAAGTATCTCTCTAACGGTCGCTTTATATAGATAAGACAATTGAGTTTCGATTGGTTGTTTGTTTGTTACTGGAACTTTATTTTGATTTTGGATGATCTGAAGCTTGCAATATTCCTGTGTATTCAGGTCAAATTGTATGCTTTTCTCTTTAAATATTTTTGTTGTTGGGTTACTTTTTCATTGAAGCTAACCACACATTTAATATTTAAACTTCTTTTCCCCATTTTAAACGTGTTCTTGTAATTATCTTTACGATTCAACAATGCCAATATTTTTCAGGCGATGTCAGTAGAAAATTAGAGAGGGTGGGCTTAAAATACTGATATTGTTGGATCGTGAATGAAACAGATAGACAACATGAAAATAAGCTTAGATCTATAGGAAATTGTACGTAAAGTTTTAAAACATATATATAAAATAAGAAGAAAAAAAAAGGAAACAAGAGATATTTTTTCGGAGTAAAGTGTGATGCCCATTTTCACTGAACTATACATTCATTGTTAAGGCACCGGCTGAAGCCCTACTCCGGGTGCGGGATTTTGCTGTGTTGTAGACCCATTGTTGGCCTTGGGCTGTTTTCTGCTCTTTGATCGAATTTTTGTCTGTTCGACAAATTCCCCATTTCCGTTCTCAATTTTCGATATTCATTTCTATATAATCATTCTTTGCCCTTTTTATGAATACGCTATGGTCGCCTTGTAAGTGTATAGAAATATTTGGTGATTGGCTTGCAGTCACTTATTCACGATCATTTCACCATTTGTTATCATCCAAAACTCAAAACAAAATTCGTTTTCCAAGGAGAATTCTGAAATACATAAATCTGATTATTCGTTCGGAAAGACATGTGGAACGTCTCGTACGTGATCCGCTTGACAATTTGAAATGGGGGGGACAGTTACAAAAGTGTTTGAAAATAGGATATACCTCCGTCATTGAATAAGGTAAGACATTTTTATTTTTTAAATGAGATGTTTATTTACAAGAATAATGATATAAGTATACTTAAAACTGTTGAAAACATTGTCAAATTGCTGTTCAAAGTTTCCACAAAAAATCGTTCGGAAAATGCTACGAGAAAATAGCATCTATCGATAAGACTTCGGGTTTCAACATTGATAGTAAAAAAAAAATATCCGATAAAAAACGTTGAATGTAAATGATATGAAACTCCGACGTCTTATATTATAGGACTAAACTGAACAGTACGTCAATTAGTCTTTGGTGAAAATATTAGAACGTTCTATCTACCAATATCTTCGCGATACAGCGATTAACGTCCGGAATCAATTATACGGCGGTTATACCCCGTTATATATAACTATTTAAACATGTAACAATAAATTGTATTCAATATATCCGTGTATTCTTACAATTACGTATTTGCTTATTTGTAACAACGATTTATAAGAAATTCATACATAAATTAAGGTTGCTCGAACTTTCTTTACTGTATAAGATGTGAATCAGACTTTGTAAAACGTCACCAGTATCTAAGCGGAAAGTTGATGAACCAGGGGTATGTCAAAGAACGTCTCGTCCTTTTTCTAAAAAAGTTCATCGGAAGGTACCAAGACCTTGTTGATAAATATTCCGTATCAACTTCACAAATAACACACGATGGTCTTGAAGTATAGATTGTGGGTACTGATGTTGTTTATCATCTGAATAGCGTGTTATAGTATTATAAATATTATAGTAATTATAGTATTCTTTTAATTGTCTTTTTGAATATTACTTTTACTGTTTAGTCTATTTTTGGTGATATCCATATGACGTGGCTCAGGACTTCTACATCCCGTCATTGTGGTATTGTGCTATGTGCTATTCTTATAACACAATGTTGACTGTTGTACCCCTATTTTGACATTTTTACCTATTATGTTTGTTTGTTTTGTTCACACATCGTTGTCAATATAATGGAGTTTTATGCGGCTGTCATACAAGTGAGAGGTTTAGCTAGCTATAAAACCAGGTTTAATCCACCATTTTCTACATAAGAAGATGCCTGTACCAAGTCAGGAATATGACAGTTGTTATCCATTCGTTTGATGCGTTTGAGCTTTTGATTTTGCCATTTGATTAGGGACTTTTCGTTTTGAATTTTCCTCGGAGCTCGGTATTTTTGTGATTTTACTTTTGATGCATACAAATGGCATGAGAAATATCAATTATTCAATCATCTAAGCGTCAAATGTAAGGTAATTGTTCGTGCGAGATGAAAACGTTACCACTCACTTAATCGTGAAATGAAGATCGTTTTGTGAACGCTCTTTGTTATCTAAGATGCATCCATTAGAGCTTTTTCTCCTAATGCTTGTAGTTTAAAGGTTTGGTTGGCTTGCTTGTTTTATTTGTATAAATGTTTGCTCAATCTTAATTACAATGCTTAAGCAAACATTCATACAAACAAAGCAAGCAAGCCAACCACACCTTTAAACTACAAGCATTAGGAAAACAGCTCTAATGACGTTTTATTAATATGTGATGTAGATTTAGACCGAAACCGAAAACTTTGCTTTTTTCGGTGACGTGGATTGGTTTAACTGTCCAAGATATATGTATTCAATGATGGCGTGTCATACATGTAAGAAAAGATAAATTTTATCCTACATATGGATCTGGATCTGGACAAATTATTAGAGAAAATAGAGTTGACTATATTAGCAATAAATGCAATTTGATGAAATTGGATACACTGTAACAAGGTAAATAATTGCCCAATTGGTCTAATATTTACAGAGTATTATTTTCTTATCAAAACCATTGATTTAAGGCAAATACGAGAATTTATTTTTTTGCAATTTTTGTTATTTCAAAAATCGTATTTTCACCCCAAAATTCCAAATTCGATATTAGAACTTAAAACTTTAAACTTAAACATGGTCTGCTTAAAATTTTTAATGCCTTTGCGGATATATTTGAATACTTAATTCTCTTCTTCGAAATTAAGTGCCGACTTTTGTCATCATTTTCCGCAAAATGAATTTGACCCCTTTGTTCAATAACACGGTATTTTCTCACTTTCCAATTTGGTCAGATTCTTTTAATCATGTGCATTTGCTTTGCAAATGAATGTTTTTCATTGGATAATTTGACAGGTTTTCCTATTTATTATATTTTATGATAAATTGAAGTTCAAACTTGTGTATCGGTTCTTTTGTTGACTAGTATATAATACATAATATAAGTTCTGAAGAAGTTTTACGTTATCGTTTGAAGTGAAAAATATTTGAATCTACATTTTAAATTGATACAAAAAAAAGAAAATTCTCTGCTCTATATATTTTCATAAATGGAGTCTAAAATATATCCATAATAAATGCACCGTATTAAATGCATATATGAGAACAACTACCTATAAACTGCTACGTGTCGCATACTATGTATAGAGACATGCATCATAAATCTAAGTTAAAAGACAAATTAAAATAAAGGAATTCTAAAATATAAAAAAGAAGATGTGGTATGATTGCCAATGAGACAACTGTCCACAAGAGACCAAAATGACACAGAAATTAACAACTATAGGTCACCGTACGGCCTTCAACAATGAGCAAAGCCCATACCGCATAGTCAGCTATAAAAGGCCCCGAAATGACAATGTAAAACAATTCAAACGAGAAAACTAACGGCCTTATTTATGTACAAAAAATGAACGAAAAACAAATATGTAACACATAAACAAACGACAACCACTGAATTACAGGCAAAAGCTTTCTTTGACAAATTTTATACTAACTTCATTTTAACAAGTTTAAATCACATTTTCTAAAATAAAGCTAAGAACTGTTTGTAATGTTGTATATTTAATTCGTTTGAAATTTTTATTCAAATACGCTGTTGAAGATTACTAAGCGCCAATAAAATACAATATTTTTGTATTTTATAAACTATTGTCTTCGATAATGAAAAATTCGTCATCGAACAGTCTCATTATCATGTCGGTATTCGAAATGACTCGTTTCATTGTTATTACAAAAAATAGGTCATAATAACATGACAGAGTTTTTTGCTTCAGAATGTTCTAGATGAATATACAAAAAGCAAATTTTAGCCAATTTTAGACAATGTACCCTCATAAGCCTGGAAGTGGCTAGTCACATATAGTTAACAGCGTTTTTCTCACAATGATGTTCCACCTCCATATGTCTGGAAATGTCGTGGCGGGTCACATATATTCAATCCCTCTGACTTCATAAATTTTGTTAAAGAGTCGGCTGAATTAAAACGTTATATGATGAAAATTAATTACTTTCCTTCCGTGAAAATGCATCGCATGTACAATAGAAATGAATCGCCCCTACAGTGAAAATGAAAGTCTAGTATCAATATTCGACAGTAAACATGAAACAGCATAGTGGAATTTAATTCAATATCAACAAGCTGAATAACATAACCTGTTTTAAGTTATACAACATTATTTAATTATGTTAAAAGGTACATTTTTTCTGCAAATGAAACTTAACTGCTGCTTTTAAATCTCTTGCACGCTCTGTTCGTCAACTATTCTTAATATTTATCTATTTGTGTATCAATTTTACACCTGGATGGCTGTAGGCGCGATTAACCCGTCCGCATCTCATACCTATATCATGAATTTATAAAAAAAACAGTACACATTATATCTTATTTCTTATTTTATTCAAAAGTAATGAATTTGTCGTCTGTTTATTTTTTTCATTCAGCATTAGAAATTCATGACGGATACAGTGAAAATGGTATTTCAGGATTTGCACATTATATACACTGCAAATTATAAAAATCTAACATAAATTAACAAATTTCAAAATCTCCTAAAAACTATTTTACAATTTCGTATTTATCAGATTAAAACCGAATATTCATCATCCTGTCGTCTTAAAGAAATATATATTATTTTATTTTTTTTTTTTATATTTTGACGAAAATTTTTATGAGCCTTAATTACTACAAGTTTGAGCTTTCTAAAAAGCCGTGGACTGCCTCGCTCTATCCTAATTTATGGTAATATGTGTGCATGTGGTTGTTGAATTAGTATTCTGAAGGCGTGCCTCTCTGGAGGTGTGCCTAATTGGCAGAAGTTATAAAATACAGATAATGCATTTTTGTAAACATTGTATAAGAACATTGTTTAGCAAAACAAATCGTGCATATTGCAGATTAGCAAAGCAAATAAACACTATTAATTATTGATATTTCAAGTGAAATACATATAGTTAATGTTCCGGCATTTGATGTCTTATCCTGAGACGACAAAAGTCTGTTATATTATCTCATTTAAGCCAATAGCTGTTGTTGTATCTCAGCCGCATCATAAAGCAACCAATCAGGATCTATATGTGGTTAGTAATTATTTCAAGATGGCGCGTATATCGACTGAAACTAATAGCTCCGCACCGTGATGCGAAGCAAAAAATAGAAATTCGTTTTCTTATCTCTGCCTGCATCTATCATCACTCAGTGTCTATAAATAGACATTTGATATCTTATCGCTGACCCTGTTAAGTCTGCCTGCTAATATTGTATGCATGATTAACTTTGATGTTATCGATCGTAATTTACGCGGCACATTTAATTAATTTTCCTAAGTCGTCATTTCATTGCTTAAAATATTTTCATATCTTACATGCATCTGCATGATCAAATGGAATTTCTAAAAATATATTTTAGATTTCAGTAATTTTATGAAATTTAATTTCTACCTATTTACACATTTTAACAACGAAAAATGACCCTATATATATAGGTACCTATAACAATCTGATTTGTAATTTTAACAAAATGGAATTAATGTTGCAATATTTAAACAAAACGAATTACTGTAATTATTTCATTTTGCAATTTTGATTAAAATAAAAACTGAAATGTACTTTCATAATTAATTTTAACGTTATTCTAAATAAACGATTTTTCTTAAATGAAATGCTAGATGGACTTCTTTATTAATTTCAGTTTTAACGAATCTTAAATACGCATAATCGTTTCAAATATATCGCATTGTTTACATGAAATCTTATCTCATATCTGATCACAGCTGGTATCAAGTGAACGTTTGACCCTAATTTAAATAACTACGCATATAGGTAATGTAAATATTAACAGCTTGTATTTGCGTGCAACTCACATTAAAATGACTATGGATGAAGGCTGTTTGAAAATTAGGCAGTTTTAAAATCTATATTATTAACACAGCTTGTACAGAATAAATTTCTTAACATATGCGACTCTAATTAAAACTAGTATTTATAATCCGGTAATTTATAATAGAAGATAAAATAAACACATAAAATGTCAAAACACTATAGTTCCTCCCTGCTAATTCCAGACGTGTGCGCGTGATAAGAATTATGCAGGAAAATTGACCTAGCAAATTGAAAGCAAAAATATGTTTAGATAGAAAGAAAGGTCATGCAGTTTACAACATTTTCTCAATATCATGCAAGATCAGACCTTGGTCTGATTATGATTACACGAGGGTTATTATGCCTCATCAGGGGCGGATCCAGCCATTTTCAAAAGGGGGTTCCAACTTCATGTCCCCATTCAAATGCATTGATCGGCAAAAAAAAGTGGGGTTCCAACCCCCGGTACCCTCCCCGTGGATCCGCCACTGCTCATAATGTGTAACCATAAAAGTCCTATTCATGCAAACTGACTATTCCATTTCGGCGATTAATCTTTTTGGTGGATTTCGTTCTCTGATTGGATTTCGTCGCGGCATCCGCTACCCACGGATCTTTTCCTCTATAGTCCTTTGCAATAGCTCTTTCGCCTACTTCAAATTGTCTGTCCTTCTTATTCATTCTAATTTCGCAAGATTTTTCCTGGCTCTTTCTAACGGTGTTTCGTAAGTTTGGTTTTAACAAATGAAATCTAGATCTTAAGTCTTCCTAGAAATAGTTTTGATGGTGTTTCATGGGTGCTTGTGTGTGGTGTCTGGCGATACGTCAACAAGAAGTTTGCAATCTTTCTGTTTACATCACCAGATTCCCATTTCATTGCTTTCATTGACTGTTTAAATGTTTGAATAAATCTCTCCACAAGTCCATTTGTTGCTGGATGATAGGGTGCTGACTTCGTGTGTTTTATTCCATTTTGTCTCAAGAATTCTGCCATTATCCGATACAATATGAGCAGGTACTCCATTTCTAGCAAATACTTGTCTCATAATGTCAATTGTTTTTGTTGCTGTAATCGATTTCATTTCGAAAACCTCAGGCCATTTGCTATGCGCGTCCACCATTACAAAAAACATTCTGTTGATAAACGGTCCAGCGTAGTCTATATGGACTCGTTGCCACGGGGTCTCAGGCCACTCCCATGGGTGTAACGGTGTTAGTGCTGGTGCGTGCTGATTTGTCTGGCATCCAGTGCAGCTTTTGACTAAATGTTCAATGTCACTGTCTATACCGGGCCACCAGACATGTCCCCTGGCCAACGCCTTCATTTTCACCACTCCCGGGTGACTACTATGAAGTAATTCTAGAATTCGGTTCCTGAATTTAATCGGAATTATGATTTTTATTCCCCAAAGAAGGCAACCATGACTAACGGTTAATTCATTTCTGCGGGTGAAATAAGGTTTCATTAACGAATCGTCCGTTATATCCCATCCGTTCATTGCTTGGAACAATACTGATGCTAATACCTTTTCTTTTCGAGTTTCACGTTGAATTTCGGCGCTTGTAATTGGGAGGTCCTCAATTTGTGACACGTGAAAAAGATCATCTGCGTCTTCACTGTTCATTTTTATGTCACGTTGCATCGGTAGTCGCGATAATACGTCTGCATTATTGTGTTTTTTTTTTTGTATTTTTAAGGTCTTTCTACTCCGTTAGGTAAGACCTTATTGTTTTTCTAATGTTTTTTTTTTTCCAGCATTTTTTTGACATGGCCTCCCCTCGTTTCTATTGGAGTTATCAAGACCAAATATGGACCATCGATAGACCTCATCATGAACTCTTACCAGATGAGGGCACGTAGGATTTCATCATCCCCTTTGAGAGTTATCTCCCTTTTATTGTTTTTTTTTCGACATGGCCCCCTCTCGTTGCGTTTGAAGATATCATGACTTCATTTAAACAATAGGTAGATCTCATCATGATGTATTACCATATGAGGGCACGTAGGATTTAATAATCCCCTTTGAGAGTTATATCCGCTTGAAGCAATTTCTTTTATTTGCATTTATCTTAAAAAGTATTAGAGATAGAATCGATTTGAAAATGGCAGCATGTACAAGAACAGATGGCAATGTTAATAAACATAAACAATTATTTTGTTATCAACCCTTATAAGGAGTTATTTCCCTTGAAAAATTATTCACAGTTTTTGAAAAATTCTATTTCGAGAACCGGAAGTCGTAGAGACTTAGGACCTTCACCAATAATCTTTAATTCATGTGACCTTTAATTTGCATCCAAGGTCAAAGGTCACTGAGTGCAAAAAAAAATTTACGCTGCAATTTCAAGCTTACATATTAAGAAAACGATAAGAGTTTGCTGCATACATACTGTGTATAAAATGTTCCTCTCGACGACCTCTACATTTTATACATTAAGCTCAAAAATGTCCGACCGGCTGTTCAAAAGTTACAACGAGATAATTCTTAAAAGTATAGTATTGTGTGTATATCTTTGAAAAGAAAACAGATATCAACCTGCTATAAACTGCAAACATGATCAGTATTTTAAGACCTTCAATTTGAGGTCAATGTCAGGTCATGATGAAATTTTACCTTGACCTTTAAAGCGTACTATGACCTTGACCTTGTGACATTTGAAAGGTCAAGTGGTCCTTCGTTGAATGGTGGTAGTCCCATGTCTCTACGACTTCCGGTTCTCAAGTTTGGTATTGCATCATATATTTGATTATTCATTGTGACCTTGATGAACCTTGGAAGTGTCCCAATTTTTTTTTTTTTTTTTTTTTACAATGTTGTCCTTCAAATGCAGATCATTTATCACTTAGCAGATTTGAGATATCTGCTGTCGTTTAAGAGATAATGCAGTTTGAACTTTTGCGAGCGGAGGCATGTATTTCTAAATCAACAATAGCTTACCATCTGAAATTTTCAGAAAATGAAGAGTTTAAAATGGTTATATGTTTGACATATTACCAAAAACTTTCAATGAAAAATTTTTTAAAAAATCAATTTGAAATTTTCATGTTTTACATTGACTTTTTAAGTTTCATAAGTTCTATTTATACAATTGATATTGCATTATTTTTGGCTCTTTGCCAAATGGGGTCATTTAGTATATCAAATTGAACGTCTAAATGAGCTCTACTCAAAAATGAAAATTTTACACACCCTTTTCATCCCAGTGCAAAGGGTGAGGTCATTTAGTGCAAAAACTTCTCAGATGGTTAGGTTGTCGCATATCAAATGAAAGTCCATAAAGCGTACATTTCAAATATCAAATTGACGTCCCCGAAAATGCGTTGGGTGGGATCATTGAGTGCAAAAAATACAATGTCTCATAAGGTAAGGGTGTCATATATCAAATGAACGGTCATAATGTGTACATTTCAAATATCAAATTCCTATCCTCCAAAAATGAGTTAGATGAGGTTATTAAGTGCAAAAATCAAACTTTCTAGAAAATGGTGTTGTCGAATAGCAAATGAAAGGTCATTTGGTCTACATTACAAATATCATACTTCCGATCTCAAAAATTTTGGCGGAATGGGTCATTAAGGGTAAAAATTGAAAAGGTTCAAAAGGTATGCTTGTCGTATATCAAATGAAAGGTCGCAAAGAGTATATTACAAAAACATCACTTTTACAGGAAAAACCTTTCAATTGTTTTACAAACAATTGAGATACTAGTTATATTCGATGTTGTATGTAAATCCAGAGAGAAAAATAGCATAACGTACGCTGTAACCTAGTGGCGGTATAGTTACAGGAATTGATTTTTCAGGATTAAAAATTGCTGTTAAAGGTTGATGATCAGTAATTAAAGTAAATTTCCTACCGTACAGAAATGTGTTAAATTTCTTCACTCCCCACACTATTCCAAGCGCCTCCTTTTGGATTTGTGCATAGTTCTTTTCGGATTTTGTAAGACTCCTCGATGCGAAAGAAATTGGTCTTTCCGATCCATCCGGCATAACGTGAGATAACACTGCCCCAAGTCCGAATGGCGAAGCATCACACGCTAAACGGACTGGTAATTCGGGGTTGTAGTGTGTTAACGCTTGGTCTGACGTAATAAGCTCCTTTCCCTTTTTGAATGCATTTTCACAATCGTCTGTCCAGCGCCATATTCGCTCTTTTTCTAGCAGTTGATTCAATGGTTTAAGTACAGTTGCTGAATTAGGCATAAATCTGTGATAATAATTTATCAGTCCTAAGAATGCACGTACATCCTTGACATTTTTCGGAGTCGGAGTTTCCATTACAGCCTGCACTTTGTCTGAAGTTTTCCTCAGTCCATCTGCACTAATTTTATGTCCGCAGTATATGACTTTGTCCTTGAGAAAAGAACATTTCTGCAAGTTTGCCCTTAAACTATAGTTCTGAAGTCTCTGTAACACATTTTTCAAGTTTTGCAGGTGTGTTTCGTCATCAGGGCCCATTATTATCATGTCGTCCAACATGCATTGTACACTTATCAAGTCCATTTAATATCCGATCCATTGTTCTTTGCTATATAGCTGGGGCTGACGCAATTCCGAATAACATCCTATTATAACGATACAGTCCTTTGTGTGTATTGATTGTCATCAATGGTTTTGACTCATCGTCTACCTCCATATGTAAATATGCATTTCGGAGATCAAGTTTCGTGTATTTCTGTCCTCCTGCGAGAGTAGCGAATATCTCGTCGGTCCGCGGAAGCGGGTACTGATCCAAATTAAGCATATTTTTCACGGTGGTTTTGAAATCTCCACATATACGAATTGTACCATTTGATTTCATAACGGGGACAATTGGTGATGCCCATTCACTTGTGTCGACGTTTGAAATTATTCCTTGCTTTTCAAGCCTTATGAGCTCTCGCTCCATTTGCGTTTTGACTGAAAATGGCACCGGTCTAGCTTTAACGAATTTCGGTGAAGCATTTTCTTTTAACATGAAATGTGCTTTAATATCTGCATTTCTGCCTATCTGTTGTATTTGATAACGTTTATAAAACCGGAATCTCTCTGCGACAATCAATAGTTTCGGGCTTAAATGGTCCTTCAATAACTTTACAATATCGTCATACGATTTCGTTGCGGGTTTATCCGGTAAAGTCAAATTTCTTAGAAGTCCATAGGTTTTCCTCCTAACAATATCAATAAAGCTGGTACCTTCTTTTCATTTTCAAGTGCGTTCACTGCAAAATATTGTTCCAGTCTTTCAACGTACGAACTCCACGTTTCCGTGCTATCATCAAACGGCTCTATTTTCCCTATATATCCTGCCATTGTCTAATTCACCAAGGTAATTTCACAGAAATTTTTTTCGGAAATGTCCTTTGAATTAAAGACAATAAATGGCCATCCTCGTCGCCAAACTGTTGTGTATTTATAACTGCATTTTGGGTTCTTGTATATATAACACAACTACTAAATAAACGTGACTGCTTCTATAGATATAAGAAGATGTGGTATGAGTGCCAATGAGACAACTCTCCATCCGAGTCAAAATTTATAAAAGTAAACCATTATAGGTCAAAGTACGGTCTTCAACACGGAGCCTAGGCTCACACCGAACAGTAAGCTATAAAGGGCCCCAAAAATTACTAGTGTAAAACCATTCAAACGGGAAAACCAACGGTCTAATCTATATAAAAACGAGAAACGAGAAACACTTATGAACCACATCAACAAACGACAACTACTGAACATCCGATTCCTGACTTAGAACAGGGGCAAACAAATGCAGCGGGTTTAAACGTTTTAATGGTACCAAACCTTCACCCTTTTTCTGAAACAATAGTATAACATCACAACATAGAAAGACACACTATAAAATATCAACTGAAATAGCTTAACTCAATCAAAGGACATATTAACACCATTGAACATACACTGAACAAATAAATTTGACCTATGATACAATGTAAATTTAAAATAAATAAACTAAGGGCAGAATAATAAAAGTAACATGTTATATCGGTATGAAATGTTAAACAATTTAAGAAAAACAATATGCTCGAACAAAAATATCAGCCATTTGAAATAACTTTAAACACAGGTAAATGAAAATAAGTTTGTTGTTAGGTATACGTGTACAGTTACAATAGAGAAAGGAAATATTTTACAAAATAAATAATTTTGATGTTCATAGTACGAAGTGGAAATTTATATTAGTACCAAACACTTATTAAAGCTGGTATATAGACCAGATATAACCCTGAATAACATTAAATAACAAACTAGAATAAAATGCTCCGCAGGGCGCAGCTTGATACGACCGCAGAGGTCGAACCCTGAACAATTGGGGCAAGTATGGACACAACATTCAAGCTTGATACAGCTCTGAATTTGGATTGTGATTAAATATTTGACACAGCATAGGTTTCTGACACAGAATGAATGTGGTCTAAGAACTTAAAATTTTAAATTGGACATTCACCTATTATGGTCCAATATCCAAAATCTAAATACATTGTTAGATTCAGCATATCAAAGAACCCTAAGAGTTCAATTTTTGATGAAATCAAACAAAGTTTAATTTTGGACCCTTTTGACCTCAATGTGGACAAAGTTGATAACGGGGCCCAAAAATCTAAAATCTAAATACATGGTTAGATTCAGCATATCAAAGAACCCCATATATTCAATTTTGTTGAAATCAAACAAAGTTTAATTTTGGACCCTGATTTGGACCAACTTGAAAACTGGGCCCATAATCAAAAATCTAAATACATGTTTAGATTCAGCATATCAAAGAACCCTAAGAATTCAATTTTGTTGAAATCAAACTTAAGTTTTAATTTTGGACCCTTTGGACCTTAATGTAGACCAATTTGAAAACAGGACCAAAATTAAGAATCTAAATACATGGTTAGATTCAGCATATCAAAGAACCCCATATATTCAATTTTGTTGAAATCAAACAAAGTTTAATTTTGGACCCTGATTTGGACCAACTTGAAAACTGGGCCCATAATCAAAATCTAAATACATGTTTAGATTCAGCATATCAAAGAACCCTAAGAATTCAATTTTGTTAAAATCAAACTAAGTTTAATTTTGGACCCTTTGGACCTCAATGTGGACCAATTTAAAACAGGGCCCAAAATCCAAAAACTTAATACACGGTTAGATTCAGCATATTAAAGAACCCCAAGAATTCAAGAATAAAACCCATTGAAATTGGTCAAGAAATAAGCAATTTATACAGTATCTTCTTTTGCACAATACTGTGCAATTGAATATTTTGCAATTGCGCAATACTGTGCAATTGAATATTTCTTGCTATTGCGCAATACTGTACAATTGACAATTTCTTGCTATTGTGCAATATTGTGCTATTGATATTTCTTGCTATTGCGCAATACTGTGCAATTAAAGATTTCTTGCTATTGCGCAATACTGTGCAATTGAAAATTTCTTGCTATTGCACAATACTTATTTATATAATAATTTACACATCCTGTTTGGTGTGTATCTCCTGCCATATCATTATTATTTGCTTTTAAATATAAATCAGAAATAACCAACTTAAAATGGAAAATTTTAAAGAAAAAAGGAAAAAAGGAAAAAGGGAAAAAAATTCCAATTTTTGAACCCCTTATGATTCATCACCCCAAACTCAATCCCAGCCTTCAATGAGGTATGGTACCTTGCAGTACAATTTCAGAGATCCATACACTTGAACACAAGTTATTGTCTGGAAACTAGAAAATGCTTATTTTTAGCCCTTTTGGCCCCTAATTCCTAAACGTTTAGGGCAATTACCCCAAACTCAATTCCAGCTTTCCTTTGTGATATGGAACCTTGTAGTACAATTTCAGAAAGATCCATACACTTACACAAGTTATTGTCCTGAAACTAGAAAATGCTTATTTTTGCCCCTTTTGGCCCCTAATTCCTAAAATTTTGAGGCAATTACCCCAAAATCAATCCCAGCATTCCCTTTGTGATATGGAACCTTGTGGTACAATGTCAGAGATCCATACACTTACACACAGTTATTGTCTGAAGTTACAAAATGCTTATTTTGGCCCCTTTTGGCCCCTAATTCCTTAACTGTTGGTACCATAACCCCAAAATCAATCCCAACCTTCCTTTTGTGGTAAAATTTTCTAGAGATCCATTCACTTAAACTAAAGTTAGAGTGCGAAAACCAATGTGTCTTCGGACGACGACGACGACGCCGGACGACGACGACGACGACGCCAACGTCATACCAATATACGACCACAAAATTTTTTTTGCGGTCGTATAAAAAGCATTACAATTAGTATCAACAGGTCAAATAAACAAGAAAGTATGATTTGAGAGTTCTCGCAGTTACTGACAGCTAGTTAAAAGCCAAAACAATTAATAATAAAAAATCATGCATCAGAGACTAAAATCAACTAAAACACATCCCAGGGATTTAGTATTTTAACGTCATGGACAGTCAAAGAAGACATGACTTGTGCAATGCCAAAAACAAATGTATCGACAGACAGTAGGATAGTTAGGAGTTTAACCTCTTTATAGATCAAAATGAACGTGGGTGTGTCTTTAAACATCCCGTTTGAAAAGAATACAAATTTAGTTATGTTTTAATTTGCTGATGACAAAATCGATATTAGTGCCAATGTAAACTATATTCAAAGATCTAATTACAACATTGGTAAGATAACCTGAACTAATAAGTTTATTTAAAGGTTCGATGAGTTTACATGGATCACATAGTGATTTCCGCGCTTTAAGTACAATATTACCGTAAAATTTAGGATGTGAAATACCGTTTTAATCAGTTTTCTACAGGTACAGCCAAATTTACTAATCAAATCTTTGTATCTATGAAAGAACTTAGCAAAAGTTTTACGTAATTTATGGTAACAAAATCCCTGACTTAATAATTTACTAGTGATGCATTGATTACGTTCGTTAAAATCTATCATCACTACACACACGGGCATAACGAACGAGTTGGGATATATACACACCGTATGATGGAGCCAAAGGAACATCGCCGTCTAAAAAGGAAAATTAACAATAGGGAATGAAAAATCGTCTCTTTTGTCGTAAATTTTCGTATGGAGTTTTCCTTTAGAGATTGAAATGTCCAAGTCCAGAAAAGGACAACTACTGCTGTTTATGTTAGATTTAGTTAAAGTAAGTTCTATTGGGTAAATTTCGGTAGTATATTTAGAGAACTCTGAATTATTTAACGAAAAATATCATCTAGATAACGGAAGGTATTGTTGAATGTATCAACCAAATGTAACAATGAAGTGTCTTTACTGAGTTTGGTCATAAACTGAGATTCATAGCAATACAGGAATAAATCTGCTATTAAAGGGCGCAGTTAGTGCCCATAGGAATACCTACTACCTGTCGATACACTTTATCGCCGAAACGTACATATATGTTGTCCAGGAGAAAATTTAAAGCTTCAATCATATCTTCACATTTCCAGTAAGTGTATCTAGCATACTTTCCTTTTCGTTACAGAAAAAGGCTTTAAACGAGTTACAGCAAATAAATTTGTAATGAGATTTTCAAAAGACCATTTAATTAAATATGAAAACTTTTTCTTGATAAGATTGTGTGGAAGTGTAGTATAGAGAGTAGAAAATCATAACTGTCAACAGAATTAAAAGGACCATCAAAAGCATGTATTTTATCTAAAATCTCTAAAGAATTTTAACACTCCAAAAATAATTAATACCATTATTTTCATAAGCTTTATTACAAAAGTTAATAACTAGTTCTTTGATAGTAGTAAGGAGGTAGTTAGAAGAACTGATAGATTGGTAGTAGAACACTTACTAGATGCGGAGATGAAACGGAATTTAAATGGTTTTTTGTGCAATTTAGGTAACCAATACATAGTAGGGACTTTCAAATGTTCGGAAGAGGCTTTAAGCTGGGTAGTGGCAGTGATATGCTTGTTTACAATTTGACTGTCTATGGAGCGTACGGACCTGAATGTAGATGAATTTGTAATTTCGTTTTGGAGAACTTCCGTGTAGTATATGCGTCACACCACCACTACATTATTTGCTGCTTTGTCTGCCGGTACGAACACAAACCGCTTTGCGAGTACTTGGAGTTTATTTTTTATTCTGGAAATGGGAATATCATGGACCCTATTACTAATTTCAGAATTGTTTTCAAAATGAGATATACGAATATTAACAGTATTCATGATTTTATTCAAATAACTGTCTAGAGATTTTTATCAGATTTTCACGTTTACACCAATTTTACAGTAGACAGACAGAGCGTCTTTAATAACCTGACGACACTGTTTCCAATCTATTTTAGATGGAGGACGATATTTCGGTCCTTTCTTAAGAAAAGTTATGACCTCACGGTCTTCGACGATGTTGAGGTCTCCTGTAAGGACATGACCATAGGGAACATATCTAAAACTAGATGTTCACAATCTCAAGTGGAAGGAACATTATTTACTATATTGACGTCTGATGTAACTGACGTATAATTAAAAATCAAACTTTGCTGGGTTTTTATAAGATTACGAAATAATAGGTGGTTCTATATTATCAAAATATGGAGGTATTTGGCTTTGGATGGTAGAGTCATTGAATATACTAGATAAGTTAATAAAATCAATACCTCTATTTATATATTTTAATTTAAGATTGTGCCGTTTATGATTTTCAGGTTTATCGATACTAGGAAATAGCCTATGATGACAAAAGGCTGTAATAATACGGTTGTATTCATACATTGGGCTAAAAAGAAATTGTATCACACTCCAGAAAAATAGTATATAATTTACTTATTGGTATCTGACCCAGTTTGCATAATACTTGATGTCTGCCATTATTTTTATGATAGATAACAGATCAGCAAGTGTATAATTTATACGATGTTTAATACGTTGATTACGGTTTTGCGTTTGCCATGAGACCTTTTATTTTTAAGTCGTTTATCGACAATATTAATGACATCGATTGAAGTTTTAGTTATGTTCCCTGTCCTAATATTTTGTCATTAAGACCGAGAGGATAAGCTGTTTGAAGTCTTTTATCCAAAATAATTCGCGAATTTCACGTGATTTTTCAAATTGCTTGTGTGATTCTCCTGGTTGTTTCTGAACGGTTTCAAGTGGTTGGAATTTAATAAATTTTAGATTGTGATTATGTTTATCTAAATGTTGATATATCAAACTTTTGAATTTTTAGGTCTACGAAAGCGGTAAAGGTGTTCTTGATTTCTTTTGTAATACGCTCGTCCCGTCTGTCCCACATATTGAATACCACATTTAGGTTGGGTTCAAGTTACCACATATATAAGGTTTTGAGTTTTCAGGTAATGTCACAGGAAAGGAGAGCGAAAAGCTCTCCCGTTCACTGTTGACCGTACAGTATTTTGTGAAGTTAATCTAAAACAGGTTAGTCACTTTTGGCATTGCACGGAAAATTTGTGGATATCCACGCGCATTTTTGTTAAACAATCTGGCTGTAGAGGCATTACAAATACGTTTGTTTAAGCACGTGGATATCCTAGAAGTTGTGTTGTTAATAATTTTCTTTCCATTACGTAAAATCATGATAATTAAATAGGGGTATAGGAAAAATAAAAAAGACCGGAGGTTGTAACAATGAATAAGGATCACAATTACGGAATAGGAAATAATAGGCAAAGCAGTAAAAGAACTCTTACAAAAACTGTTATAAAAGGCCCGACGTAAAGACTTAAGTATTACAATACTGACATATAACAAACACAGGGCAAAAACAGAGATTGTAAGAAATCTTAGTAAAACCATAGCAGGGGGCAATAATAAAAATAGCAGGCGTGGATCACTGTATAGCCAGTCAAGGTCGTTAAAAACTCCCATTTGATTGAGTATTTATACATCCAAACACCATAATATATAATTGACAATTAAGAACAAAGATATAATAAACATGTAAAAGCTCTCTCACAGGCAAACAACCCATAATTGAAAAATATAAGGGCATACACCACAAGCACGGGGACACATTCTACTGCATCCACACAGCACGAGCAACAAACCCTGCAGATGAATAAGTATAACTACATTTTATTAAACTGCACTATTTCATAGATACATAGATATAAGAAGATGTGGTATGAGTGCCAATGAGACAACTCTCCACAGACATAAGTACGACAGATAGAAACCAGATGAGATTTAATTGCCTTATTGTTTACAATGTCACAGTCTCTGCTGTAGGTTAAAAAATTGCGTAGTATTTATAATCCGGTAATTTATAATAGATTCGGAAGATAAAATAAACACATAAAATGTCAAAACACTATAATAAGGTCCGTTATTCGATATTCAATAAACAATATTTAGAACGTCTTAAATCAAAAGTAACTAAAAATTGAGTATTCAATAACACTAAAAGTTAACAATGAATAAAAAGATATGTCGGAAATCGTTTAGTGGGACCTACAAGTTATCGTAAATTCCCGTTGACCTAGAATATAAACCCT
The DNA here is from genome assembly GCA_017311375.1 of Mytilus coruscus. NCBI lineage: Eukaryota > Metazoa > Mollusca > Bivalvia > Mytilida > Mytilidae > Mytilus > Mytilus coruscus. Next base: position 70,260,083 of record CM029595.1, on the reverse strand, counting down.
CTGATAAACAGAATGATCTCTTTATATATCGTTTATAAGATTTTCAATGTACTTTTAAAATATAATATCTCTTAGAGTAAATACGAAAACAAACGACACTCTAGTACAAGTAATATCGAAAATATGTAGATATACTATTAACTATGAAACGCCAAAATGGATTCTAGAATTTTCAATTTTCTTGTTGTCTCAATGGCAATTTTACCACTTCTTTTTAGTTTTGTATGGATATTCTAGCTTCTGTTTACCGCTGTATCTAGAGTAGCTATGGTTACAGTCATTTGTATCTATTAGTATGTGTTATCTAACTCTAGACCTGATTTATTCAGAGGCATATAATAATTGGATTATATGTCTCTGATCTAATGAAGATTGTAGGAGCAGAAAGGTCTGGATTCTTCGACATTTTTTTTATACCAAAGTTATTCTTTGAACCCTCCGGACAAAACGAAAATGAAAAGTTTTGGGAGATCTTTGTGATGAAATTGTATCCATACCTGTCTACCATATTTGGTTTTTCGTTATAATACTAGTATTGTTTTGCCGATAAATCAGGTAGTTGGTTTTCTCGTTTGATTTTTTTACATTTGGTAATTTCTGGAACTTTTATAGTTTACTATACGGTACGGATTTTGTTCATTGTTGAAGACGGTACGATCAGTGACGTATAGTTGCTTACATCTACTTCATCTTGGTCTCTGGTGGATATTTGTCTCATTAGCAATCAAACAATATTGTTTGCCTACTAGTCCAAGTGTGAGCCAAATTTTAAATGATTTAGAAAGATCACGGTAATTTAAGCCGTATCTGTTAGTCTTTTGCAGTATATTTGGAATATCAACCTGGCAGTTGAGACCCTCTGTACACATCGAAGACAGAAAGTTTCCCTTAAATTTCTCTTGATGAGATTTGTGTCTTTATGTTAGCTTACACAAGGCCCAATTATATGAAAATTAAAGGTCTAGTCAACGTCCTGTTCGTCGATTTTTAATAGCAAAGTGACACCTTAAGCTCTGCTCCGTATATGCATACCGAAGATGAAATGTTTCTTTCTGATAGAATCTGTATCTATATTAAGTCTATAGATATAGCGGTGTATGATAGTCTCTTATAATATATTTTGAATATAAAATCAATTGAACATAATTTTCTGTTTTGATGTTCTATTTTTTTTTTTTTTTTTTGCATGTTTGTAAAGTACCCGTTTGCTTTTGTATTTTTACCTTAAAGAACACGTATAAACAAATCATCTGGTATTGTAAATTTAAGCAAAAATTGAGGGCTTTAAGGAAAAGGACCCTGTAGTGAAATAGATTCAAGGGAAATTAGTCCTACCTCTTTTCTATTCTATGCAGACAAGTTTTTAATTTTATTTACTTCATGACATAAATCAAACTATAAAACATTTAGTTCTGTATCTTTTAGTATTCATCTAGTACAATCCGGGATCCTCGTTGTAGTATAAATCTGGATATCCCAAATGCCACTATAGTACATATTGGAATTCTTATTTGTACTGGATTTTAATAAGTATAAATTCGATTTCCATTCTACTTGGAGGATTGTAGAACCTACTATTTTATAAACAAGTAATTGATATGAACAGTGTTTATCATCTTTACGTGAATATGGGTTTTGTCCTATAAACTTTTTATTGTATATATATATGTAAATAAAATTTTATCAAACGAAATAAATAAAGAGGTAATGTGACATCTCGTTGAAAAGTTCTCACGTTCATCTTTTATAGCATGAAATAACCTTAATCCGAACCACGAATAGACGGCCAAGTCTTCATCCAAGACGCTTGCAGAACTTCGATTTACATTGAAAATATTCCGGTTTTGCAGATAATATGTGTACTGGTAAACCAAATGAATTTCCTTGTCATCACTAGTATTCTTTGTATAATTAATTATTGCAAAATGTACCCGACTAAATTACCTCGTTCAATGCGGCAACATGAAGAACACGAAGAAAGCCATAAACTGGGACTCTCAGTTGATATTTAAGTTATATAAATATACTATACAGAAAAAATAGATTTATAAAAAAAACATAGAACCATGAGTTCTCGTTAGAACCACCATTCTTGTGGTTTCAAAGATTAACTTTCTTCTCAAACTTTAGTTCAGTACAGGATGTCTAGATAATGTCATATTATACATAAAGATATTTCTTTCACGTAACTTCGATTTTATTGCAGACTGAGGTGTTATACTATTGAAAGTCATGTTGTTCCACAGAAGGCTTCTCGGTTTCAGAAAAGTTATCAGAAAAGCCATATGCAGCAATCGAGGTTGGCTTAATTTTCATTGATCTATGAATAATGTTCCTATATTGTTAATTTGTAGACATTGTATTCAGAAATTGAACGTTTGAAAATATACACAATAAGTCTACAACGTCAAAAAAAATTTTTAAGTTTTATTATCCACTTGTGAAGTTTTTGATCATCATGACATTTGAAAAATGCGACAGTAGTTACAGTTATTATCTGAAAAAAGATTAAGTAATGACTAACCTAAAATAATCAAATTAACCTACGTGGGTATAAAATAGATATATAAGAAGATGTGGTATGAGTGCCAATGAGACAACTCATGAACTGCCGTATTTATATTTATCAATCGTTCAAGAAATCTTACATAAGTTATTTAGAAGCTATCTATGATATTTCATATGATTTAAAAAAAAAAAAAAAAGAAAGATATTTTATTTTTTTCATTAAAATATTTACTCATATTCAGTTATGTATAATCTTTAAAAGATACCTTATAAACATTATAAGAGATATACTGTAAATTCAGAAATTATTCCGTGCATTTATTATTGTGATTTTTGAAGAATAGACTGTATATTGCGATTTCATGAAAATCTGTATATACAGATATATGTATCAGATATCAGAATCCGAGTTCTTTTAATGCAATACTCACCAATTCGCATGATTCGTAATAATAAAAATCGCACTAATTTCTGTATTTACAGTAATTAATATTATATATAATACGATTGATTAAAAAAATTGTAAACATCAATTTTTCTGTGTGATATATCGTATAACGTAAGATATCTTTAAAACCAGAAGACAGATATCCTATTACTTTAAACATGCAGGTATTTACAAATTAATATAAGACCCAGAAGCAAAAATAAATAAAAAATATATGATTTCCTTGCCTTTTTAGTGTTGAAAAGAGCGATCATTGTTGTTTTGATTTTCGTTTATGAGAACAACACACACTGTCAAAATAAATTTCAGTCTTGATGATGTCTGAAAGGTTATGCGAACTGTAACTTTTTTTATAGGTCTCAAAGTTTCTATTGACGGGATTTAAAGGAAGAATACCCCTCCCTCATTCACCCTAAAAGGAATCTGATCTGATCCATATATTTTTCTGTTTTACTCATCTTTTTTAATAACCGTGGCATGCTGAATTCCTCGTAATACTGGAAGACTCACCAAATTTTCAGTATGCATAGTCGTGAGTCCAAAACAATAGTTGTCTATATAATGTGTAATAATAATGCGACATTGTTTTTGCAGGTCACAATGTTATTTCTCGTATGCTATCAATTGAAAGGTGTATCAAACGGTCACACAGAGGCATTTCTACTGGCAAAAGGTTGACAGACACAGAACTAGTAATATTTGACAAAGATGGAACAATTACCTGTTTTCATACAATGTGGGCACCATGGTCGAGGGAACTCGCTGTAAAGTATGTACATTTTTTTTTAATTTGTAAAGGTTTTTTAGAAGAGAGGTTCAACTCGTTATGGCGGTCAGGTTAACATTAAACCGATAAACTGTTAAGATCGTTCAACATATTTAACACGTATGCCATAAATCAAATACGGCTATGCAGCTGACAAAACAACGAAAATCCGATGAAATGCTTGCAGTAAAACACATTAATATCAAAAACCTGCATTGGAGCAGTTGAAAAGCAGTTTTAAAAAGACTTAAAAAACATAAAAAAAACTTCATTAATTCAGCAGATAAGTGTACATGCATTGTCCTTTTGTGTGGGTCCACAGTCGTTTGGAGTATTTTTCTTTCAATTTTTTTGGTAGTTAATTATGAAAGATAAAAATAAAAGACGATCTTTCCGATCGAGCGACTGTGTTCGAGTCTTGCTAAATATAACAATTTGAGGTTAATAATTTACTTCACTATATTTGACTAGTTGTTTTTTTTAAATCGTAACATACTAAAAGCATTCAGAATATATATTGATGTTTGCTTTTTCTCTCTTTCCAGAGTACAAAAAGCAACTGGATTAACAATAGATGATGAAATATTTAAAACCATTGGTTTCTGTCCAGTGTCAGACAAAATGCTTCCGGGGTTGTTCGCCGAAGGAATAGCATTGCATTCCAAAATTGAACTCGCCAAACTTTTGACTAGCCATGGAGTACCAGAACAAGAATCAACACAAATAATCGACGGTATTTGGACAGAAGGTGAACACAAGAAATATTTGAAGCCTGTTGGAAACCCAAAATGGGTATTTAAAAATTTAATCGATAATGGGATCAAGATAGCAGTATGCACTTCTGACAACAGAAAAGGAACCGAAGCAGTTCTGACAGAACTTGACCTCGATAGATACATAAGCCGGTTGATGTGTGGTGATGACCATGACAGTGTGCCTAAACCTGCTCCTGACAATGCGCTAAGAATATGCAAGGAACTTAACGTTGATCCACTTAAGACTGTGATGGTTGGCGATACAAAAGCTGATGTGCAAATGTCACAATCCGCTAAACTTGGTTTGATGATTGGTGTTTTGAGTGGTGTCGGTAAAAAGGAGGATCTACATGGTTCTGACCATCTGATTGATGATATAGATGATATATTTCCTTTAATTATGGACATTCCAGAGAATGACAAGAATCAATACGCACGTCAAATAAAAGAAAATCATTTCTGTGACTCAAATGTGATAAGGAAACAAAAATTTTCTACATATGCTCCAAAATACCCAAAAGGTTATCTGAATTCTTTTTCTGGAACCACGAGTAAAAAGTACAGTACACATTCTGATAGCAATACTTATGATTACGTCATTGTTGGTGCTGGCTCTGCGGGATGTGTTCTAGCAAACCGACTTTCAGAAAGCAAAGACAATAAAGTACTGCTTTTAGAAGCTGGTCCCAAAGATAACTCTTGGAAAATACATATGCCAGCTGCATTAATGTACAATCTTTATGACGACACATATAACTGGTACTACAATACAGAACCAGAGCCCGGTACGAATAACCGTATAATGTACTGGCCTAGAGGAAGAGTATGGGGCGGATCGTCATCCCTTAATGCCATGGTTTATATTAGAGGAAATGCATTAGATTATGATAATTGGGAAACGTTAGGAGCAGAGTCATGGTCGTATTCTGATTGTTTACCGTATTTCCGGAAGGCACAATGTCACCAACTTGGTGAGAATGACTACAGAGGTGGAAAGGGGCCTCTGCATGTAAGTCGTGGTATATCTAAAAATCCACTATTTCAAGCGTTCATTGACGCAGGCATACAAGCTGGACATCCTTTAACTGAAGATATGAATGGGTACCAGCAAGAAGGGGTTGGGTGGATGGACATGACAATTCACTACGGTAGACGTTGGAGTTCTGCTTCTGCTTATCTAAGACCGGCACATAGAGGGGGAAACCTAACGACAGAGGTCGAGGCTTTCACAAAGAGGGTTTTATTTGAAAAACAAAGAGCAATAGGAATTGAATATGAACAGAATGGGGAATCGAGAAAGGTGTACGTAAACAAAGAAGTCATATTAAGTGCAGGGGCTATCAATTCACCTCAGCTGTTAATGCTTTCTGGAGTTGGAAACGCAAACGAATTGAGAAAACTTGAAATACCAGTGATTCAACATTTGCCAGGAGTAGGACAAAATCTCCAAGATCACTTAGATGTACGTGTACAATATGAATTGAGACAGCCAATATCACTTTATAAATATCAGTGGAAATATCCCCACAACATGATAACGACTGGATTACAATGGTTTCTGACCTACTCCGGGGATGCAGCTACTGCTCATTTTGAATCTGGTGGATTCATTCGCAGTAAACCAGGCGTAGCACATCCAGATATCCAATTCCATTTTGTTCCTACAGGTGTGGATGATCATGGTAGGAAGATGTTGGACAGACACGCCTGTCAGATTCATGTTGGAACCATGAGACCAACCAGTCGAGGATATGTTTCACTAAAAACAAAAAACTATAAGGATCATCCTAAAATTGTTGCAAATTATTTATCAACTCAGGAAGATATTGAAGACTATCTCGGGAGATATTCCAACAGAAGGCTTTTGAACCATTCGTCGGAGATGAAATTAATCTTGGCAAAAATATTCAATGTGATGCTGAGATTGACGAATACGTTAGAAGAACGGCTGATACCAACTATCATCCTTCCTGTACTTGTAAAATGGGACAGTCCTCAGACGAAATGGCAGTAGTTGATACACAAACTAAGGTTTTTGGTTTAGATGGATTACGAGTAATAGATGCATCCATCATGCCTGCAATGATAAGCGGAAATTTAAATGGACCCACAATAATGATTGCCGAGAAAGCTTTCGATATTATCATGGGACATAAACCACTTCCAAAGTCTGAAGTCCCATTTTTAGACCTAAAACTGTGGAAACAGAGATAAGCATATGCACTTACAATATTTGATTCACATTAAATATAAGTTGCTCTGCAATTTTTCATGCTTGAATTAAGATAGTTTTGATTTCTTATCTATACATGCCTAAAATTCGAAAATAAAGATATCCTAGTAAGCAAATCATGTTAAAATATTAGAGATCGTTTTATCTGCAAAATGCAAGATTAATATTAAATACCCACATGCATGCACAATAGAAATATACCAGAGGAAGCAGAAAAATAAGTTGTACAATTGGAGGAGTTCTTAGCAGTCAATGATAATTTTTAAATTTGTCACTCAATAACTTCGAAAAAGTTTTCTAGTTTACATCATTAGATCTTTAGTTCAATTGAACTTTAGCCTTTAAATTTGACATAATGTTCATTTTACTCCAATTTCAAAAAAAAAATGTTTTCCTCTTTCTCAAATACAAATATAATACGAATAGATGTTGTAATGTCTTAAACATCACTTAAGGATCGAAGATATAAAGATAACTGTTCACTTGAATATTATAGCCCAAGTATAGGAGTAAAGCAAGCATTCGCAGCTAAGTATACGACCATGTATCAAAGGCGCTTTGTGCATGTTACTTTTTAACACATGCTGCACCTCTATGGAAAAGAGGGCATGCAGCACATATAAAAATTGTTATTGTATATTTAGTCCCCTACCGACGAAGGTCTATCTGTCCGTTAGTCCGGCAAATCAGTTTTCCACACTTTTCTTCGTGCTTGAAGATATTGATTTGATATTTGGGATATATTTTCATCATGACATGTTACAGATCAAGTTCGAATTTTGTTCCGTTCCGATGATTTTGTCCAGAGTTATGGTCCATGGACTTAGTAAATTCACTCAAATATTCAGTTTTCCGCACATTTTTTCTTCGTGCTTGAAGATATTGATTTGATAATTGGTATATAGTGTTATCATGACAAGTTACAGATAAAGTTCGAATTTTGTTTCGATCTGATGATTTTGTGCAGAGTTATGGTCCTTGGACTTGAAAAATTCACTAAAATAATCAGTTTCCACACCTTTTTTTATCATGCTTGAAGATATTGACTTGATATTTGTTATATAGTTAACACCATGACAAGTTATAGATCAAGTATAGTATTTTGATCTAGTATAATGAAATTTTAACCGGTAGGGGACTAATACAATACTCTCAGAATGCTTGCTATTATATATAGTGTAATATCGAATGAATAAAAGCAAAATCACATTCAATAGCTGAAAATAAGTTGAAATATTACAAGAATTTAAACGCCTTGAATAAAAAAAGAAAAAGGGGTTCATGGCCCCAAGCGCCTGTGCCATCATGGGTAGTAATGTCGTCGTATCTATGAGCGTTTAGTACAATGATTTTGTCATAGTTTGGTTAAGTTGGACATGGGTGTGTTTAGTTTTTTTAAGGACAAACAATGACAAAATATAAACATTCGGATTTTTTGCTTAAGGAACTTCTGAACATAAATTCAAGCTGGTAAGTATCTTTGTCTATAGCTAATATGTGAGTACATTAAAATTTGTATCATATAGTTAATAATTTGACACGGAATAATGCTTGCGTATGTCAAATTTTAAAAGTTGTTTATTCGTTTCTCGTGCATAAAAAAAGTGATTTGTTTACTGCCTGTTACAACACATTTTTCGTTATAATATAAAGTTGCTGTCAATTATTCCGAAAAATAGTTACATTTGAACACAAATTAAGATTACTAATAAAAAACGGTGTCATGGTTTGGTTCAGTAGTGTCATGATTTAGTTTATGTTCGACATGGTTCAGTTATGGGATTCCTGTTGTGTATGATGGAAGAGTAATTATCAAAGTAAACAGATATTATACAACTATTGAAATACTGTTTAAAAAAATGTTTTCGCTGATACCTTTGTTTTCGCGTTTAACCAATTCTACTAGTCTTATTTCGAGGCAATATATTGTCGCCATTTTATAATGTTGTTGTTTTGTTCCCATACGAGTAGATATAACCTTCACATATTTACGTTAATCTTGTTATGGCAAAATACATCGCTGGAGAAAATAATTCGCCTACAGTAATTTTAAGATATTAACTATAGATATACTGAAGAAGATGTAGTATGAGTGCCAATGAGATAACTCTCCATCCAAGTCACAATGTAAAAAACTAAACAATTATAGGTCAAAGTACGGCCTTCAACACGGAGCCTTGGCTCACACCGAACAGTAAGCTATAACGGGCCCCAAAATGACTAGTGTAAAACAATTCAAACAGTAAAACCAACGATCTAATCTATATAAAAAACGAGAAACACCTATGAACCACACCAACAAACGACAACCACTGAACAACAGGCTCCTGACTTAGAACAGATGCATAATAAAATGCTCCGCAGGGCGCAGCTTGATACGACCGCAGAGGTCGAACCCTGAACAGTTGGGGCAAATATGGACACAACATTCAAGCTTGATACAGCTCTGAATTTGGATTGTGATTAAATATTTGACACAGCATAGGTTTCTGACACAGAATGAATGTGGTCTAAGAACTTAAAATTTTAAATTGGACATTCACCTATAATGGTCCAATATCCAAAATCTAAATACATGGTTAGATTCAGCATATCAAAGAACCCCAATAGTTCAATTTTGATGAAATCAAACAAAGTTTAATTTTAGACCCTTTTGACCTCAATGTGGACAAAGTTGATAACGGGGCCCAAAATCAAAAATCTAAATACATGGTTAGATTCAGCATATCAAAGAACCCTAAGAATTCAATTTTTGTTAAAATCAAACTAAGTTTAATTTTGGACCCTTTGGATCTTAATGTAGACCAATTTGAAAACGGGACCAAAAATTAAGAATCTAAATACACGGTGAGATTCGGCATATCAAAGAACCCCAATAATTCAATTTTTGATGAAATCAAACAAAGTTTAATTTTGGACCCTTTTGACCTCAATGTGGACAAAGTTGATAACGGGCCCAAAAATCAAAAATCTAAATACATGGTTAGATTCAGCATATCAAAGAACCCCATATATTCAATTTTTGTTGAAATCAAACAAAGTTTAATTTTGGACCCCGATTTGGACCAACTTGAAAACTGGGCCCATAATCAAAAATCTAAATACATGTTTAGATTCAGCATATCAAAGAACCCTAAGAATTCAATTTTTGTTAAAATCAAACTAAGTTTAATTTTGGACCCTTTGGACCTTAATGTAGATCAATTTGAAAAAGGGACCAAAAATTAAGAATCTAAATACACGGTTAGATTCGGCATGTCAAAGAACCCCAATAATTCAATTTTAGATGAAATCAAACAAAGTTTAATTTTGGACCCTTTGGACCTCAATGTGGACCAATTTAAAAACGGGGACCAAAATCCAAAAACTTAATACACAGTTAGATTCAGCATATTAAAGAACCCCAAGAATTCAAGAATAAAACCCAATTGAAATTGGTCAAGAAATAAGCAATTTATACAAAGTATCTTCTTTTGCACAATACTGTGCAATTGAATATTTCTTGCAATTGCACAATACTGTGCAACTGAATATTTCTTGCTATTGCGCAATACTGTACAATTGACAATTTCTTGCTATTGCGCAATATTGTGCTATTGGATATTTCTTGCTATTGTGCAATACTGTGCAATTGAAGATTTCTTGCTATTGCGCAATACTGTGCAATTGAAAATTTCTTGCTATTGCACAATACTTAATATATTAATTTACACATCCTGTTTGGTGTGTATCTCTTGCCTTATCATTATTATTTGCTTTTATATATAAATCAGAAATTTAATAATAAAGTTTTGGCAAATTTCAATATACATAATTTAAAAGCAGTTTAGGTGAGATAAACAAAAAGCTTCATCAGCAATATTTTATATTGGCAAATTTCCAATGAAGTTCATTAAACTAAAGTTATTGGCAAATTTCCAATGGAATTTATTAATAATAAAAAAGTTTTTGGCAAATTTCCAATATAAATAATTTAAAAGCAGTTTAGGTGAGATATTCAAATGAGTTTCAATTACCAACCTTACACTGCCTTTTAAATTATGTTTTGTACTTGAGTAATTGTCCATTAACCTGCAAACCCTTTTTCCCCCTTTTTTGCACCTTATTCCTTAACACTTTGAGCCATAACTCCCAAAGACAATTCTTACAATCCTTTTGTGGTATTCCAATATCCAAAATCTAAATACATGGTTAGATACTGTGTATCAAAGAACCACAAGAATTCAATTTTTAATGAAATCAAATAAAGTTCAATTTTGGACCCTCTAAACCTCAATGTGGACCAATTTGATAACTGGGCCCGAATATCAAAAATCTAAATACATGGTTAGATTCAGCATATCGAAGAACCCCATATATTCAATTTTTTTTGAAATCAAACAAAGTTTAATTTTGGACCCCGATTTGGACCAACTTGAAAACTGGGCCCATAATCAAAAAACTAAGTACATGTTTAGATTCAGCATATCAAAGAACCCCAAGAATTCAATTTTTGTTAAAATCAAACTAAGTTTAATTTTGGACCCTTTGGACCTTAATGTAGACCAATTTGAAAACGGGACCAACAATTAAGAATCTATATACACAGTTAGATTCAGCATATCAAAACCCTATAGTTCAATTTTCGATGAAATCAAACAAAGTTTAATTGTGGACCCTTTGACCCCTAATTCCTAAACTGTTGGGACCAAAACTCCTTTTGGAACCAAATTCCTCAACGTTTAGGCAATTACCCCCAAACTCAAACCCAGCTTTCCCTTTGTGACATGGAACCTTGTAGTACAATTTCATAAAGATCCATACACTTACACACAAGTTATTGTCCTGAAACTAGAAAAATGCTTGTTTTTTGCCCCTTTTTGGCCCCTAATTCCTAAAACTTTGAGGCAATTACCCCCAAAATCAATCCCAACCTTCCCTTTGTGGTATGGTACCTTGCAGTACAATTTCAGAGAGATCCATACACTTGATCACAAGTAATTGTCTGGAAACTAGAAAAATACTTATATTTGGCCCCTTTTTGGCCCCTTATTCCTAAACATTTTGAGCAATTACCCCCAAACTCAATTCCAGCTTTTCCTTTGTGATATGGAACCTTGTAGTACAATTTCAGAAAGATCCATACACTTACACACAAGTTATTGTCATGAAACTAGAAAAATGCTTGTTTTTTGCCCCTTTTTTGGCCCCTAAATCCTAAAATTTTGAGGCAATTACCCCCAAAATCAATCCCAGTATTCCCTTTGTGATATGGAACCTTGTGGTACAATGTCAGAGAGATCCACACACTAACACACAAGTTATGTCTGGAAGTTACAAAAATGCTTATTTTTGGCCCCTATTTGGCCCCTAATTCCTTAACTGTTAATACCATAACTCCCAAAATCAATCCCAACCTTCCTTTTGTGGTATTGAACCTTATAATAAAATTTCACAGAGATCCATTCACTTAAACTAAAGTTAGAGTGCGAAAACCAATGTGTCTTCGGACGACGACGACGACGACGGACGACGACGACGACGACGACGACGACGACGACGACGACGACGCCAACGTCATACCAATATACGACCACAAAATTTTTGCGGTCGTATAAAATCTAAATACATGTTTAGATTCAGCATATCAAAGAACCCTAAGAATTCAATTTTGTTAAAATCAAACTAAGTTTAATTTTGGACCCTTTTGACCTTAATGTAGACCAATTTGAAAACGGGACCAAAATTAAGAATCTAAATACATGGTTAGATTCAGCATATCAAAGAACCCCATATATTCAATTTTTGTTGAAATCAAACAAAGTTTAATTTTGGACCCCGATTTGGACCAACTTGAAAACTGGGCCCATAATCAAAAATCTAAATACATGTTTAGATTCAGCATATCAAAGAACCCTAAGAATTCAATTTTTGTTAAAATCAAACTAAGTTTAATTTTGGACCCTTTGGACCTTAATGTAGACCAATTTGAAAACGGGACCAAAAATTAAGAATCTAAATACATGGTTAGATTCAGCATATCAAAGAACCCCATATATTCAATTTTTGTTGAAATCAAACAAAATTTAATTTTGGACCCTTTGGACCTCAATGTGGACCAATTTATAAACGGGGCCCAAAATCCAAAAACTTAATACACGGTTAGATTCAGCATATTAAAGAACCCCAAGAATTCAAGAATAAAACCCCATTGAAATTGGTCAAGAAATAAGCAATTTATACAAAGTATCTTCTTTTGCACAATACTGTGCAATTGAATATTTCTTGCAATTGCGCAATACTGTGCAATTGAATATTTCTTGCTATTGCGCAATACTGTACAATTGACAATTTCTTGCTATTGTGCAATATTGTGCTATTGGATATTTCTTGCTATTGCGCAATACTGTGCAATTGAAGATTTCTTGCTATTGCGCAATACTGTGCAATTGAAAATTTCTTGCTATTGCACAATACTTATTATATAATAATTTACATATCCTGTTTGGTGTGTATCTCCTGCCATATCATTATTATTTGCTTTTAAATATAAATCAGAAATAACCAACTTAAAATGGAAAATTTTAAAGAAAAAAAAGGAAAAAAAGGTAAAAAAAGGAAACACCCCCCAATTTTTGAACCCCTTATGATTCATCACCCCAAACTCAATCCCAGCCTTCCTTTGAAGTATGGTACCTTGCAGTACAATTTCAGAGAGATCCATACACTTGAACACAAGTTATTGTCTGGAAACTAGAAAATGCTTATTTTGGCCCCTTTTGGCCCCTAATTCCTAAACGTTTCAGGCAATTACCCCAAACTCAATTCCAGCTTTCCTTTGTGATGTGGAACCTTGTACTACAATTTCAGAAAGATCCATAGACTTACACACAAGTTATTGTCATGAAACTAGAAAATGCTTGTTTTTGCCCTTTTTGGCCCCTAATTCCTGAAATTTTGAGGCAATTACCCCAAAATCAATCCCAGCATTCACTTTGTGATATGGAACCTTGTGGTACAATGTCAGAGAGATCCATACACTAACACACAAGTTATGTCTGGAAGTTACAAAATGCTTATTTTGGCCCCTTTTGGCCCCTAATTCCTTAACTGTTGGTACCATAACCCCCAAAATCAATCCCAACCTTCCTTTTGTGATATTGAACCTTATGGTAAAATTTCATAGAGATCCATTCACTTAAACTAAAGTTAGAGTGCGAAAACCAATGCGTCTTCGGACGAGGACGACGACGCCGGACGACGACGACGACGACGACGACGACGACGACGACGACGCCAACGTCATACCAATATACGACCACAAAAATTTTTTGCGGTCGTATAAAAATGCAGCGGGTTTAAACGTTTTCACAGGCACCAACCTTCACCCTAACCTGAGACTGTAGTGTTACATTACAACATAAAAAGACACACTATAAAATATCAATTGAAATGGCTCAACTCGATCAAATAGACATTTAAACAAAAACAAGTAAACATACACTGAACGAATAAGTTTGATCTATGACACAATATAAATATAATATTAAAACGTACGTGCCTATATAACATAGACGTTACAGGTAGTAATAAAAAAGATGTAAGAAGAGTCTCATTAAGACAACTCATGTATTAAGAAATCACGAGGATAACATATTAATGCATTTCAAATGCATTTTTTTAAGTAGTTTTATTTGGAACACACAAGGACCTACGAAAGCACATAGTAACATATAATAAGAAGATGCGGTATGATTGCTAATGAGACAACTATCTATCCGAGACCAAATGATGTAGATGTTAGCAACTATATAGGTCGCCGTATGGCCTTCAACAACAAACGAAACTCATATCTCTGGGATGGCTATAAAAGGCTCCGACAAATTAAATGTAAAACAATGCAAATGAGAAAAATAACGGCCTAATTTATGTTCAAGATAATAAGCGAAAAAACAATATGATATACAGTAACAAACGACAGCCACTGTATTACAAACTCTGGACTTGGGACAGGCAATTACAGAATATGGCAGGGTTTATTAAACATGTTTGCGGGCTCCCAACTCTCTCCTAGCATTAACCTGGGGAGAAGTGTTACAGCACAACAAAGAACAGACTATAAAAATCAGTTGAAAAGTACTTGACTCATCAGATCGATACAAATCAATAAAGTAACATAAACATCAAAGACATTGAGAACCGATCTGTGAGTACTCGCATTTACTAGTTCCAAGCTACAATGTAATAACAAGTAATAAAAAATCATCAATCCAAGACCAAACGTTACTTTTTTAATTTCAGACTTTAAATTCTGCTGCCGCCAATATTCATCTTCAAACATCTTATTCTCTGCTATTAAGAACGACGATTTCTTGTCTTGTCGTTGTACACAGTTTAAATGTACTTGTACCAACACGTGTATCTTTTAGTTTAAATTAGTTTTTTCAAGCACATTTGATAATGTACATTTTCTCAGAGCTTTTTCTGATATCATCGAAAATTTGTTGCTTAAAAGAAAAAAGTTGAAACGGGTTAAGTGATACTACACAATGCATTTATACAATATGACAAACATAATCATTTTTCATCTTTCATATATTTATAAATATGTTAAAAAAGTAAGTTTTAAGTTTTCCATATTAACATTTTGTCCCGAGGAGGGTTAAAGACTGCATGGTGCTGGTGCCCTCTCTTTTTATCGTTTGGTTAGTTTTGCAGTTGGGTTACTGTATCCTTGGCGTACAACAAAAAATAAAATAACAAAATACCGAACTCCAAGGAAAATTCAAATCGGAAAGTCCCTCATGAAATGGCGAAATCAAAAGCTCAAACACGTTAAACGAATGGAAAACAACTGTCATATTCCTGACTTGGTACAGACATTTCCTTATGTAGAAAATGGTGGATTAGACCTGGTTTTAAAGCTAGCTAAACCTCTCACTTGTATGACAGTCGCATAAAATTCCATTATACTGACAACAATGTGTGAACAAAAGAAACACACATCCCCACATATCTCCTTTTATTCATCATAGACATTATCTGGCTCATAATAAAAACAACAGATGTATAGTTTGGTAGAAAAAATGTAAAACAAAATAATTTTGACTAGCTGCTACGTTTTGCAACTTTAAACGTCTTTAACCATTTGACTAGTGACGCCGCTCACAATATTCCCGACAGAGTCCATCATGGACATACGGAGAAAAGATTCTAGGTGTTGCTTCTGTTTTTAAAATTTATTTCATCGAATGCCAGTTAAAAAGAGCAGTGGTTATATCAATTCTATCTTAGGAAACACACGAAATTTAAAATTTTACAATGTACGGTTTGTCAATTACGCCCACCAAATATGGTTAAAGGGGCTTTTTTTCTTCTTAGTCAATTGGTAAATTGTGTAACTTCGTTTTTTTCAAAAGCGCTTTCAAACAAACAACACTAAAATGTTTAACCCCGCCACATTCTGTATGTGCCTGTCCCAAGTCAGGAGCCTGTTATTCAGTGGTTGTCGTTTGTTGCTGTGTTACATATCTGTTTTTCGTTCATTATTTTGTACATAAATTAGGCCGTTATTTTTCTCGTTTGAATTGTTTTACCTTTGTCATTTCGGGGCCTTTTATAGCTGACTATGCGGTATGGGCTTTGCTCATTGCTGAAGGCCGTACGGTGACTTATAGTTGTTAATTTCTGTGTCATTTGGTCTATTGTGGAGAGTGTTCTCATTGGCAATCATACCACATCTTTTTTTTTATATCAATATTAAGGTGAAACATATATGTATTAATTTGGATCTTATCCATGACATATTTGATCAAAACCATGACGAATTTCTAGACACTTAACCGAACCATGTCAATCGCTTAACCAAACAATATCAATTTCGATATTTTGGTTATCCTGGGTTAATTTCTAAATAAAATACAATTCCAATGTAGATCGTTTGACTTACATCTTATTTGCTTTTTATTTGCTCATTTGAAAAGAACTGAGGCGATCTTTCTGGGTAGTAACCTAATTAAACCATGACCAACTTAACCAAAATATGACAAAATCACTGTACTAAACGCTCCTCGATATGACGACGTTACTACCCGTGGCCATGTATGTATTTATTTTTGTTTTGATAATTTGAACTGCTTTATTTTTGGTAAATCTCAACGTATTATTTTCATTACTAACTTCAGTGCTTTTATTGTTGTTCTTCATTTAAAAGTCACAATGATGCATATAACGCAGAGAAATATCTAACACATAACAGCAAATTCAATAACGCCAGTAACTCCAATGTGAACACAATTCTTTTCCATGTACCAATAATGCTACACTTGGGTTAGAAAAACTGGGGTAATATCAACCAATACAGATAGTGGGCAAAGAAACCTTATGATTACCTGACAATCACATTACAATACAAACATTTGTACACGACTACTGCTGTGGATTTTTTTTTTATTTTTACGAGTACGAATTTTCGTGCATTAAAGAGAATTTGTATTTTTGAATTTTATTTTGTGGTTTTTACCAAAGTCTATATATATAGAAAGTTTAATTTGTTGAACATTTGCATTTATGGTTTAACTATACCCACGAAAACCACGAAAATATGTTTCCTTTGAATATTATTGAATCCACAGTATTGTAATCACTGGTGTTAAACTGATCACCGTAACTGCAGTTACGGTGATCCCAACATGGCGGAGCCCAAAATAGGTAAGATCGTTTTTTTGTAATTTCTCCGTGTACACGCACTGTTTTAAAGAATTACTCAGCCGCTAGGTTGATATGTACGGTATTGTTGTATGTGTGTGTTCTTAATATCATATGTGACCTTGTTACCGAAATAATAGCCATTGAAAATTTACGGAAGATCATCGTAACTCCAAGAATTTTGTTTGTTATGATAGTGGTAACTTGATTTTGATAGTCGTAACTTGTACATGATCATAGTAACTTCTCAGTGATGATCGTAACTTTTTTTATATGCTGATGGGCGACTAAATAAATCGTGTTTGAATGTTTGATAACTAGTAAATAATTTACTTTTTGCTTTGTAGATATAGTCCTTATATTTTACAAGTCATAATTTACGGTAAATGTACGGAAGCGTATTAGCGCCACACATTTTTTTTTTTTTTTCTTCCTATCTTTGCGTTTTTGCGTTATAATGCAAACATTTGCGAAATAACGCAAACCTTTGCGTTGTAACGCAAACCTTTGCGTTATAACGCAAACATTTGCGAAATAACGCAAACCTTTGCGTTATAACGCAAACCTTTGCGATATAAAGCAAACATTTGTTTCATCTTATTTCTTATTTAAGATTCAAAGGAAGCAGCAGTTATTAATGGAGGAGGAGGCTGCATATATTAAAATTTATCTTCTTTGTACTCATTGCAAAGTAAAATGCTTTACTATTTAACTGATAATGAGAAGGATAATAGAAATAAGAAGATGTGGTATGAGTGCCGATGAGAAAACTCTCCATATTAGTCATAATTTGTAAAAGTAAACCATTATAGTTCAAAGTACCGTCTTCAACACGGAGCATTGGCTCACATCGAACATCAAGCTATAAAGAGCCCCCAAAATGATATACATGATAATACATGTACATATATTACAATGAAAATTGAGTAAATTAAAGTTATACCGAAGAAAAAAAAACAACCCTGCTAATATAGCTATAGCCGAATATAAATATACTTCCAAAGTAAGCTCTCGTTTGAGGATTGTGTAAAGTTGGCTAACTACCCTTTTGCAATAAATGAATAAAATGGAGATGTTTTATTAATAAAATTATGTTCTCTCCATTTAAATTGCTACCAAGTTACCACTCTAGATTGAAAATTTCATGACTTTTTATCAAAGAATCTTTATCATATTCTGAGATTTAAAAAAACGATTTCTTACATCAAAATTTAAAAAAAATCTTTCTGAATAGTTCATTTTACAGCAGAAAGATCATTTTGTCTATTTGCCTTAACAGTTTTACATTTGTATGACATTATTTTTGCTCTTATCTACTGAATCAAAATTCTAAAAATGTTGGCCTTTCAAATAAAATATGCCTATAACATATCTATTTTTTTGTTAAATTATATCCTTTTCTGATTCATATGCATATTTATTATAATGACTTTGCCTTGTACATGTATTTATGGTTCTTATCCTAACAAAATCACAACAGAAATTTAATGACAGACGGGCATATATACAAAACTCAATGAATAATTGAAATCAAGATGTTTGCGTTATAACGCAAAGGTTTGCGTTATTTCGCAAATGTTTGCGTTAAAACGCAAAAGGTTTGCGTTATAACGCAAAGGTTTGCGTTATATCGCAAAGGTTTGCGTTTAAGGTGGCTCGGCCCTTTAACAGTGCGCATATTTTAACGCATGTTTCTAACGACGAGCTCCTTGAAACGGTCGCTTTGAGGGTTTTCTCAAAATAGTTTTGACGACATTGGAACGCGGGCGTGTATGAAAGCACCCTTTCCCGATGTCAACAAACCATGCAAAACGTTCTACAAAACAGGAAATACGTACGGTCAGAACTACAGAGTGGTTTGTTCATTTATCACATAAAAGGACAGCATTATACATGATATATTAAAGGATAACCTTTAAAAAAAAGAAAATATAAATATTGACATGTACGACGGTATCTGGTGCGTTCGCTCCAAAAACACATTCTCACCCTACCCGTTCGCACCCTATTTTCATTTAAATACTGGTTGAATACATCATAAGTCAAAGATGTCTTTTAGATGTATTAGTATATATATGTTCGGGACCATATGAGTATTTGGACCATACGCCTATGGTCCAGGTAATCAATACGATGAATGTTGAACACTATAAATATAATCGCGTAGAGCATAACCCTTCATAGTGTCATAAATTAAGAGCTTCTAAAATGAAAGTTTGAGTTAGATAATAATTCGATTATCATTTTACGTGATTAATGAAACAAAATGAATTTTACTCACAAGTTAAAATTATAGTAGAAGCATTTTGCCAGTCTAAGATCATTATTAATTTTCTTTACGAAATACTGTAACAGTATGTCGACTCCGAAAAATAATTATAGTGAACTGTCAAGCAAGAAGTTAACTGTTTTAGTCGTCAGCAATTGGAGCATAGAAACCTCCTTTTTGCTTTATGTTGGTGTTTTAATTTATTTTAAATTTCTGAAACATTTCAAATTATTTTTAGTTATAGATCTAATTTGTTCATGCTCCTTTTTATACGATCTACAATTACAGTAGTTTATACGTGCTGTCCCTCTATTCTTATGTAGAAACCACTGTTATTGTAAGTGAAAATTATTGGAAATTAGAAGAATTTAAAGAAAAACTAATCAAAACGCCGGGGGAAAAAGACAAAAATTTGTCCATGCCCCAAACACCCGTGTGGTTTCACGTACGGACGTAACTGTGGACGTGATAATGGTGCTTAAATTTGACTCTAGATAGCGATGACAAGTCAACAAATATACCAAGATTTAGATAATGTGTAAAAAGATAAAGGATTTCAGTTAATAATTTGTGCCGATTTTGGTCCAGAGAACGAGCTGTGTCTGTTAAGGAAGTTTGAATTTATTCGAAAAATACCTATATGGTCTAAATACTCATATGGTCCGTTAATAACCAAATAAGTATATACTCATATGGTCCCACTGCAAAATTTTGATAATAGTTACGTATTTTTTATTTGCCAAAATTTTTTGAACATAACAATTCCGGAGTATGTGAAATATTTTAACACTGCAAAATTTTGATAATAAATAAGTATTATCCCTCAATACCGCATGCTTTGCGGAGAAGCGCAAAATATTTGGTTTGACCAAGTCGGGATTTTGCCTAGGACACACATCCGCAGTCTACCGGGCAGTTCCAAACACTACCAGTTAAAGACATTATATATAAACAAAATCTATACTACTTACTAGGTTCAGGAAAAGTTGGGATTGTAATTTTAAAACTCCGCCCAGTACACAGGGACGTTATATTAGTCGGTGATATTGGCAAACTTTAACTTCTGTCTTACTTTTTGACATGCGTTTTTTTCAAAAGGGAAGCTACTGATAAGGAAAGTTCTCGATTTAAAAAAAAATAAAGTGCAGTGTGTCATTGCGGCAAGAAATATTTATGAAAACTTTTTTAATGATGTGTGAACACTGGTTTGACCCACCTGCTAGCTGCAAAGAAACGTAATTATCGGCCTATGATGATAATATGGAGATTACATTTTTTTAATATTGACTTTGAATTTGAACTTTGGTGGATAGTTGTCTCATTGGCAATCATACCACATCTCCTTATTTTCATATCGTAGGGTATGGAAATATGACTTCACAAATCTGACAGATAATCCCTTGCTATGACAGGGTGTTCGGAGGGAGGGGGCACTTCAATACTGAATTGATAGGGGATGCCGCTGGGGCCCACCTTTTTCATATAATTTATATTTCAAAAATGTACAACTTTTCATATATTGCATAGGTAAAAATGTAACCTTTTCCCTATAATGCTTGGGTTTCATTTAGTGTAATGTAAGACTAGAATACCAGTGTTAAAAGAGAAAATTTGGGTTGATAAAATCACACCCGGGAACACCAAAAAAGATGACAGACGAAGAAGTTATGGAAACTTTAATGACCTTATCATATATTTTTGATAGTTTTCCCCTACCTATTCACATATTTTCAAGCTTGAAAAGGTGACCTATTCCAGCGGCATGTCCTATCGCCTTGAATATAGGAAGTGTCTAGCCCCCCCCCCTTTTGAGATAAATACGCAGCCTCGTATGGTACCAAGCATGCATTGTCCACTCATTTTCTAGTGGCAGCAGTCCATATAATTTTTGTGTTAACAAGAGTGCACAAGCTGAAATGTCTCACCTGCTTTACTAATCATCATTCATGATTGGTTTTATGTTGATATTCCTAAAGATAAAGTTTTACTACAAGTATCAGAAAAAAATAATATTATCAATGATCATGAAAATGATCAGATAAACCAATCCAAGCCAGCCTTACACAGTGGCGGAACCAGAATTTTTCATGAAAGGGGTAGGGGACTGCCTACGAGAGGCCTGCTCCAGTCATGGTTCAGTGATTCCTATATAATCAACCAATGGGCCTCCACCGAAATCCGCCTGTTACAATCACCCCATCAACCAAATATTTTGAAACATATATATAGTATGCCAGTAACAAGACAAAACCATGAACATGAGGTTAAGTTCAGATCGTCCCTGCAAGACAGGCATATTTGTTTTTCATTCATTATTCTGTACATAAATCATGCCACTAGTTTTCTCATTTGAATTGTTTTAAATTGTACATTTGTCATTTGAGGCCTTTTATACCCAACTATGCAGTGTAGGTTTTACTCATTGTCGAAGGTCGTATGGTGACATTTAGTTGTTTATTTCTGTGTTATTTGGTCTCTTGTGGAGTGTCTCATTTACAATCATATCACATCTTTTTACTTAATATTTCAAAATATATACACTTAATAATCATACCATACACCAAATATAATAACCTATTGATTACACAATGTAGCATATTAAAAGTCAGGACTTACCATTGACCAATGAACCTTGCAAATGTGGTCAATGACAACTGCCAGACAGACATGTACTCCTTACATTTGTGAATCATTGCATACATATAGTTTATCTACTACATGTACTTTTAGTATTAGAAAAACAGACAAAAACACAAAACATGACATTGACAAATGACCTATTGCTTATAACAGTATCTGATAAACAACCCTAATCAGGTAACTTTAACCTTGATCACTGATCCATGAAATGAGGTTGAGATCTTTGTAGCAATCTATATCAATTTGAGTGCATATCTAAATTTACAAACAATATTAATCTGGATCATTGTGATACTGTAAATTTAGAAATTATTTTGAGGTTTTTATTAATGCGACAAGGTGAATATCACAATAATAAGAACTTGCATTCTGAAAACTGAACTATAGATCTTTATGCGGATTTTTTTGTAATTGCAATAATTAAACTCGCAATTTAGTCCATTTGTCAAAATTGCAAAAATAAATACACGCAATAATTTCTGAATTTACAGTAGGTAAAATGTTGTCAGTTAATAGTGAGACATAAGTTTTCCCAGACAATATATAATTCTTTTAATTTTTTGTTTGGTTGCTGTCTCATTGAACAAAACTGTATTTTATTTCTCCTTTTATCCAGAAAATATAGCTTTTGAAATAGAAACTGAATAGCATATGGATGGAAAACAAATGCCAAATGATGTAAAACAAGCATTCTGTGAGTATTGCATGGCAATACATAGTCCCCTACGGTTAAAAATTCATAACTTGGAACAAAATTCTATCTTGATCTATAACTTGTCATGGTGTAAACTATATAACAAATACATATATGTATCAAGTCAATATCTTCAAGCATGACGAAAAAAAGTGTTTAAAACTGATTATTTTAGTGAATTTTCTAAGTCCAAGGACCATAACTCTGTACAAAATCAAGACCGAACAAAATTCGAACTTGATCTGTAACTTGTCATGATAAAACTATATACATTGTACCAAATATCAAATCAATATTTTGAAGAATGACAAAAAAAAAATGCGGAAAAGTGATTATTTTAGTGAATTTTCTAAGTCAAAGGACCATAACTCTGCACGAAATCATCAGACCGGAACAAAATTCGAACTTGATCTGTAACTTGTCATGATAAAACTATATACCAAATATCAAATCAATATTTTGAAGAATGACAAAAAAAGTGCGGAAAAACTAATTATTTTAGTGAATTTTCTAAGTCAAAGGACCATAACTCTGCATGAAATCATCAGACTGGAACAAAATTCGAACTTGATCTGTAACTTGTCACGATAAAACTATATACCAAATATCAAATCAATATTTTCAAGCATGAAGAAAAAAGTGTGGAAAACTGATTTGCGGACTGACGGATGGACAGACGGACAGACAGACAGAGTGCAAACCTAAAGTCCCCTTCGACTTTGTCGGTGGGGACTAATAATCAAGTGGCAATTTAGGTCAAGGGTTGGTGAGGTAAAAGATGAGGCAAAGGCATGTGCATTTACCACAACTGCCACTTGGTATTATGATTTCCAAAATTTACAAATCTCATAGCTACCTTCTGTATCAAAGACAACTGCATATATTGCAGTTTGCATATCATGAATTGTGTTTGCAGCAAAATTCACTAGACAGTAAAAAAAAATTAATTCAGCTCTATTAAAATTCATTTTTGAAACATTTTTAATTTTTATTCCTCAAATGTCTACGAGATCAAATTTATAAAACTTTTATTAGCATTGTTAATTTCAATATACTACATGTACTAGTAATAATTGTTGACATGTATACATCATGTACATGTACAATCATTAGCTGATCAGCTTTATATTTTCATTATTTTTATATCAATATTAATCTTCAGTGTTTTTATAAGACTCAATAATCTTTATTCATCATTGGGACCAGTAGGTAAAGTAGGTCTTTTTGATCTTTTTGATTTTTTTATGGATTTTGACAGCACTAAAGCATATAGTTCCAAATTATAGTTGATCTTGGCTTCTTAAGTGGATTCTGACAACACATTGTATATAGACACCAAGTGTAGATGATCTTGCGTTCTTTAATATGGATTCTGACAGTACTTTGATTATACACGTAGTTCAAAGTATTGTTGATCTTGGCTGCTAATGTTGGTTGTTCTTAAGTTTCAGCACTTTACATATAGTTCCAAATTGCAAGACAAGATGATACTGGCTTCTCCTGTAAATTCTGTCAGTACTTTGCCAATATTTTCCAAGTAAAGTTGAACATTCCGGGATCTTTCATAACAAATCACTCCTTCCTCTTACATGTACTTGAAGCCTGAAATTAAATGTCAGAGTAATTCTGTCAGAAAATCAACCATGATTAAAATTAAAAAGCACAATCTAATTCATATTTTAAATAAATAGGGAATTATCCATGGGACACAGATGATGCCCCCACTTGCATATAAATTATAAAGGAACATAACTAAAGAACGGTAAGAGTGACACTACCCAACTTTTTACTTGATCTGAGTTTTGTTGTAATAAGAAATGTGTATAAGTTTCATAACATTTGGATGAGGCAAACTAAGTTAGAGAATGGAAACAAAAAATTCAGCAATTTTTCCATTTGTAAAGGGGCATAGTTCTGGAACAGTAAAAGTGACACCACCAAAAATAAACTGCTTCGCTGAGCGCAGCTGGATACGCCTGCAGAGGTCCAACCCTGAACAGTTGGGGCAAAAATGGACACAATATTCAAGCTTGATACAGGTCTGAATTTGTATTGTACTAAATATTTGACATATTATAGGTTTCTGAATGTAGTCAAAGAACTTGAAATTGGTTATATGAATTGAATTTATATTCAATTAAAGATTTCTTGCTGTTGTGCAATACACTGTGCTGTTGCGCAATACTTAGTAAATCTGTTGTCAGACTATAAACAATTAAAGTTCAATTAATTCTCAAAGTCATATTAGAAATTTATGAAAATGTAAAGTGGGCTTACATCAATAGATATAAACAATTTACCAAAGTTTCATGAGAATTGCTGACAGCATTTTTGAGTTATTGTCCGAAAACTGGAAAATCCCCCCTTTTTTAATGAATAAAACCCCATAACTCAGAAATGTAAAATGTAAAATTTATAAAATTCTAAACAGAGCTTACATCAATAGATATAAACAATTCACCAAAGTTTCATAAGAACTGCTGAAAGCATTTTTATTTTTGTCGGAAAACTGGAAAATCCCCCTTTTTTATGAATAAAACCCTGTAACTCAGAAACGTAAGATCTAAAATATATAAAATCCAAAGGAAGCTCACGTCATTAGATATAAACAATTCACCACAATTTCTTGCAAGTTGGTGAAAGCATTCTTGAGTAGTTATTGTCTGAAAACTGGAAAATCCCTCTTTTTTTAATGAATAAAACCCCATAACTCGGAAACGTAAAATCTAAAATTTATAAAAAACAAAAGGGAGCTCACGTCAATAGATATAAACAATTGAATAAAGTTTTATGCAAATTGGTTAAAGCGTTTTTGAGTTAATGTCCGACATGTTGACGACTGACGGACAACGGTATACCATAATACGTCCGTATAAAAATTCAAATTTGATCTGTGTTTGTTGGTAATAAGCATTTTGTATAAGTTTCATAACATTTGGTTGAGGCAACTGAAGTTAGAGAACGGAAACCAGTTTGGGATGTACGTAGAGACAGACAAGGGTAAAACTTAATGCCACCTCCACTATGGCATACAAAAATGAAGAATTTGTGGCAACAATAATGAGCAAACAAAATATAAAATTACATGCACAGCAAGTGTAAATAGTGATTTTGTTTTATATGTTGAATACAGACTTTTCGGGCATGCTGTTTCGCTGCTAGGGACAAGTTATTTCTCTGCCTAAAAATTCTGAAATGCAGCTGAGCTACATTTGTACTCCTCGTCAACCAAATTATGCTGAGGTGTCTTGTACCTTGTTTGGAATATGGGATAAACAAATTTTGTATTTAAAATACTAAGCACAAAACAATAATGAATTTTTCAACTCAAATGTATGTTTTATTTGGTAAACAAGATAAGCCCTACGTGTATGTTTAAACCTGATACTTGACGTTATGAATTTTTTTACCAAAAGAGACGGGAAAAAGAGGGGGTTGTTGTTAACAAATTGTGACCAAGACAAATCCATCAATAAAATGTTTACAAATTAGGCCATTCATATTAAAAAAAATACAAACGAAACAATCAAACCCCATGAGCGGGTGGACAGGGGTAAGGGAACATGGGAATGAGGGATCAAGAAGCGAGAAAAGGGGGTATGTGCATGTCTGTTAGTTAGCCTGGTCTGAAGTGAAAATAAAAGTAACTAATTTGGTAGAAGTAAATCTCATGAAGATTATAAATAGAAAAACCCTTTGATCTCGTGTGAGTCACTTTATTTTTAAACAATAAAAATAAACTTAATATATCTTTATTTTATTGTGTTATAGAACTAGACTAACAAAAGCATGAATTATATTAAAGGAAGGGTACAAATGTAACAGTAAATTTGGTCCGGTAGTAAAATTTGTCCGCCAGACTTTTTCTCCTAGTTTATCAAGTCCATGACCATTATTTTACTAGGAATTTAAGTCCGAGGACAAATTTTCCTAGGAAAATAAGTCCATAGCTAGTAAAATATGTCTGGCATTTATTTTCCTAGGAAAAATTGTTCTAAGACTGGTTTTTCTAGTATTTTTTTTTATATTTTAAAAATTATTGCAAATAAAAAAACAACATTTTTTTTTTGTTAAGATTGGAAAGTTTCATTAATTTTTCCTATTAAAATAAAGGACATGGCCGGACGTTATAACCTAGGCATGTTAGTGACATGGACATGATGTCCTAGGAAAATTAGTCTGGGGACATAAATTTTATTAAAATATTAATAATACGCAACTTTAAAACAATATTAAAACAAAACATTTAAAATAACTTTCAAACTTTTACCTAGGAATATTAATGACATGGACATGATTTCTTAGGAAAGTTAGTCTGGGGACATGAATTTTATCAAAATATTAATGCACAACTCTTGAACAATACCTATATATATATATATATATACTGAAACATAAAATTGAATTTCCATTGTTTACATGTAAATAATTTGTTTCACTAAAATTTTCCTTTTAAAATAAATGGCATGGATGTTTTACCTAGGAATATTAATGACATGGACATGATTTCCTAGGAAAAATAGTCTGGGGACATGAATTTTATTAAAATATTAATGCACAACTCTTGAACAATACTTAAACATAAAAATTGAATTTCCATTGTTTACATGTAAATAATTTGTTTCACTAAAATTTTCCTTTTAAAATAAATGGCATGGACGTTTTTATCTAGGAATGTTAATGACATTAACATGATTTCCTAGGAAAATTAGTCTGGGGACAAACATTATATTAAAACAATTGATACAAAACTTTTAAACAATATTAAAACAACATTTATATTTACCTTTTAAAATAAAGGGCATGGACGTTTTTACCTAGGAATATTAATGACATGGACATGATTTCCTAGGAAAATTAGTCTGGGGACATGAATTTTATTAAAAATATAAATACACAACTCTTAAACAATATTAAAACTTAATATTTAAATTTCCAATATTGTATAAATGTAAATGATTTGATTCATTAATATTTTTCCTATTAAAAAAGAACATGGACTTTTTTACCTAGGAATATTAATGGCATGGACTTGAATTCCTAGGAAAATTAGTCTGGGGACATAAATTACTAACATCGGACTAAAAATACTAGTAAATTCTGTAACCATGGACTTTTTATGCTAGTAACGTGTCCGCCCGAACATATTTTGCCAGGACACATTTATCACTTACACAAACAGACTCAGGGTGCAAATGGTAAAGGGATGAACATGAATTTGAGCCAACATGATTTTGGGTGAAAAGACAAGAATTCGAAAAGGGGGGGGATGAATAATCCGGGAAATATATTTTGCCATTTTTTTTCTGGGAGTAAGGGGGATGGAAGTAGAAGTTAGGGGAGAAAATTTTAGAGTAAAAGGGAAGAGAAATAGAGGTTGGGGATAGGGAGTGGGAATCATGTTGGACTACATGAACCCCTGTCCGAGGGAAGTTATGGGGTACACCATTTTACTAGTCATTATAGACGTTAACGATAAATATTCAACTCCATTTGACCCTAACGTGGCTACGAAATAAGATTTTACAAATGACGATATCAAATCAAGACTGATTTGACGCTAACGGTAGCGCAGATGCTGAAAATGACCATCCCCTCCACTTTTGACTGTTTGACACTAATATTTTTCAAAACAGGCTATAAATGTTCAAAACTTGCCAGTTAACAGGTTAAGGGTCAAGTAAACACATAAATAAGATACCAGCCATAACGACTATACATAGAACAGAAATTTAGCCCATGCAAGGTTTCAGCCGCAGTGATTTTCAACAGTAGCGAGTATTTTGAGATAACCCCCACTTCGTATTTTCGTGATCCTGATAACATTTGGCTGTCTAATGTATTAAAATCTATGTTTTCTTATATAATGACTCTACCTTCATCGTTGTCTATTCGCCACTATGTCTGTTATTCATGCACATGGTCGTATTTATCAGTGCAGTATGCTGCTCAGCAATGGCGACCCTGAAATTTCTGTTGTCCGATTATGGCGCCAAATTACAGGGAAGCAACTCGCGCCAGACAAAATTACCGTATTTCACCAAAATAATCAAAATTTCGCTTTTTTATAACAAACAGTAAAATGTTAATCACATTTATATTCAGCTATCGTTCATTGATATAATTACAAACATTATTTTATTTAAAGACATCAATAAAAATTCACAAGAAAGTAATTAATGGAGTGCATTGAAATCAGACCTCATGGGGTAGAGGGGTTAAACAAAAGCTCGTAACTTTTTTAAAAGCCTGGTGACCCCCATTTTATTTTACCTTTAAATGCTCGAAAAGTTCATAGCTTTGACATATCCGTTTTTAAAAAAAATCTACCGGGGAAATTTTACGAAAAATCGATTTAACCAATAATTTTAGCCTTAAACTGAAATAAGAAAATGCCAAATTTAGACATAAATCTGAAAATAAAAGGGTTTTTGAAGTCTAAAACAACCAAGGGAACGATTACATTTCAAATATAATTGTTTTTCGCATAATAATCATACTGACATGGTTCTAAAAGTCTTTGGATTTGATGTAGACGTTATTGTTGTAAGGGTGGAAAAGTTTGGAAATAGGGTCAAAATCGCACATTTCGCTTCCATTTGAGGAAAAACGAGTCTGGTGACCCCTTTTTCTTTGCATTTTGGATTCAGCATAAAAATCTACAAAATATGTGAAAATAAAAATTCTACCGGGGTCCTTATTGGGGTGAGCCACCTTAACGCAAAGGTTTGCGTTATTTCGCAAATGTTTGCGTTATAACGCAAAAGATTTGCGTTATAACGCAAAAGGTTTGCGTTATAACACAAAGGTTTGCGTTACAACGCAAAGGTTTGCGTTATATCGCAAAGGTTTGCGTTAGAACGCAAAGGTTTGCGTTATTTCGCAAATGTTTGCGTTATTACGCAAAGGTTTGCGTTATATCGCAAAGGTTTGCGTTTAACGCAAAGGTTTGCGTTATAACGCAAATGTTTGCGTCATAACGCAAAAGGTTTGCGTTGTAACGCAAAGGTTTGCGTTATATCGCAAAGGTTTGCGTTTAACGCAAAGATAGGAAAAAAATGTGTGGCGCTAATACGCTTCCGTATAAATGTTCATCATGAACAAGGAGAGGCAAACATTTTCCATGTTTACACATTATTAATGGAAACTATTGTTTAAATTACGTTCATTTTCAAGTAAAGATATGCTTTAGGTCACGGTTTCTTATTTTCCTGTGAATCTCGTTCCCTTTTCAAACACTTTTTTTCGTAATCTGAATGTTGAATTAGTTCCTTTGGTGTGTGTGGTTAAAGGTGTGCGGCAATACTGCGTCTGCACTTAACATAAAAGAACACATACCGCATATAACCTACGAAAAATGAAGTTACTAAGAGTGTTAAATGAAGATATTGTGGCAGAATTGTTTTTTATATTCAAAATTACGTGTAGGATGGCTTGTTTCTACTTTCAATTTATTTTCGTCGTTTTTATTTGCTTACATGTTCGTATCCAGGGTAAACTAAAAAATGTAGTTGATTTTTATTGGTTAATCAGTAAGGACTCTCGGTGTTTTACATAAGATAAATGATTAAAAGCTTTTCTTTTCTTCTCGGTATTAATCTATAGATGTATAGATTAATAAAAGTATTTTCGAGTACACCTTTATATAAACAAGTTTGTATCGAAGTACGCTTTGATTAAAGTTGTTATTTCTTTACCTGTAATCAGTATATAAAGTAGATATTTTATTATTTCGGCCGCTTGATCGTATAATGCAAAGGCATGTATAAGACAAAATCAACATTTTGGTTTGAATAAAACCGCCGTTGTTTATTTATATTATTAAGGGCTTACGGGTTTATTATACCCCGATGTCCGAATAAGACACTGCAACTTGGTTTGAGTAAAACCGATATGCTTTATTTCTCACGGTGATTCTTCGTTTCTTTATGTTGTCCTGTTTTATCTAATTAAGCCCCCTCTAAATATAGAGTCTAATCCCACAGCGTGATCTAGTAATAATTGAGTTAGAGAGTTTGTGTAGTTCGAGGTTTTGAATTTAATATTTAATGGATTACGATAAAGTTAAATAGTTTAAGTTGTTACGGTAGAATTCCATTTGTTAAGAAGCCGTTAATATTCATCTTACATTATTTTACAATGCAATATTTTTATAGACTTATTTGAGTGCTCTGTTTTATGTGTACTTTGTTGACTTTGGTACTTCATATTGTTATTGCAATTTACATGTGTTGATATTTTGAGAGACCTTATTAAATTATTAAAAAAAAATACTTATTTCGATCTGTTCAGCCATGGAGACTCAGGGCCCAGTGGTTCGAACCTTTCTACGAGGTTGACAGACGGTTTTTATGCGACCGCAAAAAAATTTTGCGGTCGTATATTGGTATGACGTTGGCGTCGTCGTCGTTGTCGTCCGGCGTCGTCCGGCGTCGTCGTCGTCGTCCGAAGACACATTGGTTTTCGCACTCTAACTTTAGTTTAAGTGAATGGATCTCTATGACATTTTATCATAAGGTTCAATACTACAAAAGGAAGGTTGGGATTGATTTTGGGGGTTATGGTACCAACAGTTAAGGAATTAGGGGCCAAAAATAAGCATTTTTGTAACTTCCAGATATAACTTGTGTGTTAGTGTATGGATCTCTCTGACATTGTACCACAAGGTTCCATATCACAAAGGGAATGCTGGGATTGATTTTGGGGGTAATTGCCCAAAATGTTTAGGAATAAGGGGCCAAAAAGGGGCCAGAAAACAAGCATTTTTCTAGTTTCCAGACAATAACTTGTGTTCAAGTGTATGGATCTCTCTGAAATTGTACTGCAAGGTACCATACCAAAAAGGGAAGGCTTGGATTGATTTTGGGGGTAATTGCATCAAAATTTTAGGAATTAGGGGCCAAAAAGGGGCAAAAAAACAAGCATTTTTCTAGTTTCAGGACAATATCTTGTGTGTTAGTGTATGGATCTTTATGAAATTGTACTACAAGGTTCCATATCACAAAGGGAAAGCTGGGTTTGAGTTTGGGGGTAATTGCCCTAAACGTTTCGGAATTTGGGGCCAAAAAGAGGCCAAAAAACAAGCATGTTTCTAGTTTCCAGACAATAACTTGTGTTCAAGTGTACGGATCTCTCTGAAATTGTACTGCAAGGTACCATACTACAAAGGGAAGGCTGGGATTGAGTTTGGGGTTATGAATCATAAGGGGGTTCAAAAAATTTGAGGGGGGATTTTTTTTCATTTTTTTTTCTTTAAAATTTCCTATTTTAAATTGGTTATTTCTGATTTATATATAAAAGCAAATAATAATGATATGATTTGAATAGGTAAATTAAAAATTTTTTAAGTTCTTAGACCACATTCATTCTGTGTCAGAAACCTATGCTGTGTCAAATATTTAATCACAATCCAAATTCAGTGCTGTATCAAGCTTGAATGTTGTGTCCATACTTGCCCAACTGGTCAGGGTTCGACCTCTGCGGTCGTATCAAGCTGCGCCCAGCGAAGCAATTTATTACAATTTAAAGTCGGAAATATCAAGTAAATTTGTGTTTCGGAAATTAATTATTTCCGAGCCATAAGATCAATTACGCTTGATTTAATATAATTGTCCGATTGCAGGTATTCAATTTACAGTTAACTTATAGAGATATTGAAGTCAAAGTCCGTGATCAGTATCAGAGTATACGTATTGTTCGAGTAGATTGTATATTTTTACACACGATAAAAAGGAGCTCATCAGTACAATGTAGAAAATGTGTAGCTTTAGATGCTGAGTTAACATCAGCTTGTACGATTCGCTCGTGTATGTAACAACGTTTCAGATTTTAACGAAAGAAATTTATGTATTACTGAAAAATTATTACACCAGGGTTTTCGATATCACAAACTAGTCAAAACATTTACTAAATTTTATCATCGGTACAAGGACATCATTCGTAAATATAAATCAACATGCAGACTTCTAATACGTTCAGGTATTTCACATCCAATCTTTTATGGTAATATTCTTTATAAAGCACTAAAATGTCAGTATTCACCTCAGAAGCTGACAAAACCTTTAAATAGACTTATTAAGAAGGGATATAGTTACGATACTGTTGTCAGGTCATTAAAGATTGCATATTTTGGCTTTAATATTGATTCACTTATAGGGTCTTTGCATCGGAACTAAACACATTTATTTAAAAACCAGTTGTTGGCATGACATGGGTTATGCTCTTCTCATATATTTTATGATGGTATGATACTAAACCCTAACGGGAGGGATTGTGCCTGATATTCATATGATGAAGACATAATCATTCAATCAGTTTAATTGAGGTCTGTAGCTGGCATGTCAGTTAACTGCTAGTAGTCTGTTGTTATTTATGTATTATTGTCATTTTGTTTATTTTCTTTGTTACATCTTCTGACATCGGACTCGGACTTCTCTTTAACTGACTTTTAATGTGCGTATTGTTATGCGTTTACTTTTCTACATTGGCTAGAGGTATAGGGGAGGTTGAGATCTCATAAACATGTTTAACCCCGCCGCATTTTGCGCCTGTCCCAAGTCAGGAGCCTCTGGCCTTTGTTAGTCTTGTATTATTTTTACTTTTAGTTTCTTGTGTATAATTTGGAGTTTAGTATGACGTCCATTATCACTGAACTAGTATATATATTTGTTTAGGGGCCAGCTTAAGGACGCCTCCGGGTGCGGGAATTTCTCGCTGCATTGAAGACCTATTGGTGACCTTCTGTTGTTGTCTGTTCTATGGTCGGGTTGTTGTCTCTTTGACACATTCCCCATTTCCATTCTCAATTTTATTACGGACTTTACCAAATAAAATACACAGATAATTCAAAAAGGATATTTGATACATAAAAAATATACTAAGGTCGAACCGTCTCCTGTTATAACTATAATTTAGTACATTTTTAATATAATAGTATACCAATATTTTTATAAATGATCATGAAAAATTGCAAACTTACCTAATGTTGAAAAAATATTTCGATCACGAATGTTGTTTACGTGTTTGTTGTTATCTTGACACAACATTTTTTAATCGAATATTCCGTTAGCAGAGGTTTCTGACAAAATCAGTTACTATGATCATAGACATATTTTATACAGTTACGATTATCTTTCAAGTTATTTGTCTACAAGTTACGACTATCTTCTTTTGGAGTTACGATGATCTTCCGTAAATTTTCAATGTCTATTATTTCGGTAACAAGGTCACATATGATATTAAGAACACACACATTACAACAATACCGTACATATCAACCTAGCGGCTGAGTAATTCTTTGAAACAATGCGTGTACACAAAGAAATTACAAAAAGACGATTTTACCTATTTTGGGCTCCGCCATGTTGGGATCACCGTAACTGCAGTTACGGTTATCAGTTAACACCAGTGGTAATGTAGAGGTCGGTCAATTCAAAACGTATCCAATCGTATCAGGTGCGTTAACGTATACGTATCTGGGGACATACTAAAATAATATGTCGTACTGACATGGCACTTTGTAGGTAACAGATATAAATATCCAAGCTTAATTATCTCGCGTCTGAAACATAACCGAATCGAGTGCACCTTATTTTGAGCCACCCAAAATGTAAAAGAAGTTTAAGTCATTAAACTCAAGATTTTTAGAACGCTTTGTAGAACTTTGCTATTGACACGCAATGGCCACGAATGCATTTGTTGGGGCCTTTTATAGCTTGCTGTTCGGTGTAAGCCAAGGCTCCGTGTTGAAGGCCGTACTTTGACCTATAATGGTTTACTTTTATAAATTGTGACTTGGATGGAGAGTTGTCTCATTGGCACTCATACCACATCTTCTTATATCTATAGATGATAGTATGTCTTTTATCTGTGTTGTACGACTTTGTCCCCAGCTGAGCTATAGAAAAACAGTACATTAAAGGGTGTTACAGGGACACTTTTTAGATGATACACGGACACTTTTTAGTTGTTACACGGACACTTCTTAAGAATAGAATCACTCGTGCATGATCAGTGAGTTCATGGGCACTTTAAATTTCAATTAGATTTGAACTTTTTTGTTTCACCGACATATTTCCTGTCTGTTTTATTAAAATGTTTACGTTGGCATCAATAACTAGATTTTTTTTCAAACAATTCCAGTATATTACTATTCATATCAGTACACTAAGGGATTGACCATTTAACTTCAAAAGGGGGGTTATGGTTTTCCCCCAAAAAAAATATTCTGATCCCCAATTCTATCAGAAAAAATATATTGTGGTCAAGCAGATGACAAAATAATGTGCTGATTCCTGATTTTCCGAATATAATAGTGCTAATTTCGAAAAAAAAATATTTGGGTGATAGCGTTGAAAAACTAAATAATGTTCTTACTCAGAAAAAACATACCCCACCCTTTTGAAGCTAAATGGTCGGTCCGTAAATGTATTTTTTTTTTCTTCAATATATGGACATGAATAGTATTCTGGACAATGCTGAAAGTAAAAAATTCTGGTACCGACGTTTATATTTCAATAAAAAAGACAGGAAATATAAATAAAAAAACTCAAATCTAATTAAAGATAAAATCCCAATCAACTCACCAATGCACGATTGATCCTATAAATAAAAAGTGTCCGTGTAATACATCTGCAAATAAGCAGCATATATTGAACATTTAACTTATGTCACCAATTTTGGACGGTAAGCTGCGATTGGATCATATTGTGACACGTGTCTAATCCTGATCAACACTATCAGAGACATATAAAAACCTATAAGCATGACAATTTTTTTTAAATCCAAAATACATGCCTATATATATATCTAATAACAAAACAAAATCCATTTTTCATAACATTTCATTTACTAATGAAATAGGAAATTCATTCTTTTTATACATTTATATTGTTATTGAATTCATATATTTTGGAGCAAACGTACGGTTTTTATTATTTTTCAAGGGGGAATGGGCGAATGGAATGGGCACATCCTACATTTTTTCGGCATTTGTTTATTATAAATTCATTTTACCCCCACCCACCCACACCCCCTTTTCCGTTTTTCACCAAATAAAAATCAAATGTTAGCTTGCTTACCTCTGAAATATTTTTCATACATTACTTGCTTGCAAAGTTGCATTTTAAAAAGTCTCAAATGTGTACAATATTCATCTTTTACTTGAAATGGTTCTTTTTTTATAAAATTATTAGAGCCTTGAATTTCTTGAGAAAAAAAACTCAGCTGAAGGAAGTGAAACAAAAAGTTTGTTTAAACTGTAACTTACATTAACTGGTATATTGCCATTTTAGTTTCTAATCTGTTTAATTTTGCTACCTCTTCTAAATGCAAAATGTAATACTTCTTTCTTGAAACGTCGTACAAGTCAGATACAAAACAAACGTAACAAAAAACAAGCCGGTAACAAACTGCCGTATAGTTCTTCTGCACTTGTAGTCAGATCAAGGTTCTCAGCGATCGCCTCGGACCTTCACCTGACTACTCGTGCAGAAAACTATCCGGCAACGGTGGTTACCGGCCCGTTTCTTTGTTACCTTCGTATTGTATCTAATACTTGCATTTGGTAATTTTTACTGTTTTCGTACGCGTGCCATTGCCGCATATCTGTTGGGTTTTTTTCACAAGCCTACGTTAGCTAATGATAGAACACCCCTTTTCCCAAAACATCGCCATTGCCGATCTAGTAAGACTGTATAATTGTTTTAGCTATAGGTTTCCATGAAATGAAAAGAATAAAGAGTTTTGATACATAACACACTCAGACTTAACTCGGGATCAAATATTGTGTTTTGTTATATCTCCAGATACGTTAACGTATCTGATATGAGTGGATACGTTTTAAATTGACCGACGTCTATTTGTGGGTGATTTTTAACTCACTTGCCTTGTAGTGTGTACTGTATTTTAAATCAACTCAATGCATGCAGGCATCACAAAAAGTACTTTATTATTTTTCAAGAGGATAGTGTTAAAAAAGAGGGGCGAAAGATACCAGAGGGACAGTCAAACTCATACATTGAAAATAAACTGACCCTAAAACCCTTACCTTGCGTTGAAAGATGAACGTTCAATCTTAACAATTGTACAAATGCCCTTATAATTAAAAAAAAAGTATGGCTTTTATTGATGTTACGTGTACGTACGAATCGCCCCGCGGAAAACCTTTTTGAAAAGTTATATGCAGCTCTGAAATAACTTGATGAATGACATTGTACATGTGTATCAATATTCTGAACTTCTGATAAAAGTAGTATTTATCAACAAAAATTGATAACTTATCACTACTTAGTACATAAAATATACGGATGGGCAAACGATTCGCTACTTCAACGTCCTTGGGGACTAATAAAGGACGAAATCGTTTCTAAAATCTAATTTTACTGCTCTAAATATATTTGTGTGTGACTACCTTAACATGCGGTGGGAAAGAGAGAGAGAAAGCATGCTAATGAAATATGATACATAGGATATAGATGATTATACTATTTACAAACATCATCCCGGAGCACCCCTGTGATTCCGGTATGATACGTACTGAACTACGTTTCCAACAACCATAAACAAATCAAGTATATAACATCCCGCCCTGAAAGAAAAGAAATTCATAAAATTTCGAGATGGTTGTTGGTAAACGTAGGTCAGAGAATATAAAACTAAAATAAGAAAACAAACATTATATTCGACCATAATCAAAATGATAATTAAAAAAAATATATAAGTTTCTCACTAAACTTCAAGGTATCAAATCTCTGACGCCGACTACCACACAAATCTCTTACAATGTAATATTTTCTCATCACAGTTCTGGTCTTGCGCATGAAACATTCAAATGAATCATAATTTCAGTTATGCAATTGAGGAATCAGTCTATTTGATAAGTCTAGCAGAGACCTGAAACTCCTAATATTTCAGATAATACATTCATAAATAATATCAACTTGTACACACAGATTTGGTTAACACTGGCACTCTCACTTACATAAAAATACGAAAATATTATAGGAAACATACACAGGTTTTATATCTAGAACATGCCATTCAACCTCATTTGACACAAAATCTACTCATGAAACGACCAATACAAATTAGTAACAAATACAAGATGATAAGAGAGAGGTGGCAGACACACACAATGCATATAAAACAAAACAAATCACAATATCAAATAACATACAAATCAATTTTCAAAATAGTTTACTGTTATCAGCGATAACTGGTTCCTGTCCTTGGAAAACCGTACTGGCGATGCAATCATCACCGACAGCAAAAGGTATAACATCAAAACTGTATGTGGCGATGCAATCATGGCGATGCAATCATCACCGACAACAAAAGGAATAATATCAAACGGTATGTGGCGATGCAATCATCACCGACAACAAATTAACTTCTTCTGTATTCTGCTCTGTGGTGACACAAAATTCCAAAAACTATTCTAACGGTAGTCAAAAATTAGAATTTGGCGAGACAATTCTCACCGAATAATCATCTTACAGAAACTAAATATATACAAAATATTTACACAAGGCGTTTGTCCTTTCTCTAAACAACGACGTTAAACTAAACTAACGGAGGTGGCCTTGGTATTTATTCCAACATACAATGGAATAAACAGGTATTTCCAAAAACACCAATTCAACTGTTTTATATGTAGCGATTGCTCATTATAATATAGTTGGTCACTGCATTCTAAAAATACATTCCTTATCTGCATGATGAATTTGTGCAGACGATACACACACTACGCTGATTCAGCAATTTGGGTCAAATTCACACAATCAAAATGTCAATTAATTCATTTATAAAGACGGAATGCAAACAAAAAATACAATGTTCATAACGTCAGCGGGAAGTATTTGAGGTCCTCCACCATTCAACGTCCTTGGGGGACTAATAAAGGACGAAATCGTTTCTAAAATCTAATTTTACTGCTCTAAATATATTTGTGTGTGACTACCTTAACATGCGGTTGTAAAGAGAGAGAGAAAACATGCTAATGAAATATGATACATGGGATATGGATGATTATACTATTTACAAACATCATCCCGGAGCACCCTGTGATTCCGGTATGATACGTACTGAACTACGTTTCCAACAACCATAAACAAATCAAGTATATAACACTACTAAATTATGTCTTTTTTTTTTTTGCCAAAACTTGTTATTTCTGCTGATACTTGGTTTCACTTCCGTGTAAATAGACGATGTGAAGTTGAATAATGATCAATAATCTGTTTTGTTATTCACTTGTCATGGGAACAGCTAATGTCAAAACACATCCAAATAACGCTCCTACTTTCTGATCAATCTCAATACAGATATAGATTCACTCAACCACCAGATGTTAATATAAATTCCTCTTTGGGAGACCATTTAAGACAGTATATAGAACTTCGGGGACCTTTTGATATATGTGACCTTGACCATAACTTTAAATCAGTCATCTCTAGCCATATAGGTCCTCATATATCTTTGATTTTTTTTTTACCTAACATACAGTAATATTAAACAGGTATTCGACAAAGTTATTTTTCATTTACCTGTATATATTATGAAAACCGGTTTTTTCAAAGGGTTAAATATTTCGCGGTGGTGTCTTGCCATGGCTTTGTTTGGACTTGTTTGTTTGCTTTTTGCCCTTGAATGTTTGTCCCTAATATTTTATTAATTATGTATTTACTTTCAGGTATCACAGATCGAATTTTATTAATTATGTATTTACTTTCAGGTATCACAGATCGAATGTATTCGTTCATTGCGTGTAAATTTACGTTTTTTGATTGAGTTAAGCCTTCCAATTGATATTTTATCGTGTGTTTTTCTATGTTGTGATGTTATACTATTGTTTCAGAAAAAGGAAGAAGGTTTGGTACCATTAAAACGTTTCATCCCGCTGCAAATGTTTGCACCTGTCCTAAGTCAGGAATCTGATGTGCAGTAGTTGTCGTTTGTTTATGTAATTTATACGTGTTTCTCGTTTCTCGTTTTTTTTTTATAGACTAGACCGTTGGTTTTCCCGTTTGAATGGTTTTACACTAGTAATTTTGGGGCCCTTTATAGCTTGTTGTTCGGTGTGAGCCAAGGCTCCGTGTTGAAGGCCGTACACTGACCTATAATGGTTTATTTTTATAAATTGTTATTTGGATGGAGAGTTGTCTCATTGGCACTCACACCACATCTTCCTATATCTACTTTTTTAGAGACGAGTGCCAGTAGCTTCATGATCAGCCTTGAACTCTGAAAACCAACTACTATGCTACTAGAGGGTCGTGGTGGGATTTACAGAATAGAGGTAAATGGCCAAAAAATTAATGAATATAGAGAAAATAAAAGAATAGAGAGTAATGGGATACAAAAGAACAGAGACATATATAGAATAAAGAATAACTGGGAAATAATGTGACAATCAAGTACTATAAAATACAGATTACAGAAATGAACGATGTACAGAATAAAGAAATCATACAATTACAGATAAATTTGATAGTGAAATAATTTTTATGACAATTTTACAGAATGAGCGTTATTTTTTATCCCAAAAACAATACAGACCCCCCCCCCCAACTCCAGACCCTTATACAATAAAATTGAGAATGGAAATGGGGAATGTGTCAAAGAGACAACAACCCGACCTAAGAGCAGAAAACAACCGAAGGCCACCAATGGGTCTTCAACACAGCGATAAAATCCCGCACTCGGAGGCGGGCTTCAGCTGGCCCCTTAACAAAAATGTGTACTAGTTCAGTGAAAATGGACTTCATACTAAACTCCAAAACATATAAATGAACTAAAATTAAAAAACATACAAGACTTACAAAAGCCAGAGGCTCCTGACTTGGGACAGGCGCAAAAACGCGGCGGGTATAACATGTTTTGTGAGATCTCAACCCTCCCCCTATACCTCTAGCCAATGTAGAATAAACAAACACACAGCAATACGCACAGTAAAACTCAGTTTAAAAGAAGTCCTAGTCCGATGTCAGAATAGGTAACAAAAGAAACAAAGCAAAATGACAATGATACATAAATTAACAAAGGACTACTAGCAGTTACTGACATGCTAGCTCCAGACGTCAATTAAACTGATTGAAAGATTATGTCTTCGTCATATGAAAATCAAGCACAATCCCTCCCGTTAGGGGTTTAGTATCATACCATCATAAAATATATGAGAAGAACACTGAGGAAGAACATAACCCGTATCATGCCAACAACTGGTTTTAGAATTAATGTGTTTATTTCCGATGCAAAGACCCTATTAGTGAATCATATTAATACCAAAATATGCAATCTTTAATGACCTGACAACAGTTTCGTAACTATATCCCTTCTGAATAAGTCTGTTTAAAGGTTTGGTTAGCTTTTGAGGTGAATGCCGACATTTTTGTGCTTTGTATAGAATATTACCACAAACGATTGGATGTGAAATACCTGAACGTATAAGATGTCTGCATGTTGATTTATATTTATGAATCCTTGTATCGATGATAAAATTTAGTAAATGTTTTGACTAGTTTGTGACATCGAAAACCCTGGTGTAATAATTTTTCAGTAATACAGAGATTTTTTGTGGCAGCAGGTATTGATATTTTTTGAAGTTTTCACAATATATAATATTTCTGCTTATTTAAATGTGAGGCTACTATAACACAGTGACAGTAGTCTCATTTCAAATGATTCTTAAAGTTAAA
Source organism: Mytilus coruscus (assembly GCA_017311375.1). Taxonomy (NCBI): domain Eukaryota; kingdom Metazoa; phylum Mollusca; class Bivalvia; order Mytilida; family Mytilidae; genus Mytilus; species Mytilus coruscus. The sequence goes on along the minus strand of CM029595.1, from coordinate 70,218,389 downwards.
CTTTGTTACCTCCCTTGAAAAGTATTATTTTAACCAAATTTGTATTTGCTTCTTTAAAATAAAAAAACTAAGTTTATGGTAATATATTTACATATTTTAAATACTTTTTTTGCAAATTTATTATAAAAAATGATGAGATTTGAAGTAAAAAGCAAAAAAAAATGTTATTGCAATTGTCATATTAAACCTCTTTAATTAAAGTCTTTGTGTATAAATTGTTATTTTCGTACAGCACAATAACTACACTGAAAAAAACATTACTGAAAAAATTAGTACTGAAAATAAAAATAAATTTTAGCACCACGAAAGTGGTCAAAGGGTTGTCATCACGAAAAGCGGCACATATTTATCAGTAAATATACATATATATATATATATATATATATATAGAAAACTATTGACACTGACGAAGACTCTTTGTTAAGCCGAAATATTTGTCAACACGATTTTATAACATCATCTTCGTATATTACCATCTTCTATTAGTACCGTTGTGCAAATCTTTAGACTTATATATATATAATTATATATAACAACATTTGGTACACCAAGAAATACACTTAACAAAAAAGAACTTTCAAGTGAGGAGTTGCCAAATCAAAAAGGAAATCTTTGACTAATATAAATTCTCTGTTGACTATACCACATCTTCTTATTTATATCTATTTAGACTACAATATATAAATTTAAGCAATTACTATTGCTTTTCTTGAGATCTAGCTTCAAATAATGCACTTTTCAACTATAAGTGTATATAGGATGGTGTACTTCATAAAGATCCTGTAAAAACGCAACGAACCAGACAAGATGTACTGAATTTTCTGCTATCATATGCGAGAAATATTTGCCACTTACGCTCAATTGTTGATTCAGTATTGGGCCTTTCATTGAGCACTATAATATACGGTACGTTCAACGTCCTTGGGGGACTAATAAAGGACGAAATCGTTTCTAAAATCTAAATTTTACTGCTCTAAATATATTTGTGTGTGACTACCTTAACATGCGGTGGGAAAGAGAGAGAGAGAAAGCATGCTAATGAAATATGATACATAGGATATAGATGATTATACTATTTACAAACATCATCCCGGAGCACCCCTGTGATTCCGGTATGATACGTACTGAACTACGTTTCCAACAACCATATACAAATCAAGTATATAACATCCCCGCCCCGAAAGAAAAAGAAATTCATAAAATTTCGAGATGGTTGTTGGTAAACGTAGGTCAGAGAATATAAAACTAAAATAAGAAAACAAACATTATATTCGACCATAATCAAAATGATAATTAAAAAAAAAATATAAGTTTCTCACTAAACTTCAAGGTATCAAATCTCTGACGCCGACTACCACACAAATCTCTTACAATGTAATATTTTCTCATTACAGTTCTGGTCTTGCGCATGAAACATTCAAATGAATCACAATTTCAGTTATGCAATTGAGGAATCAGTCTATTTGATAAGTCTAACAGAGACCTGAAACTCCTAATATTTCAGATAATACATTCATAAATAATATCAACTTGTACACACAGATTTGGTTAACACTGGCACTCTCACATAAAAATACGAAAATATTATAGGAAACATACATAGGTTTTATATCTAGAACATGCCATTCAACCTCATTTGACACAAAATCTACTCATGAAACGACCAATAACAACTAGTAATAAATACAAAATGATAAGAGAGAGGTGGCAGACACACACAATGCATATAAAACAAAACAAATCACAATATCAAATAACATACAAATCAATTTTCAAAATTTCAACAAGTCTCAAAATAGTTTACTGTTATCAGCAATAACTTGTTCCTGTCCTTGGAAAACCGTACTGGCGATGCAATCATCACCGACAGCAAAAGGTATAACATCAAAACTGTATGTGGCGATGCAATCATCACCGACAACAAATTAACTTCTCCTTTACTCTGCTTTGTGGTGACAAAAAATTCCAAAAACTATTCTAACGGTAGTCAAAAACTAGAATTTAGCGAGACAATTCTTACCGAATAATCATCTTACAGAAACTATATATATACAAAATATTTACACAAGGCGTTTGTCCTTTCTCTAAACAACTACGTTAAACTAAACTAACGGAGGTGGCCTTGGTATTTATTCCAACATACAATTGAATAAACAGGTATTTCCAAAAACACCAATTCAACTGTTTTATATGTGGCGATTGCTCATTATAATATAGTTGGTCACTGCAGTCTAAAAATACATTCCTTATCTGCATGATGATTTCGTGCAGACGATACACACACTACGCTGTTTCAGTAATTTTCAAATTCACACAATCAAAATGTCAATTAATTCATTTATAAAGACGGAATGCAAACAAAAAATACAATGTTCATAACGTCAGCGGGAAGTATTTGAGGTCCTCCACCATTCAACGTCCTTGGGGGACTAATAAAGGACGAAATCGTTTCTAAAATCTAAATTTTACTGCTCTAAATATATTTGTGTGTGACTACCTTAACATGCGGTGGGAAAGAGAGAGAGAGAGCATGCTAATGAAATATGATACATAGGATATAGATGATTATACTATTTACAAACATCATCCCGGAGCACCCCTGTGATTCCGGTATGATACGTACTGAACTACGTTTCCAACAACCATATACAAATCAAGTATATAACATACGTCTAAACACTGCTAAGGACTCCTTAGTGCACTCAGGACTTATAGTATGCCACTAGAGACTAGAAGGGGTGCTGTTACATGTACATTGTTTTTATATTATGGTAGAGATTGATATTTAAAACATAAATTCCAAATTTTATAGAAAAAGAACCACAAATAAATGAGTAAATAAACAATATTAAGGTACGCGCCGGTTCTTTTTTTTTTTTTTTTTTTTTTGATATTGCCGAAAATCAGTGAACTGGTTGACTCGAGCCAACTTACATGACAACTGATGAAACAGTCATAATCTTTTTTATTTTAAGTGATTAACAATTGTAAAGACTAGTGCTAAATATGTATAATCAAATATTTACTATGTACTTATTTACAAAGATAACAAGGACAAATAATTTTGCTTTTGTTTTATTTCTCTTCCAGTAAAGTTATTTGCGGGCTATGATGTGCGTCAACTATAAAGTTAGAATGTGGTCAGCTTGTTAAATACGTTTATGTATTAAAGAGTTTTATCAAGAAAAATGGAATAGAAATGTCGACAATAATATAGTAGTCTCAGCCATTAAGAATAGTAAATTTCTGTTTTCAAAATTGTTCGGACCAAATAATGCACTGCACGGGAGGTATCAACCCATATTTTTCCCACCTTGCAGAAGCAGACGTCTCCCAGTGCTCTGATTTCTCGAACACCGCTACTAAGTTATCCATTTCGCAGATTTTGAGAATTCTAATGCAAGTCCCTTTTCGGCGACCTCACGTTTTCGTATATTTTAAATCGAAATGAACTAAAACCTAATGTCATATATAGTATCTCACGGTGGTGAGACAATCATTAAAGACATTAAAACAAATGAGACATAGCCGATACATGGCGTTATTAAATAAATTTTGTATGAATAATGTTTTATAAGTCACCAATATCCAATTAAAGCCTTCTTTTAACATCTCATTTACGAAATAAGCCACGTGATTTTAATATTACGTTTCCTTTTTTGTAACATAATTAATACAGTTGAACCTCCAGTGGCGGATCCAGAAATTGACTGCCATAAGAGGGGGCCCGCTTAGTCATGCTTCAGTGATTCCCTAAATAATCAACCAATTTTTTCCCACAAAAGGGGGGCCCGGGCACCCTGCCAACTAAATCCGAATCTGACCTCCAGTTGTTGTATCTACTGATTGTGTAATTTTGTAGTTGACAATCTAAGACACCAAACTGTAGAGTTTATACATGTAAGCATGTAGAATTCAGGTGTGATCTATTTGTTAGTTCGATTTTTATTCATAATGGCTTTTTTTATCAGTATTCATTTGAAGAAAACACATTTTTCATACATTTTGTTAATTGTTACTTTTAATGATGCCTAGGAGTTGTTACAACTAATAATCTTAAAACAATCAGTTTATGTATGATCTTTAAACTCCTTAAGTTCCATTCCCAAACGTTTTGTTGGGGGGATTTTTTATTCATTCTTTCGTCGGATGGTACTGGCGCACTGCACCGACAATAACCTTATATCATAAATATGCCTCAGAATTTTATTTTACTTCTTCCTGTTCCTCTGGCTGGAAGGTCAAATTTGTTACCAATGTCATCAAATGAAAAATAACACTGTGTAAGAAATAAAATACCGGAAACAAAATAAGAAAAGGCAATAGACAGAATACCTCCCCCTCCACCCACCCACACACAAAAAAAAATGGAAAAAAATTAACATAACCTGCCCAAAACAAACGCAGGTGATCAAGCAAGTGTACGTGTAAAGTAGTTTTTGTACTAAGATAGTCACTCTAAATATCGAAGATATGTATAGGATTACAAACAATTAAAAGGAAAAGACTAGCTATAGGTGTCTTGATTCTTGATAACGATGAAATAAAAAAGCAAAGTCCATGTCCTAACCTATTATTCTAGATCATAACTTTATAATATCAAAGCAGGAATCAAGAACAATGTGTCACTTCAAATATGACCATAATTTTGTTTATTGTCTTCTTGGCATTTAATCGAAAGCTTTTCTAATTTATGCATGTACGTACATGTTTGCCTACGAGTAAATAAAGTGAGAATTCAAGGCAAAATTTGCCATTTTATGAATACGTCACCACCGTGTAATGCTAAAATTTGCAACCCGATGAACCTTATTATTATCTTCGATGAACAATACACTTTAAAACCAAGACATTTTGACAGGGAAGGTGGCATTAGGTTTAATTGATATGAACTCAATTCTATATGAAATATATTGAAATAGGTCCAGGAAAAGAATTTTTTAATACAGAAACTTCAAAGCCGAGACAAGGAAATCTGAGGAGTGGTGTTTAAGAAAACAGGTCAATGGATCAGCCTACTTCTCCTTGATGGAAATAGATAATGCGTGCAATTATTGTATTAAATACATTATTTTGTTTTAACAATTCAAAAAAAGAGTTTTGATACTTTTACTTACCTTGATCGTTTTTCTTTGTTTTGAGGCTGTTTCGTTTCAAAGAAACCCAACACCCCCTGTGTGGCATTCTACATGGTGGTACTTCTATATGATGGCAAAACGAAAATCAAAAAAACAAGTTGATCAATGCTTATAATATCATTTCTCTGCTCATGACATTTTTTTTTTGTTCAACTAAATTAAATAAATTGCTTCGCCGAGCGCAGCTGGATACGACCGCAGAGGTCCAACCCTGAACAGTTGGGGCAAAATGGACACAATATTGGCGCTTGATACAGGTTTGAATTTGGATTGTAATTAAATATTTGACACATAATAGGTTTCTGACACAGAATAAGTGTAGTCAAAGAATTTTAAAATTGGTTATATGATTTGAATTTATATTCAATTTTTTGCTTTTGTGCAATACACTATGCTGTTGAATACTAACCACCCCCAACCCCAGCCTCCAAATCAAAGAGCTGATAGCTCTGAGGTGGAAGAAGATGCATCTCACGGTAACTTGAATTACCGTGAAAGTAGCCCACACCAACCCAGCCTGCTCTGTCCCATTATTGCTTTCGCCGTATTTTTTTTCTTCCAAAAATAATATACTTTAATAACATGTCTCAACCAAAACTGACTTTACTAAACTAAAAAATCTACCAATACTGTAGATTCAAATTAAATTTTCTATAATTCCATACATTCGTCTCAGCATGGCCAACTTGATGGATGCAATTATACTAGTAATTGATTAGGTTTCACTAGAAAGTTTTTCTGTCAAAGGTAGATAGAACCACTAATTTGCTGTTGTTTATAATATTTGTTTTTCATCTAACATGTCTAATATTTTTACACAAAAGTACGAGGGTAGGAATGCCCTTTTCCGTCAGGCGTCAAACGGTCATTTTCTGAAATGTTCGGCATGAATGATTGACGGCAACAAATTATTGGTTCCGTACTGGAGGGTCGTAATGACGAATAACGGTAAAAAGCTGGACTATTTATATGTTAATCCCGTTTTTGATCACTTAAAACTTTGAAACGTAAGGCAATAAAGGTAATCATTGGGGACATTCCGACAATGATTGACATACAATCTACGTACTTTCGATATGGATTCCGTCAACTGACATTAGTTCGTACATTGATATTTCTGTCAACTGACAGTTCATTGTTTGAAGCGAAATGTACCAGTAGATTTCCGTGTGCTTTTGACTCTTTATTATCGCAATAACATACTGAAATATTCTAACTCTCGTTTTAAAAAAACGCATGTTTTCTAAAACCGGAATATGACTTAATTGCGGTAAAGATCTAAACACAGACGGAACAACTAAATCCGTGTATTTTTGTCAAGCATCATTGAGTTGAAGTCGTACTCTCCGCGTAGATACTTGAAATTAACATAAGATGCATTGTTTGAATTAATGAAAATTCTGTTTATCATTATTTTGAAACTTTCGGATGCACAATTAAATTTCCCATTTATGCACATACGCAGATACGAATCCAACGTGGTTTGGATTAACCCGAATAATCCAGTTGTTTAATTCCGATTACTCCAACGAGAAACGGCAGTGGATAGAGGGCGCTGAATCATTCGACTTAGTTTTGGATTATAATTAAATTAACGCATGCGTACTACCAAATCTACTTTAAAAACATCCGGTTACAAGTAAATAATAAATAACGTACATGTAAGATGAGATGAAATCTTATAATTGACATAATAAAAAGGTAGATATTAAAACATTTAAACACACTAACGATATAGTGATTGTTTTTCAAGTCTTACTGTATATTTGGTTTATACAATGATGCAGAAGCTATTTGACCAACTTGAACTGTTGAAACCGATCATGTGTAAACATCGGTGTCAAGATATGGAAACGGAAGTTATGAAATAGTAAAGCACAGAAAAGTATACGGCAACACTCCTGGTGACGGTTCAATGATTTTACAGCCGGCAGTATAGGATTTCAGAAGACTTCAAAGTCTTCTTCCACCAAAAATATTTGAAGAAATTTTCTTTATCATTTCTGAAATCTGAAATGAGAAAATTGTAGCCCCCACAAATTCTTATTTACCCCCCACCCCCACCCCAATTTTTTTCAACTCCCCACCTTCCCTTATTCCAAAAATAATCTCAATTCAAATTTCTAATGGAGTTTGCAACCATAACCACTCATTTAAATACATCATAAAATATTAAAATATAAAATGACATACAGTCATGGTTAAAATTAATATTAATTAATAGTAACTTCTAATAAAATGCTCCGCAGGGCGCAGCTTGATACGACCGCAGAGGTCGAACCCTGAATAGTTGGGGCAAGTATGGACACAACATTCAAGCTTGATACAGCTCTGAATTTGGATTGTGATTAAATATTTGACACAGCATAGGTTTCTGACACAGAATGAATGTGGTCTAAGAACTTAAAAATTTTAAATTGGACATTCACCTATTATGGTCCAATATCCAAAATCTAAATACATGGTTAGATTCAGCATATCAAAGAACCCCAAGAGTTCAATTTTGATGAAATCAAACAAAGTTTAATTTTGGACCCTTTTGACCTCAATGTGGACAAAGTTGATAACAGGGCCCAAAATCAAAAATCTAAATACATGGTTAGATTCAGCATATCAAAGAACCCCATATATTCAATTTTGTTGAAATCAAACAAAGTTTAATTTTGGACCCGATTTGGACCAACTTGAAAACTGGGCCCATAATCAAAAATCTAAATACATGTTGAGATTCAGCATATCAAAGAACCCTAAGCATTCAATTTTGTTAAAATCAAACTAAGTTTAATTTTGGACCCTTTGGACCTTAATGTAGACCAATTTGAAAAGGGGACCAAAAATTAAGAATCTAAATACAAGGTTAGATTCGGCATACCAAAGAACCCCAATAATTCAATTTTGATGAAATCAAACAAAGTTTAATTTTGGACCCTTTTGACCTCAATGTGGACAAAGTTGATAACGGGGCCCAAAAATCAAAAATCTAACTACATGGTTAGATTCACCCATTGAAATTGGTCAAGAAATAACCAATTTATACAAAGTATCTTCTTTTGCACAATACTGTGCAATTGAATATTTCTTGCAATTGCGCAATACTGTGCAATTGAATATTTCTTGCTATTACGCAATACTGTACAATTGACAATTTCTTGCTATTGCGCAATATTGTGCTATTGGATATTTCTTGCTATTGCGCAATACTGTGCAATTGAAGATTTCTTGCTATTGCGCAATACTGTGCAATTGAAGATTTCTTGCTATTGCGCAATACTGTGCAATTGAAAATTTCTTGCTATTGCACAATACTTATTATATAATAATTTACACATCCTGTTTGGTGTGTATCTCCTGCCATATCATTATTATTTGCTTTCAAATATAAATCAGAAATAACCAACTTAAAATGGAAAATTTTAAAGAAAAAAAGGAAAAAAGAAAAAAAAAAAAATCCCCAATTTTTGAACCCCTTATGATTCATCACCCCAAACTCAATCCCAGCCTTCCCTTTGAGGTATGGTACCTTGCAGTACAATTTCAGAGAGATCCATACACTTGAACACAAGTTATTGTCTGAAACTAGAAAATGCTTATTTTGGCCCCTAATTCCTAAACGTTTCAGGCAATTACCCCAAACTCAATTCCAGCTTTCCTATGTGATTTGGAACCTTGTAGTACAATTTCAGAAAGATCCATACACTTACACACAAGTTATTGTCATGAAACTAGAAAATGCTTGTTTTTGCCCTTTTTGGCCCCTAATTCCTAAAATTTTAGGAAATTACCCCAAAATCAATCCCAGCATTCCCTTTGTGATATGGAATCTTGTGGTACAAAGTCAGAGAGATCCATACACTAACACACAAGTTGTGTCTAGAAGTTACAAAATGCTTATTTTGGCCCCTTTTGGCCCCTAATTCCTTAACTGTTGGTACCATAACCCCAAAATCAATCCCAACCTTCCTTTTGTGATATTGAACCTTATGGTAAAATTTCATAGAGATCCATTCACTTAAACTAAAGTTAGAGTGCGAAAACCAATGCGTCTTCGGACGACGACGCCGGACGACGACGCCAACGTCATACCAATATACGACCGCAAAATTTTTTTGCAGTTGTATAAAAATAAATTTACAGCTAATCATCTCAAGACAATCATCATTTCTTAATACACAATTTACAAGCAGTGTAAGGGAAGTAATCAAACATATATACTTTAAATGGATTGGATTACCTCCCTTACACTGCTTTTAAATTGTCTAATTTGTCCTTTAACCATAAAAACCCTTGTTTTTCCCCCTTTTTTGCCCCTAATTGCTAAATGGTTTGAGCCATAACCCCCATAACCATCCCTTTGTTGTATGGAAACTTGTGGTATAATTTCATAGAGATTTATACACTTAAACACAAGTTATTGTCTGGAAACTGCAAACATGCTTATTTGGGCCCCTTTTTTGGCCCCTAATTCCTAAACCTTTGGGACCATTACCCCAAAATCAATCCCAACCTTCATTTTGTGGTTATAAACCTTGTGTTAAAATTTTATTGATTTCTATTTACTTATACTAAAGTTATTATCTGGAAACCATCTGTCTTAGGACGACGCTGACGACGACAACGTGATACCAATATATGACCAAAAAATTTTTAATTTTTGCGGTCGTATAAAAATTATACATGTAAAGTACAAAGATCCTTTTATACAATTTCAAATGCTGAATGACCATGTCAGTTCAAAGATGCAGGAATGGAGTTGGCCCATAAAACAGTATTTAACTTGTTAATTACTTTTTATATCAGCTAACAGTAAAAGAGTATTTTCTAGTTACAGAAATGATAAGAGTCAATAGCATTGACCACATGCCAGCCACTTTCACTTCTCAGGCAGAGATGACTGTAGATGGTTTTGAATGTTTTTTTTAAATCTATTTCTGCTACAAATAATATTATATGACTGTGCATGTTCCTGATTACTAATTAGTATATATATCAAGAACACTTTTGAGTGAGACAAATTCAGTAAACTATCTGTAATTTTTTTTATTTCAGTAAAAGTCTACTCATAAATACTTCATACATGTACACATATTTCATAGTCAATTAAGAATGAAATTAAGGTCATAGTTAAACATAACATGATGGATCATCTAATGACAAAAAATTGAGACATCAACCTTATCATGAAAATCAATGGTTTACATCATCTGCTTGCACCATTGCCATAAAGTAATAACTGTGTCACCTGTGCCACTTTCTGGAGCACCAAAGAGTCAAGACCTACGTTTTTTTTTTGGTGGGGTTTATATTGCTCAGTCTTAAGTTTTCTATATGTTGTGTTTTGTCAATCTAATTAAAACAAGTTCTCCACACTTGTCCTAATTTTTGTTCAGTTATTTATATGTCACGCATCGGAGATCCTCCCACATGCTACATATAAACAATTGAACGAAAAAAAGAGAAGCAGGTGCAGAGAACTAATTCTAATTAGATTGGTGTTTTGTATACTGTTTTTTGTCTTTTGATCGTTTTTCTAAATATCCCTTTGGTATCTTTCTCCTCTTTCACACCTTCAACAAACTACACTTGCCACAGATTATACATTTATGAAAATTAAAATTCAATCATCTTCATCACTACTCCAAGTGTCAATCATAACAGTAGTTCTTGTTGTCCGAACTTCATCAGCCGAGTTCTCTTTTAACTCACTTTGAGTTTTCAAGTAATCATCATAAGATGAGTCTGTATCAGGCGTCCATATCAATATGTTTCTGTCATTTCCTCCACTGTAAACATCTTGCGTAGGAGAATGAAATTTACAACAGTTCACAGAATTGTAATGACCTTTTAGTCTGTCAATTTTTTCACCAGTATAAACGTCAAACATGTCAATATTTGATCGGTTTGGTATGAATAAGACGTCTGGTGAGCATCCATTACTCACACTTAATTGCACTAATTTTTTCGTATCATTTGGAACGTTTCCGTAGTTTATGAGACAATTTTTTCCTGAGTTAGAATCCCACAGTCTGATACAGTTATCTGTACCATAGGAAATGAGATGAAGACCATCTGAAGTAAATGTAAGTCCATTTATGGCACCATGATGTGCTGTGTTACCTAAAAGTAAAAATATTATATAATACATTAATACGTGTAGTATTCAAAAAGATGAAAATAATTGATGACATAAAGCATGAACACCATCACCTCAACACTATACTTTTATCTACTTACAATATTATGTAATTTCAAGCATTTCTCATCATTTCACTATAAATTCAAAACAGATCTTACATGCAGCTTTACCATATAAACTGTAACTTTAACGTATTTTTCCCTTAAAACTTCAGCATACTTCTAATTTGATATTATTATTGAAATTAACCGGTGATGATGGATGGCAAATCAAATGCATATTCGGGATGAGGACTTGTTAATATGGTATGAATATGAATCCTGCTTTGTGCAAGTAAGAGGCTGAACCAGATTTTACTGTTTTTAAATTTACTAACCAGTAATATTATCTGAAGGTTCTTTGCCATTATACTGATCTAACACCTTCATAGCACCTTTGGCACTTCTTACATCCCATAATAATACACGGTTATCAGCTCTGAAAATAAAAAATATACTGTAAGTTACTGGTCATAAAATAAAGGTATATATACTGTATACTGTGGATTTGAATTCAGGAAATTATTTTTTTCAAAATGTATGACTGGAATTATTTACCTTCTGCAAGCAAAAAGATGTTTTTCAAATTTACTAAAGGAATGTAAAAAATATATTGTGTTTTCTTTAATCATTGTTAATACACTGACTTGTGGAGTAAATAAAATTACAATTAGGAGATCTTTGCAAATACAGAAAGAATATTGCATAGTGAATCACCCATAATCACCAGCAGTCACTTTTTCAGAATCACCACTAAGAGTCATTTTTAACTGACTTGCCTTGTGTGTACTGTATTTTAAATCAACTCAATGCATGGGAGCATGAAAAAAAACGTATAAATTATATTTCAAGAGGCTGGAATGATCGTAAAGCATAGACTTGTACGACCCCAAAACTCTTATATTACATGGCATTGAATGTTAAAGATTACTGGTAAGTCTGAAAATTGGTTAAATCTATAAACATATATTTTGTAATAAACTGTCTTGAAAGGCAAATATATGTATAGAATAATAGTTGATCACTTCAACTCATTTTGTAGGGAGTTCAAAACTACCAATTTCAAACATTTGTATAAAATAAATACTGTATGACTTTCGACTGAAGTAGCTTGTACTAATCAAAAAGCATTTTTAATAAGGCAAATAAAGATCTGAAATAACCACTGATATTAATGTAAATTCAGAAATTATTGTGACGTTTTTATTATTGCGAAAAATGCGACAGGGTTATAAACGCAATAATTTAAACTCGCATTTTGAAATTTTTTATATGAATTAAACAGGATTTTCCTCAATATCACAAAAATTAAAATCGCATTTTAGTCTAAAATGACAAAATCGCAATAATAAATGCACGCAAAAATTTCTGAATTTACAGTATACAACAGCATGCAGATGTGTATCAATATTCTGAATTTGTGATAAAACTATTATTTAACAACCTTAAAATTGATGTCTTTGACTTATCACTATTTAGTACATAAAACATACCAAGGGACATGTACAAATGATTTGTTAATAAATTATGTCCCTTTTATATACACCAAAACTTTCTGCTGATAAATTGATTACACTTCTATGTAAAAAGACATGTTTACAGTTAAATTATCAGTATTGTCATTCTCTAGCAGCTAATGTCAAAACAGCCAAATATCACACTTACTTCCTGCACTATACAGATATATATTTACCTACCCACCAGAGGCTAAGATAAATTCATCTTTAGGAGACCATTTAACACAGTATATAGAACTTTGGTGACCTTTTAACATGTGTGAACTCGCCCCTGACTTTAAATCAACTAGCTTCAGCCTAGAACTCTGACAACCAACTGCTATCAGGCAATGTTTTGTTGCAACAGGGGAGAGGTCATGTTGGTAAACAATTCCACTGAACTCATATTCATCCACTGGCTGAAACAGAAACAGAGATATTCATGATATTTTAAATGATAAGCTTCTAGACTATACAACAAAATAGAGAAGAATATATATCTGATCAATATCATTCACAGCTCTGACATAATTAAGTCAGAATTTTTTTACCTATAGGAATGAAAATATTTTGTGTCATGAGTTATTTCCCTTTAATTAAAAAAAGTCTGACTTGTAATGAGATTTCATGCCATTTTGTCCTCTTAACAAAATGTTTTAAAATTTTGACTTCTACAAGTAAAACCTTAAATGCCTATCTTTTTGTGCCATGCACCATTAAACAAACAATGTATATAAAAGTTGAGCATCTACGTGACAATGTTACGAATGCCTTCCACAAACACTTTTTTAATGCTGAAATAATGAATGAGAGCCTGTTAAAAATTTACGGTATGATTTACTGTAAAACCAGCATTCAAAGTTAGATTTTGATATTGCTTATAATCATATAAATATTAATTGTTATTTATTGACTACAAATCTTAAAATGCTGAAAATTCAAGATCACTGAAAAGAACCTGACCTGAATATTATAATGTCTAGTATATACTTCAGTACACTGTAAGTCTGAAAATGCTTTTTCATCTTTGGGCTCATATACTTAATAATAACAAGCATTCTGAGAGTATTGCATGGCAATACATAGTCCCCTACCGGGTAAAAATTCATTATACTGGAACAAAATGCTAACTTGTTATATAACTTGCCATGGTGTCAACAAAAAGTAAATATCATGTCAATATCTTCAAGCATGACTAAAAACAGTGTGGAAAACTGATTATATGAGTAAATTTGTCAAGTCCAAGGACCATAACTCTGCACAAAATTATTAGACCGAAACAAAAATTTGAACTTGATCTGTAACTTGTCATGATAAAACTATATACCAATTATCAATCAATATCGTATAAGCATGATGAAAAAACATTAGATATGATTAATAGTCCTCTAAAATTAGATATGATGTAATACAGTGTATATCTATTTTCAAATTATAATCAAATATATTTAATAGTTCCAAATATTTTTCTTTCATCTGTCACAAACTAATACAGATTTGTAACTTATCTATAAAATGTCAACAACTTTTATCTACACAATGTAATGTATTGAAATATATACATAATAAAAATAGATTATTATCTAATTAAAGGATTTCTCTTCATAATTTTTTATATATATAGCATTCAGAAAACTAGTTTATACTAAATAACTAACAAACCTGCCAAAAAATTCTTCAAATAATTGAACAAAGAATGTCTTTTAAAAGATTAGTTATCTCCCTTTGTACAGAAATATGGCTTAACATAGTACTCTAACATTAGTTATGAACCTTTCACAAAGCAGACAATGTTTTACTATTATAGGGATCAAGATCAGTGACATAACTTTGATAAATGACTCAACACCATCCAATGATGCATAAGCATACAAGTTTGGTCAACCTTACTTCTGTAGTACAAAATCTATGCACAGGACACAAATCAGACAAGGTTTAACCAGGGTTTCCCCTGGGTCAATTTTCTTTTTCGCCACCTCTTTCGCCAAAACAATATATTTTTCGCCACTTTCGATTTTTTTTCGCCAACAAACAAAAACATATTTTTCGTTTAAAATTTCCTTCTCTAACAAAAAAAATTAGTTTGCCACATTGCTACTAGTATATGAAAATAAGAAGATGTTGTATGATTGCCAATGGGACAACTCTTCACAAGAGACCAAATGACATAGAAGTTACCAAACTTTAGGTCACCGTACAGCCTTCAACAATGAGCAAAACCCATACCACATAGTCAGCTATAAAAGGCCCGAAATGACAAGTGTGAAACAATTCAAACGAGAAAGCGAACTATGTCTTTTATAATTCTAAATATATATTTTTAATCTCATTGTCATAAATAAACACTCAATAATAACAAACATTTAGTTTTAAAAGATACTGTAAAATTGCAATATAGATAAGATCATGAAATCATCATGTTGACTTCTGCAAGGGAGCACGGATTCATCTATAATAGTTTATAAGATACTTCCCGTTTAGTTGAAGGATAAAATCAGAGATTTTCTTACTTTTGAATATTTTTCTCAACAATAGATTTCTTTTCCGGACCATCATTAAAAAGTTTGGACGTAAAATTATGCCTCAAACACGTGCATTGCTAAAGCGATTGTAAATTACCAATTTCAAAAGAATTATTACTCTCAAAAGTTATAAGATAAAATTTAAAGTCAGAAAATTTTCTTACTTTTGAACATTTTGTCATAACAACAGATTTTTTCCAGACCATCATTAAAAGAAAAGAGGAGACGTAAAATGTGCGTCGCTAAAGGACTGTAAAGTACCCACTTCAAAACAATTATTTCAATCAAAGTTGTAAAATATCCTTTAAGTGACATGTGAAGCCATTTAACCACACCATTTCACGAAACAATACAATCAACACATTTATTAATTATAATCCTTTGTTGCCGATGGTTATAAAATGCAATCAGATGATTATTGTCGTAACGAGTTCAAGGTGAATTCCAGTATTGTCTGATCAGGAAAAGTCCAAGAAACACGAAAAAAGTAAACAAGATGGACGAGTCGAACAGTTATATTTCTTTCGCCAAATTCTTTCGCCAATAACGAATTTTAATCGCCACAATTTTTATTTTTTCGCAAAATGCGAAAATGGCGACCGCCAGCGGAAACCCTGTTTAACTATCATAGGGGTCAAGGTCAGGGTGACCTGACTTTGGTATATGACATTCTCTCACCCAATGATGCAACTACATACCAAGTTTGATGGCTATTGTTCACATGGCCGATTGGGCCAGGTGAACTAATTAAAGTGCTTGTGAGCACTGAAAGGTAAAGATTGCTTTAATTTTGCAATTTTGTTATTTAATATAAAACATTGAATTGTATTTAGCTAGGCATATTATAAATTTGAGTTAAGAGTTATCTTACTTGGTTGATGATTGTATATTTGTATTTAAATCTATTTTCATAACTGATTCATACGCCATGCATTACATGTACTTACGAAATTTATAATAAAAAAATTTTCCAAGGTATATATGGTAATTCAAATACAAATTATATTTTAACTTAAATAGCTAAGTACATGTATAACATATCATCAATGACATTGATTGGATAGGAACAAAAGAATGATCATATCACTGCACTATTTTGTTTGAACTACCAACATGACCAAAGGTGTGATAAACCTTGGAAGTCCGTATAATAAAGGTTTTGTACTGACTTTACCCCAAAAATATAATATTAAGGTTATCTATACATTGTATTATCCTCACAATGCATCAAATACCTTAATTGAGATTTGGACCCTGACCTTTTCAAATCCTACATACATGTGGAACATGGCCCAGGTGTTCTATAGCTGGATTTAGAGTCACTTTAAATGATATTTTGGTTTATTGAACAATAAATCATCACAATGTTTCAGAATATTTGATTTTCAAGATTTGGTTTCAAGCATTGACAATAAATAAAATTTTCAAATTGTGCATACATAATGTACATTGTAGCATACATTTTTGTACATTTTGTAGTGTTAGCTTCAATGTGTTGTATTTTTCATTGATACTTACTATCAGATTATTTGTGTCCCAGACTTTGAGAAGTTTGTCTGTTCCGCTGGTTGTAAAGATTCCAGTGTCCAGTGGGTACCAACATACTGACTGTATACTTGAGTTGTGTCTGTAACGATTATTTCTGTCTATTTTACACACCACTTTACATGTGTATTTTACATTCCCTGTCTGATTTATTATGTCATGAATAGCTGCTGTACCATCAGAAAATCCTGATAAGAGACTGAAAAAAAAAAAATGAGAAATCATTTCAGTGTTCAGTTTTGGTAAATCTTTATAGCAAAAAACATTGATGTGATCACCAGTTTCTGCAAGTGTTCTGTACAATATTAATTATATAATTTCATTAGCATGTATGTAAAAAGTTTTAGCAGTCAGCTTTGGCCAGGGGAATGAACACTTTTTTTTATTTAAATATTTGTATAGGTATACAATGGTATATGGAAATAAGAAGATGTGGTATGAGTGCCAGTGAGACAACTATATATATGTACGTAATTTTTTTAAGAAAAATATTCAATAGAGTTATTCTAAATTTCAATATACAATGTACATGATGCAGAAACTTACACTTCATGAAGTTTTGATGAGTTGTTTACATTATTTTATGCAAGAAATTAAGAATTTATTTAAATTGAGAGGAGTATATATACAGATAAAAGATTACTTTTAAAATAATGTCAAAATATAAATATTACTTCTATAGGTTATTTTTATCTTTGGACATATTGAAATAATTAATAATTACAATTATATAAGGAATATATGTAATTGTTTAAACTTTTGGGTTACAAATCATGCATTTAAAAATACTTATATTCTCTATTAAATCACATTTTCGTCTTTTTATATGCGTCTACATTTAAGATTTGTAAGAAAAATTAGAATGTAATATTCCAAAAAAGACCAATTTTTGACCCAGAAGTGTCAGTATTACATTGTAAATGTAAGTGTGTCGTGCAGGCAACTAGTGTTTCAGGATGATTTTTTTTTAATACTTTTTGGAAAAAATAACCATATGTCTGACAGTCTGAGAAATTTGTTTATGCTAGTGCAATTCTGTATGAATGGAAACCTCTGTTAATGAACTCATTTTAAAAGTAATAATCAAATTACCTCATTTTCAACAAAACTTTGAGGGAAGTTTTGAAAAGTAACTTGTTTAAGTAATGAATTTTTGGCATTGCACAAGTCATGTCTTCTTTGACTGTCCATGACGTTAAAATACTAAATCCCTGGGATGTGTTTTAGTTGATTTTAGTCTCTGATGCATGATTTTTTATTATTAATTGTTTTGGCTTTTAACTAGCTGTCAGTAACTGTGAATACTCTCAAATCGTACTTTCTTGTTTATTTGACCTGTTGATACTAATTGTAATGCTTTTTTTGTTATTTAATGTTATTCAGGGTTATATCTGGTCTATATACCAGCTTTGATAAGTGTTTGGTACTAATATAAATTTCCACTTCGTACTACATGTATGAACATCAAAATTATTTATTTTGTAAAAATATTTCCTTTCTCTATTGTAACTGTACACGTATACCTAACAACACAATTATTTTCATTTACCTGTGTTTAAAGTTATTGCAAATGGCTGATATTTTTGTTCGAGCATATTGTTTTTCTTAAATTGTTTAACATTTCATACCGATATAACATGTTACTTTTATTATTCTTTCCTTAGTTTATTTATTTTGTATTTACATTGTAACATAGGTCAAATTTATTTGTTCAGTGTATGTTCAATGGTGTTAATATGTCCTTTGATTGAGTTAAGCTATTTCAGTTGATATTTTATAGTGTGTCTTTCTATGTTGTGATGTTACACTATTGTTTCAGAAAAAGGGTGAAGGTTTGGTACCGTTAAAACGTTTAAACCTGTTGCATTTGTTTGCACCTGTCCTAAGTCAGGAATCTGATGTTCAGTAGTTGTCGTTTGTTGATGTGGTTCATAAGTGTTTCTCGTTTTTTATATAGATTAGACCGTTGGTTTTCCCGTTTGAATGGTTTTACACTAGTAATTTTTGGGGCCCTTTATAGCTTACTGTTCGGTGTGAGCCAAGGCTCCGTGTTGAAGACCGTACTTTGACCTATAATGGTTTACTTTTATAAATTTTGACTTGGATAGAGAGTTGTCTCATTAGCACTCATACCACATCTTCTTATATCTATTGACTGAAAAGGTTTTTAAATAAATTTTGCTCATGAACATGATGAAGTTGAAACTGCCCTTCTCCTATGACATTACTATACATTTACTTTTATTGTTTATAAACATAAGTAATTCTGCCAAAATATTTTTTTTAATGTCTGAAAAATTAACCTTTTACAAAAACAAAACCAAATAAATTCGTATGCATTCTTATGTACATTTTGTACATCATCACAGTAATCAAGGATTTATACTGTATAAACCAATCATGTTATTGATTTTTTCCTCCGTAAAGTTCATTTCTTTCAATCTTTTGTGTAATAAACAAATGTATAATCTCAGTCTGGATATAAGAAGTGTAGTATGAAACAGTGGACTGGCTAAGTTTTGGGGACAGAATACGTTGTAACTTGGCTCAAATCAACTTTGGGATGGACCAACTTTGAGACTGAACAACTTAAGGTCTGAAAGTTAAGGGTATGGAACGACTAGATACCCTGAAATTGGTGCAAATGTTTACGCAAATGAAGAACTTTAACAGATACATTGTAATCCCTTAAGAGATTGGGAGTCCAGAGTGACCAAAAAGAATTTAGTACACAGGCATGACAGGTAAAGTGGAAGACTGTGAAACTCGTACAAGATTGGCACACATACTATCTTGATTCAATCAAATCGATATCAATGGAATTCACAGCACCCTGACTGGTCATTTCTACATCTCTATGTCTACTTAATTCCAAAGCAAATGTCCTTCTTGTTGATTCAGCTCGTCTCAAGTTCAGTGGATCAAGCAAACCTTGTTCTCTTTCAAACAGAAATTTCAACATTTTTATTTTCAGTTGCTCACAGGTATATCTTTTCAGTTAAGTATTTCAGTATCAAACAGTTCTTGTTTCAAGCTCACAGAAAACATGACTCCACACTGTCTCCTGTGATTTTTTTGTTGACAGTGCATTTTGTTTACATTCTATACCTGGTCATAAATTATGAATTTGTATCCCGACCATGTGTTCTATGAAGTTTACATTCGTAACTTATAATTAATAATAATATATACCTTTTCGGCTAAAATTATTATTTGAATCCTAGATTTGAAAATGTATTTTTTATTATTGACTATTAAATTATAGTAATATAGTATTTTTGTTGAAATAACCGATAAAATGCTGTATGTTTTTACCGGTAGCGTATGACATAATCTAGGTCTTATTATTGCGTCGCAATTACGCTTTAAAAAACGATATTTTGAGAGGAATGTGCGATGTAATATTTTACACTGAAGAAAAAGAAAAAGAAAAAAATCCACATGGCAAAGAATACCTTAACATACGAAGGATGCAATTATATGCGACAAAGAATTATTCTAGCAACATTGAGTGGAAAGTCTGTTAAAATAAAGAAAATTCGTGCAAGAGATGATGATCCTGGTTTGAAAGGTAAGCACATCTTTCTTAAAACCTCCCTTTTTGTCAGTGATAAAACAGACAAGAATTGCTTTATGCTTAACATGCTTAATGAATTTATATCCTTTTAATATTTTGGAGCGATTAGAAAGTTGCTCAGTTTTTTTTATTCAGACATCCTGTACATCTATCTACAAATGTTTAATATTAGGAAGAGGACGAAGTCCGTATAAACTATTTTTTTAATTTCAGCATATTTTAACTTCAGAATCTGTTGAAAAAGAAATGGAAATATGGAGACGTTTCTGATGTTGGTCCTGTTGTAAGGGATTGTAGTTGTGACGTCATTTACAATGTTTAAAACAAAGAATTATTTAAATTAAATTGTAATCATTTATATCTTTAAACAACAACGATACCAAGTCGGCTTGTTATTCTTAAGACATACTGAAATCTGACCGATTCATCAAGTGTGTTCCCCAAAAGAACACATTTTGTTTGCTATAAAATCATATGTTGAATAATCTGACTCATTTTAAAATGTAAGGAATTTATTTTAATTGTTTTAACTGGCAGTATATATTCTTTCGGAAATCAAAAACAATAAATTTGCAGGAAACAATATGATGCTTCCTATAGTTTATGCAATGTCCTGTGACAATTGAGACTGGAAGAAAGAACAATACAGAAAAAAGATTTCTGCTCAAATGTGGGAAACTGAAAAAGTTAGAAAAAAAAGTTAATGATTTTGATTTCATTAGTACATTTACATGTTTACATGGGAAGCAATTCAACTCGTACCATTGCAAACTCGTACTACATCAGCTCGTACCATTGTAAACTTGTACCACTGTGAAGTTGTATCATTGCGAACTCGTACCACTGCAAACTTACACCATTAAAAATCATTAAACACCATTTGAATGCATTTAAATAAGTTGGTACGAGTTTGCAATGATACAAATTTACCGTGGTACGAGTTTGCTTTTGTTGGTACGAGTTGACATTGGTACAAGTTTGCAATGGTACGAGATTACTATAATTCATTTACATGTATATAAATTTTCATTTTATTGATTATTTTACTGTTATTGGGGAATTAGTCCCCATATGAAAATGAGGAGATGTGGTACATGTATGATTGCCAATGAGGCAACTATCCACCAACATTTCATCATGACATAAGTCATGAACCTAGATAACCAGGGCTTAAATTAAAATATTGTTTGTTTGCAGTTTACCGACTGACCCTTGAAAATCCCCCCGACTGTGAAAATTTTATTGCTTTAAATTTGAAGAAATTTGTTTTAATACTTCTATTGATGTGATCCGGAACTTCGGGTCCTTTCCGGAATTGATTTGAAGTCTAGGTCAATAACACGTTTCAAGTTCAGTTTTTCTTGCCTTCCCATCAAGCGTTCATGTGACCGTTTAATGATAAAAGCACATGGACATTGTTTTACAGGTATCCATAAGTCAATGGGGAGTACTTTACGCTGTCGTCTTCTGTCAATTTTAAGACAAATGACAAAAGTTTAATAGTAGACTGTTTATACAGATTCAGGCACATGGAATGATGTCTTTGACATGTTTGATGATATCTATTAAACTATAGTTTTAATTGTAAATTGGTGAATGTTATAAATGTAAATAACTCTGAGAAGACTAGCTGTGTTGCCCGGCACTGTGCAAAGTTTTCGCGGGACCATACACATTAAGTATGAATATGGTTCCTTACTTGGAAGAAGAAGAAGATCATTGACAACGATGCAGCTGATATTCATAACCGACACGATAACCATTTATCAACTTTCTGTCTCAAACAAATCGGGTACAGAATCTTTTGAGTCTGACTCTATGGAACCAATTTCAGTGGTTAACAGTCAGGGGTGCTACTTAAACAAGTGATTTCATTATCACCTATTTCAGTGATTTTTTAAATTCAGTTATCACCTATTTAAGTGATTTTGGTGTTTCCTTTGATCTTCAAATGCTAATTTCATTGATTTTCCATATTTTCTCAAACTTTTCTATAATTTTCCTACATAAATCAATTATCCCTTTATCTTTGGATATCAATTTCACCAGTGGGCTTGGGCAGTAAGTTAGTGCGCTAAAGCTTTTAAAAGTACCCTTGGGAATTGTTCTGTAATCAAATATTCATTAACTACTCTTACTATCAGACAAATGTCAACAATATTAGGTGACCTGATTGGTTTTCTTTAGAGTTAGAATGATTTATTTTAAGGTTATGTCCTGATCTACAAATTATTCCAGTTTTTGCATATTCAAATATACTGTAAAACTGACAGGCTTATCAAGCAAAAGACAATTTCTGCATGTACATAGTTGTTTTTCAATAGAACTCTTGTCTTTTACCAATAAAAAAAGCTCAAGCTTGTGGTCAGGAAAAATATCCAAAAATGTTATAAACACTTATTGAAGTGATTACATTTAGTTTAACTTCTCAAATTACTTGTTTCAGTGATTTTGAAAAGTCTGTGTGAAAATTTTATAATATTTCACAGCCAAAATCACTCAAAGAAATGATTTTGAAATCACTTGTTTGAGTAGTACCCTGACTGGTTAAGCAATTTAATTTAATTAAAAATTAGTTATCAAGGCAGCATTTAGTTTCTGCAAGTATGCCATATTTTCTATAAATTGTTGTGAAGATGACAAAGATGAAACCACTCTGTTGAAGTGATTACATCCATGACTTTATGGATACCTGTAAACACGCCTGTATTTTCTATAAATTGTTGTGAAGATGACGGAGAAAGGCCTGTTCATTTGAAATGTTAATGGATAGACCATACCAAATCAATAAGAAGCAACCCTAACTACACAAAGATGTAGAGAAAATGAATGGTTGGCTTGAGAAATAAATATATTCTCTCTGTATCAAATTTATCTTCGATTGCAATGAGTATGCTCCTTTAGGATAAGGGGGGGCTGCCCCACTCATTGCAATTATTCTCTATCTTACAATATTAAATATACCCAAACTGTGTGGCCTGTGTGATTTGAATTAAAACATGTTCTTAGGAGCTATGCTGCCAATTTTTTTTATGCAGTCAAAACATTTCAGTACAGACCATTTACTTTTAATGGGGTGCTATGGATATAAATAAACTCATCATAGATACCAGGATTAAATTTTGTATTTACGCCAGACACGTGTTTCGTCTACAAAAGACTCATCAGTGATGCTCGAATCCAAAAATGATAAAAAGGCCAAATAAAGTACAATTTGACCCAAAACTAATAAGATTTCTTTGGTTTTCATTAAAGCCTGGCATCTACATATCTTTCAAAATATAACTTTATTACATATAATTAAATATTGTTAGAAATATGAAAACAGTCGGATGTCTAATACATTTTTGTTAAAGTTACCTTTTTTTTACAATTGATGAAGATTCAATGGTTGATTTTTTTTTTATTAAAAATACACTCTAATACATTGTCTTATAAATCTTTAATACCTGATGAAAATACTGTACTCATGAAAACATTCTAGTCAAAAAGCATATATGTCAGTGAATATATTTCTTTAAAACAGTTCTAGTCATTCCTTGTGTATAAGTGTTCCAGTATTTAATAATACCATATTTTTATGTCATAAATTGGATATTGACACTATGTTTAAGTTTTAGTTTTGGTTAAAAAGTTTTTATCTGAAAATGCCTGTTCATTTCATGTTGGTTTTCAGTGTTTGTTGTTTTAAAATGTTTTTTTCTTCACAAGAAACTTGGTTTGTGTAACTACTTGTTAAACTTTATTTTGGCTGATAAAATAAAATATTTTTCCTACCTACCGACCCTTCAGTCTGAAGGTACAGTCGGAAAACTGCAAACAAACATATTTTTAAGGTTGGCCCAGCGTTCAATGACAACACATTTAATTTTTCAAATATTGTTTTTTTCAAAAAATATTTTAAAAGGTTTGTATGGAAAATATTTTAAGCATGGTGATATGAAGAATTCAAAATTTTAAGAGAAATTAATGCGACTAGTCGCATGAAATTCCTTTTGGAAACGTCATAAACAGGCCATTCACAAAAACTTCCTTCCAAAATGTCATTTCTGGAAGAAAATATTGCATATTCAACCTGATTTTGATTTGGACATTAATTTAAAGGTAAGCCTGTGTACCAAAGAGCGAGCTACAAAATTCATCACTAGCTACAAGACATCTACATAATTCAATGTCAATCTCATTGTCGTAGATGCAAGATTTAAGTATGAAACAAATTGTGCAGTTTGTGATGTCTTTCTTCAAATAACTGTTTGTTTACTTAAAAAGAAGAAAAACATTGCCCCTTTCATTACCTGTATGTGATTCTGATAAATTTTGGTTTTTAATTTATGTACACAGGCTCCTTTGAGCCTCTAGTTTCTAATTTTACCTATTTTGTTTTGTCATATCAAACAAAATCAACTTAAAGTAATTTCTCATACGTATGTTCTTTTTATTTCAGAATTTGAAGCAAGTTTCATACGATTGGTGGATAAAGTGACTAATGGTTCAAAAGTTGTAATAAGTGAAACAGGTATGCTATGTTTATATATATTATGTTGTTTATTCTTGATACTTAGGCCTAGTAAAATATGTTGGGTGTCTGGTTAAAAACCTGACAAAATGGGTAGAGTCAGTCAATTTTTTTCTAAGACTATCACTGTACAGTAAAAGAGTCATTCAGGTAAAATCATTACTGCTGGTATTCAGTAAATCACAGTCAAACAGGATAACCTGGGGTAATATAATCATTTTACCTGCTATTCATATATAAACAATTAATTATGCAGAGTTATATGTCTACATTATTCAAGCACAATCTTCCGGATTCACTGTGAAAATTCATTGCTAAGAGTGAAAAAGTTGATTATCATATTAATCTACTTCCCTTCACATATATCACGCTTTTCAGTCACTCAATAATTCTTATTTCATGACTTGAACAAATTGTGACGATGAAAAAAAAAGTATTGGGTAAACATGGTAAAGTCAGTGAAAGGTAGCCCAACAATAAATGACATTTGTAATAAACAGTTTGAAGTCATTATAGGATTCCAGTTTGTTTGTGCATGATATAAACGGCTTACTTTGACATGAACTTGATCATATTCACAGAAAGATTTCATATAAGGTTTTTGTCTTGTTTGGACAAAGTGAAAAATGAAAGACTTAGGCGTGCTGTTTCTGGTGTCTGCATCAATAATGTATTAATTTGTGATTAGGTCAGTTTATTTGAGAACACTAGCATTCAAGGCCAATAACATTTTTTATGTAGTTGTATTAGCATTTGCATGTTTCTTTTCCAAGGAGATTTTATGGCCTGCCCCTTCATCTATGAAACTTTTGCATAGTTTACATGTTTACATGTTAAAGTTTGTGTTTAGGTCAATTGAAAGGGAACCACTTATAAGTGAATGGTATTTGGTATACAGTTGTATTAAGATTGGCATTTTTAATTTTCAAGAAAGTTACATTGTATTTGGCTCAGCAATCTTCAGTTATGGTTCATTGACCTGAAACTTGTTGAATGTTTTGCCTAGTTTACATGGAAAAGTATTCATTGCCATATTAATTTCAACATTTGCATTAAATTATCAAAATCAAAATTAAGTAAAGGTAAGTTATTGTTTTGTTGAACTTAGTTTTCAATTTTTCAGGAACCAGTTTATTATACCAGCCTGGAATATTAATTGGAGGAAAAATTGAACATGATTGTAATCCACAAAGAGGCATTGGTTATTTCCTTGAAGGTTTGATATGTTTGGCACCTTTTACAAAGACACCATTGAGAGCTACACTTAGAGGTGTAACTAATGACCAGACAGATCCATCCGTAAGTTTGCCTAGGATTAGTCAAAATTATATTAATAACACATATATCTTAGAGGGTGATAGAGCTTATTGTTACCCTGAGAAAAATATTGTCAACAAACTCAAAGCAGAGGGTAACAATCTGCTCTATCACCCTCTCAGCTTTGTTTTATTTATGATGCTTCCTGGAAAAATTTTGGGTGCATATGATAATCATTTTGTCTGTCCATCTAAGTGTCTGAAACAAAGAGTTTCCAGATAATAACTTGAGTATTTCTTGCTTGGTTGGAATGAAGCTTATACAGTTCATCACCATCAAACTAACATTATTGTTCTTGCAGCATATGGCTGTTTAATTCATAATATTTAAAACAATGTTGAATAAATCAGGATTTTGTAAATGATTTGCTACAAAATGTAGTTTCTTAAAGAATGAGGAATCCAAAAATTGCATACCTGTCAACCTATGAAAATGAAAATGCAGGTTATGACCTGCATTGAAGAAGAAAATCTCAGGTCATAACGCATACAAACTTATTTTCAGCTGAATTTAAGAATTTAGGGGACATTTCTTTATATTTTAAATCGAACAGTTTCCAAAATATGTTCACATGGTGAAGTACTAACTGAAAATGATTTTAAACTTTATTTTTTTGCATAATCATGATAATAAGCCATTGAATTATTGATGTGTTATACTTTGTCCTTTCAAGACAAACCATAACCCCTCTTCTTGTTTCACTCATAGTTTTATATCAATTCTTAAACTACTTGTTTTCTAGTATGTATTATTTTGTGCAGTCTGTAAGTTTAATGATATGGGAATATAATAAAAAAATTAAGTATTTAAAGGAAGAAGAGATAAAAAAAAAATTTCAATTTTAATTGTTGTAAGGTAGAAAAATAAAATAAAATAATATTCTGATATGTATTTGCATTCAATTTATTTTAGATTTAATCTTTTTACAAAAAAACAACATAAAATTAAGGAGTATATTGTGAAAGGTGACAAAAAAGGGGAAGTAACTCAAATTTATTGTCAAACAACTTTGAAATAAACAAATTATTTATGACCTTAAGCTAAGGTAATTGGTGTTAATTAATAGTGTGTTTGACACCAAAGTTGTCAAGTGAAGCCATGCATTTAATGGGTCACTTAATTTGACAGTTAACACAGCTAGTTAAACTTCCTGTCCAGGAAGAATTATGAATTTGCCTGTATTTCAAAGGAAAATCACTTGAAAACGGGTCATTTTCCGAATTCCTGGGTTATTTAACGAACGGGCGGGTATTTTGAAAAATCCCAGGTATGGGGTGAAATTCTCGGGTGTGACCCGCAGGATACGGATCAGTTGACAGGTATGAAGTTGTTTGATATAATTGATCAATTGTTGAAAATGTAGATTAAATAGACCAGCTGATATTTATATATCAGAGAATTTTTACAAGATTTGAAAAATGAATTTATTTGTTGTTCTCAGACTGAAAAAAAATTAATTGGTTCTGAACTTTAAGAATATATGTAGAACTAAATCGTGTTAAATTTTTTGACTCTTTTTTAGTTTTTATATGAAAATGAATCAATAGCATGGAATTAAAAAGTAAGCAAAAGACTGTATGGTAAACATCACGGTGATGATGACCTTACAGGTCATATTAACAGGTAAACTTAAACAATCTGTCATGGTATATATTTACAGGTAGACCTTATAAAACTGTCAACACTACCTGTATTAAAGAGATTCCTAGGTACAGATGAATTCCTGGAATTGAAGGTTAGTGATAAATATATGTACCACATTTGTCAGGTTAAATATGTCTTTAGGATAAATGAATATATAGATGAATATGTTTTACCCATACATGTATCATTTGTCAAAACTTTTTGCATTTTTTGGTTTTCAATTCTCTACCACTTTAATAGTAATTTATTTGGCATTCCAACTGTTTGATTTATTTCTGTCATACTAAATTATCCTATAATGACTTTTTGTCATGTTTCAATGTATAGTTTTTATAATTTCCATTTATCTCACACTGAAGCAAAGAAATTATAGAAACTAAAGGCATGAAAAAAAACGAATTTCAGATTTTTCAGTTCCTTTATTAAAAACAAATAGAAAGAGGATTAAAGAAATATATTTTATTCTCTCGCTTTAATAGCATATTTGGAATGTATGGTAATTGGTGTGTTTCTTTCATTAATCCCTTCCAAACTTTGTAACTGCAACTTCTCTTTAAAGTCAATTATGTGAAACGAGTTTCTTGTAATTATAATGTTAACGAAATTATTGAACCAATGCATGCATATATACTAATCTAAGTACTGCATGCATTTTTTTTACATTTATAACAAATATATAATGTATTATCGACAAACAATATTACATTCAGTGATTATTGATCGCAAGCTAATTATCTTCGAGTTTGTTGCCAAAGTTTACGGATCGTGACATTGATAAACAATCAACACAGAGCACATGGAGCATGTGAAAATAAGTGAATTGATAGAGCCATGATTTTACATGCATTTCAATTCAGAAATTTAATTTTTCTTTAACAGTTGTTAAATGATTTGGTGTATTTAATCAGTTCTGTAAGAATCAGTTATTACTATTTACCTACCAGTGCACGATTGTTTACATTCTTTCATCACAGTTTTCCCCCTCACAATTGGGCTGTGCAGTGGCTGAAGTTCTAACAAGAGGTCTCCTAGTTAA
Organism: Mytilus coruscus; assembly: GCA_017311375.1. Lineage (NCBI taxonomy): Eukaryota > Metazoa > Mollusca > Bivalvia > Mytilida > Mytilidae > Mytilus > Mytilus coruscus. The sequence goes on along the minus strand of CM029595.1, from coordinate 70,189,427 downwards.
GGTCACTGCATAAGGGAATAAATCGGTGAATTAGAGTATGGGAAGACAATAATTCAATAGCAGTACATTTATGAAGATTTTGATAATATAAAGGATTTTCTTTTACAAGAAAGTTCATGTACACTTGTTTTATAGTAAAACTTAGCCATTCAAGTACAGTTGACTCTCGTTATCTCGAAGTCCTCCTGACCAGAGAAATATTTCGATATACCCATAGTTCGACTCAAACGAAAACCGGAAGTTTGACAGACCAAGGTACACAACTCTTGCTTAGCTTGGTAATGCTAAAATAAATCCGGATGAATATGGGTAGGGATCGATATTCTAGTCTCAGATCGATGTATCTGTATGTTATGGTCTGTTATTGTTATAATAACATTTTTCATCTCTTATTTATTTCTTTGTACAATTACAATTTTTTCCGGTGGTTTTTAGCTGAGAGAGTAATTTCCAATCAATCAGCGTTATTTAAAGTTGACAAAATTGTTCATTCTCATATACAAGAGATTTAGAAAATTTAGATTTCTTTTCATTTTCTTTATTTTAATCTTTTTCTGCAAGAAAAAATACAAGAAGATTAAAGACGCCGATTGAGTAGTTTTGAGTTGATGACCGACGGAAATCTTAATCCTTACTTTATACACAACCAAGCTCATTAATGTCTGATTACTGTTAATTGTTTTAAAACATGTTGAAAATTTTTCATCAACTATAACAATGTATCACTTATTATTTATCATGGTGATCAAAGATAATCTTAGGTTAACACTCGTAGAAAAGAATGTCATAAATCAATACAGTTGTCAATGACCGGAAAATTAATTACACGTGTATTGTCAGATTAACTCTTCAATCCATTTAAATCCCCGGGGTCATGTTTTGACATACGTGTATTAGTTGGAGATAAACATTGAATTTTGAATGCTTTTGTTAACCTGGTGACCGTAAATTTAGTTCGAGTCAACCAAAATTTCGACTCATCCAATTTCGACTCATCAGGGGTGAAAATACGTACATTTATATGGAACAAAGTTTGGGACCACGGAAAACTTGAATCATCCGAAATTTCGAGTCAACCGAGTTCGACAACGAGTTTATAACTGAATATAAAACATATTCAACTTTATTTTTTATTTTAAGTTTCATATGACTTTAAGCTGTGGCGTGATTTAATTAATTAAATTAGACTTTGAGAAATGTCTTCAATTCCTAATAGCATTGTGCCCCTTATATATTATATTTGATCTGAATGGTCTTTTGGCTCTTCAATAATGAAAAACAGATTTTATTTTATTAATACAAATTATGGGAAAGTATGGTTATGTATTTGAGATTTGCTTGCAGTTTTTCTGGTTTTGTTTATTTTAATACCTTATAAGTGTTTTAATGTCAAATAAGATAAAGACAAAACCCTAGCATAGTAAATTGTACAAAAAAAATCAGCAGCTGTATTACAAATTTTTGTTTGAAATAATTTCTATTGACAAAACATTTTTGAACAAACCATCTATTTCCAGAACTGTATATCAAAAAATGGTTGATTTTTAAAAATAATAATCAATTGTCGCTGAAGATTTAGAAATCCAAGGATTTAAGATTATACCCGCAGGATACGGATCAGTTGACAGGTATGAAGTTGTTTGATATAATTGATCAATTGTTGAAAATGTAGATTAAATAGACCAGCTGATATTTATATATCAGAGAATTTTTACAAGATTTGAAAAATGAATTTATTTGTTGTTCTCAGACTGAAAAAAATTAATTGGTTCTGAACTTTAAGAATATATGTAGAACTAAATCGTGTTAAATTTTTTGACTCTTTTTTAGTTTTTATATGAAAATGAATCAATAGCATGGAATTAAAAAGTAAGCAAAAGACTGTATGGTAAACATCACGGTGATGATGACCTTACAGGTCATATTAACAGGTAAACTTAAACAATCTGTCATGGTATATATTTACAGGTAGACCTTATAAAACTGTCAACACTACCTGTATTAAAGAGATTCCTAGGTACAGATGAATTCCTGGAATTGAAGGTTAGTGATAAATATATGTACCACATTTGTCAGGTTAAATATGTCTTTAGGATAAATGAATATATAGATGAATATGTTTTACCCATACATGTATCATTTGTCAAAACTTTTGCATTTTTGGTTTTCAATTCTCTACCACTTTAATAGTAATTTATTTGGCATTCCAACTGTTTGATTTATTTCTGTCATACTAAATTATCCTATAATGACTTTTGTCATGTTTCAATGTATAGTTTTATAATTTCCATTTATCTCACACTGAAGCAAAGAAATTATAGAAACTAAAGGCATGAAAAAAAACGAATTTCAGATTTTTCAGTTCCTTTATTAAAAACAAATAGAAAGAGGATTAAAGAAATATATTTTATTCTCTCGCTTTAATAGCATATTTGGAATGTATGGTAATTGGTGTGTTTCTTTCATTAATCCCTTCCAAACTTTGTAACTGCAACTTCTCTTTAAAGTCAATTATGTGAAACGAGTTTCTTGTAATTATAATGTTAACGAAATTATTGAACCAATGCATGCATATATACTAATCTAAGTACTGCATGCATTTTTTTTTTACATTTATAACAAATATATAATGTATTATCGACAAACAATATTACATTCAGTGATTATTGATCGCAAGCTAATTATCTTTCGAGTTTGTTGCCAAAGTTTACCGGATCGTGACATTGATAAACAATCAACACAGAGCACATGGAGCATGTGAAAAATAAGTGAATTGATAGAGCCATGATTTTTACATGCATTTCAATTCGTAAATTTAATTTTTCTTTAACAGTTGTTAAATGATTTGGTGTATTTAATCAGTTCTGTAAGAATCAGTTATTACTATTTACCTACCAGTGCACGATTGTTTACATTCTTTCATCACAGTTTTCCCCCTCACAATTGGGCTGTGCAGTGGCTGAAGTTCTAACAAGAGGTCTCCTAGTTAAGGTCACTGCATAAGGGAATAAATCGGTGAATTAGAGTATGGGAAGACAATAATTCAATAGCAGTACATTTATGAAGATTTTGATAATATAAAGGATTTTCTTTTACAAGAAAGTTCATGTACACTTGTTTTATAGTAAAACTTAGCCATTCAAGTACAGTTGACTCTCGTTATCTCAAGTCCTCCTGACCAGAGAAATATTTCGATATACCCATAGTTCGACTCAAACGAAAACCGAAGTTTGACAGACCAAGGTACACAACTCTTGCTTAGCTTGGTAATGCTAAAATAAACCGGATGAATATGGGTAGGGAATCGATATTCTAGTCTCAGATCGATGTATCTGTATGTTATGGTCTGTTATTGTTATAATAACATTTTCATCTCTTATTTATTTCTTTGTACAATTACAATTTTTTCCGTGGTTTTAGCTGAGAGAGTAATTTCCAATCAATCAGCGTTATTTAAAGTTGACAAAATTGTTCATTCTCATATACAAGAGATTTAGAAAATTTAGATTTCTTTTCATTTTCTTTATTTTAATCTTTTTCTGCAAGAAAAAATACAAGAAGATTAAAGACGCCGATTGAGTAGTTTTGAGTTGATGACCGACGGAAATCTTAATCCTTACTTTATACACAACCAAGCTCATTAATGTCTGATTACTGTTAATTGTTTTTAAAACATGTTGAAAATTTTTTCATCAACTATAACAATGTATCACTAATTATTTATCATGGTGATCAAAGATAATCTTAGGTTAACACTCGTAGAAAAAGAATGTCATAAATCAATACAGTTGTCAATGACCGGAAAATTAATTACACGTGTATTGTCAGATTAACTCTTCAATCCATTTAAATCCCCGGGGTCATGTTTTGACATACGTGTATTAGTTGGAGATAAACATTGAATTTTGAATGCTTTTGTTAACCTGGTGACCGTAAATTTAGTTCGAGTCAACCAAAATTTCGACTCATCCAATTTCGACTCATCAGGGGTGAAAATACGTACATTTATATGGAACAAAGTTTGGGACCACGGGAAAACTTCGAATCATCCGAAATTTCGAGTCAACCGAGTTCGACAACGAGAGTTTATAACTGAATATAAAACATATTCAACTTTATTTTTTTATTTTTAAGTTTCATATGACTTTAAGCTGTGGCGTGATTTAATTAATTAAATTAGACTTTGAGAAATGTCTTCAATTCCTAATAGCATTGTGCCCCTTATATATTATATTTGATCTGAATGGTCTTTTGGCTCTTCAATAATGAAAAACAGATTTTATTTTATTAATACAAATTATGGGAAAGTATGGTTATGTATTTGAGATTTGCTTGCAGTTTTTCTGGTTTTGTTTATTTTAATACCTTATAAGTGTTTTAATGTCAAATAAGATAAAGACAAAACCCTAGCATAGTAAATTGTACAAAAAAAATCAGCAGCTGTATTACAAATTTTTGTTTGAAATAATTTCTATTGACAAAACATTTTTGAACAAACCATCTATTTCCAGAACTGTATATCAAAAAATGGTTGATTTTTAAAAATAATAATCAATTGTCGCTGAAGATTTAGAAATCCAAGGATTTAAGATTATAATTGATGATTGGAACATCACTAAATATTATTGATATTATTAGAACAGACAGCAAAATGTATACAACAGGAAGTAGTAAACTTGATAGTAACTTGTCAATTAATAGTTATTATTTATGATTCTTTTTTTGACAGATAGTGAAAAGAGGAGCGGCCCCAGAAGGTGGTGGTGAAATCCTTTTTACATGTCCTTGTCGACAGAAATTACGTCCATTACAGTATACAGACCCAGGGAAGATCAAACGTATAAGAGGTGTGGCGTATCCTTATTTTGAACAATATAATTGTGATTGTTTATTTTTAAAAACTAGACCATTTGGAATGTACATAGACTGTATGAAATGTGCATTCTAAGAAAATATTTTGTATTTTGATATGTAAGAATACAAACTATCTCTGTGTTGTTAAATCATTTTAAACAATTAGATAAATCTCTTTCCATTTAGATATGTAAAATGTGCAAACGAAAATCTTATTTAACAATGCCATACCCCAAAATAAAATATTGACCCTATTAAACAAATTCTGACTGTGTTCCATTTTATTAGCAGTTGTAGGTTGTTTTTTTTTTATAGTATTTTACCATCATTCCATTGATATTTATATGTTTAGAGTGTGCCATTTTAGAAATTTGGTGAATCATTTTGAACCTAGTATTATTGTTCAGATTTATTTGACTGAAAAGTAAGTAAAATATCATGTTACATTTTAAAAATACAATGAAGAAAGTGCAACAATATGAAATATTTTATGTGAAGACAAAGTTATTTTGTCCTAAAAATAAGAAGAGTCCAAGGAGAGAAAAAAATAATAATATTAGGAATGACAGACAACACCAATGCCATTAGAAACAAAAATGAAAAAAAAAAAGTTCACTTATTACAAAGAAACCAAGATTAAAAACAAAATTATATTTAAAGCAGAGTTTTTAACATAGTTCTGAAATCACACAAAAATCATAAAAAAAATTGCATATATTAATGTATTTGATCAGTTTTATTTTGCCTTAACACGCTCTAGATGGTCTGTAAGAGTTTCACCAGTAACAAATAACAGAATAATTGAGTCAGCCAGGAGTATACTGAATAAATTTATACCAGATATATACATTTATACAGATCATTACAAGGGAAGTCACTCTGGAAAGTGAGTAAATCATTCATTAACTTGAATAAAACTATACTGTTTCTCCTCAGATTTTTAGCTCACCTGGCCCAAAGGGCCAAGTGAGCTTTTCTCATCACTTACGTCCGCTATGCCTGTCGTCGCCTGTTAACTTTACAAAATCTTCTCCTCTGAAACTACTTGGCCAAATTTAACCAAACTTGGCCACAATCATCATTGGGGTATCTAGTTTAAAAATTGTGTCCGGTGACCCTGTCCAACCAACCAAGATGGCCGCCATGGCTAAAAATAGAACATAGGGGTAAAATGTAGATTTTGGCTTATATCTCTGAAACCAAAGCATTTAGAGCAAATCTGACAAGGGTAAAATTGTTGATCAAGTCAGGATCTATCTGCCCTGAAATTTTCAGATGAATTGGACAATGGGTTGTTGGGTTGCTGCCCTGAATTAGTAATTTTAAGGATTTTTTCCGTTTCGGTTATTATCTTGAAAATTATTATAGATAGAGATAAACTGTAAACAGCAATAATGTTCAGCAAAGTAAGATCTACAAATAAGTCAACATGATCAAAATGGTCAGTTGACCCCTTAAGGAGTTATTGCCCTTTAAAGTAATTTTTACCAATTTTTGTAAATTTTGTAATCTTTACAAAATCTTCTCCTCTGAAACTACTGGACCAAATTCAACCAAACTTAGCCACAATCATTATTAGGGTATTTAGTTAAAAAATGTGTGCGGTGACCCAGCCAACCAACCAAGATGGCTGCCATGGCTAAAAATAGAACATAGGGTAAAATGTAGATTTTGGCTTGTAACTCTGAAACCAAAGCATTTAAAGCAAATCTTACAGGGATTAACTTGTTTATCAATTAAATATCTATCTGCCCTCAAATTTTCAGATGAATTGGACAACTGGTTGTTGGGTTGCTGCCCTGAATTGGTAATTTTAAGGAAATTTTGCCGTTTTGGTTATTATCTTGAAAATTATTGCAGATAGAGATAAACTGTAAACAGCAATAATGTTCAGCAAAGTAAGATCTTCAAATAAGTCAACATGATCAAAATGGTCAGTTGACCCTTAAGGAGTTATTGCCCTTTAAAGTAATTTTTACCAATTTTTGTAAATTTTGTAATCTTTACAAAATCTTCTCCTCTGAAACTACTGGACCAAATTCAACCAAACTTAGCCACAATCATTATTAGGGTATTTAGTTTAAAAATGTGTGGGTGACCCAGCCAACCAACCAAGATGGCTGCCATGGCTAAAAATAGAACATAGGGTAAAATGTAGATTTTGGCTTGTAACTCTGAAACCAAAGCATTTAAAGCAAATCTTACAGGAATTAACTTGTTTATCAAGTAAATATCTATCTGCCCTCAAATTTTCAGATGAATTGGACAACTGGTTGTTGGGTTGCTGCCCTGAATTGGTAATTTTAAGGAAATTTTGCCGTTTTGGTTATTATCTTGAAAATTATTACAGATAGAGATAAACTGTAAACAGCAATAATGTTCAGCAAAGTAAGATTTCAAATAAGTCAACATGACCAAAATGATCAGTTGACCCTTAAGGAGTTATTGCCCTTTATAGTCAATTTTAACAATTTTCATTAATTTGGTAAATTTTGGTATGTTTTACAAAATGTTTTCCTTTTGTAATCTTCTTTTCTGAAACTGCAGTAGAAAATCAATATAGAAAACAATCTACTAATGTACTGGCAATAAAAATAATTGATAATTCTATAACATGAAAAAAAACACGTTAATACCTGATGATGGTGTTTCTTTCTTTACATTGATAATGATGTCACAACTATAATCCCGAACAATAGGTCGAATGTCAGATATGTTTCAGTACTTTGGCTTCATTTTCTACAGATTCAAGTGCAAATGATGCTTGAATTCCTACACTAATTTATACAGACTTCATCCCTTTCACAGGTAATGCCTGCCTCATATTATATTAAAACTTTAATAGAATATCAGAAATTTTGAGAGAAAATTAATCAAACATGCAAGATCTCAAACTTAATTAATATTGTTCAAGTTATCAATTAACTATTAAAAAAAAATTCTCATTAAAAAATATAGTTCTTCATTTTATATTTTATCAGAAATTTAGGGAAAAATTGAATTTAATTGTGTCCTTGTTCTCATTTCCTGGGATAAATCCAATACAAATTAAAGTATTGGTATTGAATTAATATTTAAGAAATATTTCAAACCTTACCATTTTCTTCACAAGAATGAAGACCATATTTTCAGTGTCATGAGTATCAGTCATCATATTTGTTGTACTTTGTTGTTTAAAAGTTGAATACAAAAAAGATCAACAAAGCAATTCAAAACCACTTGAATTTTGCAACAACAAATGAGAGTTTTAACGACCTCAGCTGGCTATACAACCCTTGCACAATCAACTGAATTTTGCAGAAATCATTAATAGGAAAGATTGCCCTTAAATGATAATTTTTATTACCTTTTGTTTTTTTTTAAAACAAAAGAAAAATCGCGTAAATATATATAAAATATCGAAATTTGTCATCAATTGTCAATTTATATTAATTAAATATTGTTTTAAAATTAATGTAAACAGAGGATGGCTTGGATAAGGTATGGCATTTAATGATTCATAAAGCCTAAAGTGTAAACAGGAAGTTGTGTAAAGGGAGACAATTTTGGAGGAAAGTTCTAAAACAAGCATTGCCAAATCTTGTCAAATATGTCTGGTTGCAAGTACTCATGTGTTTATAAAATTTTCAAGCACAACCTTTGAAGGTGGTAGTAATGTTTGAATTGGCAAATATAAATTATTTTATTGATAATCCACCTTTAATAAAATAAGATCTTTAAAAATAAAATATAGGATTTCTATCATATATTCATCTTGGAATATGTTAGCCTTTTATAAGCATGTCTTAAATAACATTTAAACATTATGGAAAGGGTTATTCCATTTCTTCCTTTAATATTAAATAATATACTGATTTTGATTGCAAAATTGTAATTTGATAGATGTAAATAAAGTTGATGAAAAATTCCCATCTTGTCATTGAAAACTTACTGTAAATATGTGTCAGAAAATTATGAACAACTAAAAGTGCATACTTACTCTTACAAAAAGGTGGGAGGGTGGTAATAAAATCAAATTACATAAATTATCTAGGTATTTTAATTTTAAAACTTAATAATTAAAATGTAACTTATTTCCATTGTGTGAAAGCATATGTATAAAAAATGCAGGTCTTTGTCTATTTAATATAATTTAACCAACATGGTAGTTAAAATAAATGTAACATCATGTAAAATGGTGAGTCAAACTAATATGCGCTTACCACAGCGCTATCAAAAATCCTGGGAGAACACTGGGTGTTGCAACAACAAAACTTCACAACAAACTTTCTCATCACTTCGCATTTTCGTTAGATAAATTTTACAAAATTCTCCCTGAAACTACTGTCAAATTAAACCAAACTTGGTTTAAATCACCACTTTGAATTTTGCAACAACAAATGAGAGTTTTAACGACCTCAGCTGGCTATACAACCCTTGCACAATCAACTGAATTTTGCAGAAATCATTAATAGGAAAGATTGCCTTAAATGATAATTTTTATTACCTTTTGTTTTTTTGGGGGCCGCAGTGTTCTCCCAGGCCGTTTAGCTGCGGTATTCAGCGCTATCGTATTTCAGCGCTGTGGTATTGGACAGACCGCAGCGGTATCAATCAAATATCAGCGCTATTGTTTTGAAATTTTCAAACTTCGGTATTGTACTTATTCTGTACAATTCCGATCACGTGTCGACTGGTTGATTTGTCTGAGAGATCGTTTATTCACCTAACGAAGTCAAATATCGGAGGGCTAGTTCAATAATAGAACAAAATGGCGACATTTGCTAAACTTTACTATAAAAAACATTTCTTTCTGGGTTTTCGCTTTAAAAGATGCAGAAACTTCATGAAAGGGTTGGATAATGCTCAAAAGTTCATTCCTAAATTATTTAAGGAAGTTTTATCCTTCCTGACAACGTGGTCTTGACCATTTTTGAGCCATCTAAGTTAATTTCATTATTTTTCACGTTTACAATAGAACTGTTGAACCTGTATTGCATTAAGGAAAGCATTCCTGTTGTCCAGGGATTCTTAACAACCCCGTATTTTACGATAACTTGTCCATGCATCGTTCTATTTAAAATCGAATAGAGAATAAAACAAAAGAAAAATCGCGTAAATATATATAAAATATCGAAATTTGTCATCAATTGTCAATTTATATTAATTAAATATTGTTTTAAAATTAATGTAAACAGAGGATGGCTTGGATAAGGTATGGCATTTAATGATTCATAAAGCCTAAAGTGTAAACAGGAAGTTGTGTAAAGGGAGACAATTTTGGAGGAAAGTTCTAAAACAAGCATTGCCAAATCTTGTCAAATATGTCTGGTTGCAAGTACTCATGTGTTTATAAAATTTTCAAGCACAACCTTTGAAGGTGGTAGTAATGTTTGAATTGGCAAATATAAATTATTTTATTGATAATCCACCTTTAATAAAATAAGATCTTTAAAAATAAAATATAGGATTTCTATCATATATTCATCTTGGAATATGTTAGCCTTTTATAAGCATGTCTTAAATAACATTTAAACATTATGGAAAGGGTTATTCCATTTCTTCCTTTAATATTAAATAATATACTGATTTTGATTGCAAAATTGTAATTTGATAGATGTAAATAAAAGTTGATGAAAAATTCCCATCTTGTCATTGAAAACTTACTGTAAATATGTGTCAGAAAATTATGAACAACTAAAAGTGCATACTTACTCTTACAAAAAGGTGGGAGGGTGGTAATAAAATCAAATTACATAAATTATCTAGGTATTTTAATTTTAAAACTTAATAATTAAAATGTAACTTATTTCCATTGTGTGAAAGCATATGTATAAAAAATGCAGGTCTTTGTCTATTTAATATAATTTAACCAACATGGTAGTTAAAATAAATGTAACATCATGTAAAATGGTGAGTCAAACTAATATCGCGCTTACCACAGCTATCAAAAATCCTGGGAGAACACTGGGGTGTTGCGCAACAACAAAACTTCACAACAAACTTTCTCATCACTTCGCATTTCTCGTTAGATAAATTTTACAAAAATTCTCCCCTGAAACTACTGTCAAATTAAACCAAACTTGGTTTAAATCACCACTAGGATATCCAGGGACCACTGTGTATGATGACCCTGCCTGCCAACATTGCACACATGGCTGAAATAAAACGCACTTTTTAGTCTTATATCTCTGAAACTAAACGACAGTACAACAGTTGCATTTATCATGCATCAATTGTAAATAAAAATATCAGGTGAGCGACACAGGGTCCTTGGAGCCTCTAGTTATATTTCAAAATTGGAAATTTATGCAGTGTTTTTATTCTTACAAAATATGACGGGATGAATTTTGCTATACCGTAATTGAAATTTGCCTTTTTTATTTTTTTTTTTTTTTCTGGTAATATGATGGTACAAGATGTACAGAAATCACAGTTATTGATCTTATATTATTGTTAGTTGTTAAAGATTCACAAAACTTGTTTACAACTTTTCTCGACTCTGGGGCTGATTTAGAGCTAGACATAATGTATAGATACTTGTCTATTGTTGAAGAACCTACATTGACCTGAGGATGTCTTACTGATTTTTGTTTTGTTAGGTTGCTGTTTCATTACTGCACATGCAATATTCTTAAAACTTAAGGAAATATGTAACAAAGTTTAAAAACTGATCATTGATCTAAATTATGTTCTCTAAACTCCCCACCTCTATTAAGAAGCTAGAAATTGATGATTGAGTGCATGGTCAGATAAATATTTTATTCTTGAAATGTCATACGTATTTCAGATCCCCAGGATATGGTTTAACATTAGTAGCTGAGACATTAAATGGAACCTTCCTTACAGCAGAGGTAGTATCTAATCCTAAAGGATCAGGACCTTCTGTTCCGGAAGATATAGGCAAAAATGGAGCCAAATTATTACTGGAGGAAATATATAGGGTATGTTGACTAGTTCTGCAACATGCAGTCTATTATAAACATTGACAAATGCAGTGCTGCTTACAGTGGATTCATTATTAGTCCCCTACCGACGAAGTCGAAAGGGACTTTAGGTTTGCACTCTGTCCGTTTGTCTGTCTGTCCATCAGTCAGTCTGGCAAATCAGTTTTCCGCACTTTTTTTCGTCATGCTTGAATATATTGATTTGATAATTGGTATATAGTTTTATCATGACAAGTTACAGACCAAGATCGAATTTTGTTCCGGTCTGATGATTTTGTGCAGAGTTATGGTCCTTGGACTTAGAAAATTCACTCAAATAATCAGTTTTTCTCACTTTTTTTCGTCATGCTTGAAGATGTTGATTTGATAATTGGTATATAGTTTTATCATCACAAGTTACAGATCAAGTTCGAATTCTTTTCCGGTCTGATGATTTTGTGCAGAGTTTTGGTGTTTGGACTAAGAAAATTCACTCAAATAATCAGTTTTCCTCACTTTTTTTCGTCACTTGAAGATATGGATTTGATAATTGGTATATAGTTTTATCATGACAAGTTACTGATCAAATTTGAATTTCCGTTCTGATGATTTTGTGCAGAGCTATGGTCCTTGGACTTAGAAAATTCACTTACCCCGGTAAATAATAAGTTTTCCACACTTTTTTCATCATGCTTGAAGATATTGAATTGATGTTTGTTATATAGTTTACACCATGACAAGTTATAGATCAAGTTAGCATATTGTTCCAGTACAATGAATTTTTAACAGGTAGGGGACTATGTATTGCCATGCAATACTCTCAGAATGCTTGTTATTTGTGCTATACCAATTTTAGGGAATTTCATGGCTATAATAACAAATTTATATGTTCAAAGAAGTTTAGATTTTCTGTAAGCTGAAATGCAGACTTTAGCTAAACCACAAAATCAAATAACTACAAAATTACATTTTTATCTCCAACAAAAAAGTAAGTGAATCTACAGTAACTCAAATACGTTCCAACACCGAGTATCCCGAACTGAAATCCACAGAGGGATCAGAATCCCCAGGAGTAATTACACGAGACCGCAAATGGTGGAGAAGAAAAATGTTGATCCGATTCCCACCCACCATATTGTTTGAAGTGTCCTTCAGAAATTTTAAATATTTTTTTGATTTCATGAAAATTTTAAAGCGTATCAAATATACTTTATTGGTGATTCTAAATGGTTGATGATAACATGTATTTTAGTTGTGATAAAAAAGTCAATAAATTCTGAAATTTTCTGATAAAAGTTATTTTTTTCTATGTCAAACTTCTAACAAAAATGTGCTCAAAAGGATTGAGAACTGTAAAATGATTTTCAAAACCCATTTCAACATCTTATCACAGTGTTCTTTATTTGTTTTGATGCTAATACTTTTGAATAGTAATGTTTAATTGTGTTAGTAATACATTATATTTTGTATGATTTAAGGGTGGCTGTGTGGACTCAAACAACCAGGCTTTGACAGCTTTATTTATGGTGCTAGGCCAGCAAGATGTTTCTAAAGTTCAGATAGGAGAATTGTCACCATACATGTAAGCTTAACATTAATTACATTTCCAAATATGTATGATGATGATAAGCAATAATTCAGATAATTAACCAGAATCAATTACTAAGGGATGTATGCAATAATGCATAAGTTACATAAATTGAAGCAAAGCAAAAAATCAGACAACAGGTCAATCCAAACACATCTCAAGTCAACACTTCAGCATAAGTGCGTTGGGTGAAAAAATTTGTTTAGTGGACTTGTAGACAATTTGTTGCATCTCTCATGACAACAGTTTCTTTGTTTGATAGGACTATATAAACATAAGATGTGGTATGATTGCCAATGAGACAACTATCCAGCAGAGACCAAATGATGTAGAATTAGCACCTATAGGACACCGTACGACCTTCTTCAATGAGCAAAACCCATACCGCATGGCAAGCTTTAAAAGGCCCAGAAATGAAAAATGTAAAACAATTTAAGCAAGAAAACTAATAGCCTGATTTATGTACAAAACAGCTCCTGACTTGGGAGAGGCACAAAAAGAATGTTGCAGTCCCCCCCCCTCCCCTTTACTCATCAGAATGATACAAAGTAAATACTGTTTTTTTTCAGGACAACGTTATTAATATTCTAAAGTGAAATTATAACCACAAGAAATTGAGGTTGTCTCACAATGACCCTGTTTAGTGATTTTCTCATTTTGCCTTTAGATCTTTCAACTTTTAAGGCAATGTGAAGGGTTATATGTTATTTTTTCTTTGTTTAAGGTGCTTACTCTTTTTGTTTTTTTTTTTTTTTGCCAAGGATCATGAACATATATATGTTTTTAAATAAATCAAACCGTTTGCATCATCATGCAACTAAAATGAAATCTCATAGAAAGCTTATCAATTATAGATAGCATATTATATTTTTATAATGAAATCTTTCTATTTATTTCAGGATTCAATTTTTAAAGCACATAAGAGATTTTTTCCAAGTGATGTTCAAGATAGAAACAGAGAAAAAAACAGAAGAAAATGAAGATTTGCAACTTGGTGGAGATAAACTAATATTGACTTGTGTTGGTGTGGGATATGCTAATGTCAGTAAAGCTATATCTTGACCACTGTGATATTGTTGATGTTTTATGCCATTTATACAAATAGTTGTAGAAAGAAGCATTGGATTTGTTATCAATGTGAGCTAGATTTATTTCATCACATTACATCCGTAGTCCATTTGACTGTCTTCTACAGATAAGTTTGAAAGTTGTCTCCTTTAAACCAAAATGCATTTTTGTTCAAAACTTGACACAAGTTGTTTTAAGGGTTTCTAATTTCAAAAGTTTGTTTGATGATTCCATTAATCAACCTGTATTGGTTAAGTAACAATATATGTTGGTAAATTGATCATATTGTACTTCCCTTTTGTAATTTATCAATCTATTAGATTAACCCTGCCAATGGCGTAGCTTTACCTCTGGTAAAATTATCGAAATATTCTTTATTAAGCTAAGGACAACCCATGCTTTGCAATTTTTAGGGGGGGCGCACGCCCGCCACGCCCCCGCCTGAATCCGCCCTGATGAAGTACTAACGGAAACATTAACTTACTAGATGTACAATGTTAAATTCTGGAGCCTTCATAATAATTGACAACAGTATTTGGTTGAAAAAAATATTATTTTAATTATATGAATTAACGACTCTTTTACATATTGACAAAATTTCCACTAGTGAAAACTATGCAATAATTATAAACAAAATTGAGTCTCAAAGTTGAGAGGATTATTCCCTCTCAAAGTCCAACAGAAAAAAATGGATTTGGTTTTCTGATGTCATAGGGAGGCGTTACAGTAAAAATTAAGTTAGCCTTGCAAGAGGTCATAATTATTTAGACTAGTCCTCCTATTATACAGTTATTGACTTTTGAATAGGTTGATACAATGATTTATGAACACAAGAGATTTGATATTCACCGAGGCAAACAACCTAGGGTAAATGTCATATCTCTGGGGTTGATAAATCATTGTATCAACTGATATCAAAAGTCAACAATTGTTTTATTATAAGACTTTTTTGTCCATCTCCAGTTGCTAACTTTTATAAGATGAGATATTCAATAAAATTTACTTAAAAAATATTAAAACAGAAAAAAAAACAGTGGGAATTTGCATGACATCATAACCCTACGTCATTGACCTTGTCTAGAAAAATAACTTTTAAGTTACACGTTAGCTGTTCCAAATCTTACATTAACCTCCTATGATATTTCCCACCTTCAATATAATGTTTTATCAAAGAAGATTCCGTAAGCTTTTAGCCAATGAGAATAGAAATTTTTTTTAGTCATAAATGATATCACTGCCATAGCACACGGTATGGTTGGTACGGTTCCGACCGTACCAATTTTAACTGCAGTTACAGAAAACCGTATAAAAAAATCAAAATATAAAAAAAATATGTTAGAATATTAAACAAACTTCTATACAATAAACATTTTACATTAACCTCTGCCTGTTTTTGAAAGAAAGAAACTTCTCTCAACATTAAAAGTACAGAGCAATGTCAACGTATATAACCGCAGTACCGTAATCGGTTTATTGATTAGCAATTAATTATTAATAAATCGGAATCGTGCTATTGTTTTGGATGCTGTTGCGAATAATGTTTGGTGTTGTCATTTGTTAATGCTCTAATCTGACACAGACTGAATAAACTGAAATGCCATGATGGATAATCTGAAGAAAGCTATAGCCAGCAACAATCGCCAGCTAATTCGGCAAATCTCCCCAAATGTTGTTAGTTCTTTAAGTTTAATGCTTCAGCTTTAAAAAATTCACGGTCGAAGATGCCAGCAGTTTTTCTTTCGATGAATTGCAAGTTTTGATTCCAGATGATGTAGATACAAACCTCATAGCAATCAAAACAACTGGAAATGGTAATTGTTTATACAATGCCATATCCTTAGGTTTAGCAGGTAACTGATTTATGTAATTACCATATTGTTCAAGCTATTACTGATAGATTCGAACAAGAAGACTTTAACATCTAGTTGAATGCAGAGCAAGTTCTTCTAAAAATGCATCAAGGGCGTGGATTTCAGTGAATAATTTAAGTTAGTTTGCCAGTTTTATCAAGAAGATTTACACGAAGCAAATCTTCAATGCCAGTTAAGGCTATTTGCAACTGTCTTTGAACCAGCAACACCTAGAGAAAATATAGTCCTTGCAGATATCATCACGTTCATAAGAGATTATAAGGAGAACGAGTTTTGTTGTCAGAAGTAGTTTCAGTCTTGAAACTAGTTTTAGTTCTGCCAGCAACAAATGCAACAAGCGAAAGGTTGTTCAGTACATTCAGTCGTAACAGGATAGATTGAACGATCTCATGGTGCTGCATGTTGACAAAACAAGAACAGATAATTTGGACTTAAAGAGTATAGCAAGAAAATTTGCATTCAAAGAATATATGGAAAAAAAAACATATTTGGAAAATTTCAATAAAGTCAGTCTTCATAACGTTCCTGAACATGATACGTGTACTGGTTAGGGGTTTATCATTTTTTCCTATTTCTTGGGGTATCAAGGTTTGTTTGGATAGGCAAAACATGTAAACTTATAATAAAAATAGACGAGAAGAATAACATTCCTTATTATTCTAACATGAAGAAAAGTTTTCCTTTTTGCAAGGGTGATTTTGACATTTTTAATCGAATTTAAATCAGAGAAGGGAGCTCCCCCAACCACTACCGATAAAAATGATTAGTCCTTTGAAATCTGAAATGTGATTTCTTATGTAATAAAGTTTTCAATCAGGAAAATACAAAGCCACCAAAATGTTAAAAAGGTGTGGTAATGGAGTAAAAAGAACAGTCGACAACCGAAGCGCTATTCATAACAGAATCGCAATCAGTGGACAAACCAGGGAACAAATAAGACACACAAGAACAAAAAACACCATTCAACATTGAAAACTAAAAACAAATAAGAAACACGGACCCCCGAAAAAACTGGGGCGACCGCAGGTGCTCTTGCAAGACACCCGTTGTCATAAAAATCACGGTAATTGCGCCAGGCTCTCGATTACATGTGCATATGACAAAATCGTACAAAATACATATAGACAAGATACAAATTATCAAGTAATACAGTGCTTTAACTCAGTTCTTCATCTTGACAGTCGCTGCATGATTTTCACAAATTCATATCCTACAAGGTCAAGACGACCCCCCTTGTGTCGACTTTAGTGTTTGTTTTGAAAGTTCACATTAAACATATTAACCCCGCCGCAATTTTGCGCCTGTCCCAAGTTAGGAACCTCTGGCCTTTGTTTTTCTTGTATTGTTTTCAATTTTAGTTCTTTTGTGTGTTATGGAGTCTAGAAGGGAGTGCATTCCTCTGAACCAGTTTACATCGTTGTTTCTGGGCCGTCTGCAGCCTACCCACGCGTGTGAGGATTCCCGTCACCGTTCATTGAAGATTCATGGATCGTCCTGGGCTGTATTGTTTTGACACATTCCCCGTTTCCATTCACTTTTCTATTCACTATAGCTCAATAGACGATTTTATAACAAATAAACTGACAGAAATGTCTTATAAATTATGAACTTTGCGCAATGATTTGTGGCGAGGTATAATATGACAGTGTTGTTCTCATTCACCAAGATAGCTATGTAAATTACACAAAAATGGAAAACAAACTACAAAACCCGCAAGTGATTGGAATACAGACATTCATATTTGATTTTTTTCAAGTTGTGTAAAAAATGCTGCTTTTCAAAAACAATTTTTAGTGCCAGGAAACACCTAGAATGCATAATTTTAACACTGTTAACCCCAGAGCTTATAGGGACCTTGAGCGACCCCCAGACCCCTTGCCGTAATGCAGCCTCGCTATGCGAGGCTGGAGGGACGCTTCGTGTCCCTTATGTCTAATTTGCCGAAACCGTACCATTATATTTGAGCATGCTACGGATACATGGGATATAATAAACTAATGCGGTGACTGTATATCAAAGTTGATATAATATAGCAACATCATTAACAGATCAGGAATATACTATTTTGTGCCCTGAATAAAATACAAGATTTAAATGCAGTAAAAGTATTTGTGCGGTTATGCAGTTGTAAACTTGAATTCTACTGGCTGCCTTGCCATCTGCTAAATAACCATGTTCGCCGTACACAACCCAATCAAATTGCCCCAAAAAAGAAAACTTCTTACAAAACATGTGCCTGTAGCCAACCAGCAGTCGCGTTGTAATATGTTGACCTTTAATCATGTGTGCTCAACCTGTTGACCTTAAATCATGAGTGCTATCAAAAGAACAAAGTAAGGAATACGCTGTCTTGAGATAACCTTAGTGTATTGCCCTACATAAGGCAAGTTGACCTGTTAACCGGTCAATTCCACTGGTTGACATCTATACATGCATGACGCAATCCAGGGCTTTATCGATCTAGAGCAATTCAAATAAAATATATTTATTATACTTCTCTGTAATATATCATACAAAATTAAAAGTAATAACAGATGTAAAAAAATGTTTTTCGTCCAGAAAACCCTTAAAAATCTAAATAAAAACAATATAAGATGGAATGAAATAAAATAAAATTTTTATTGTACGGTGGAGCCTTTAAATATCTATTCAATGAGTATCTCAAGCACTGCAGTGAATTTGTTTTATATATAGAAATGGCCCAACGCTTCATCTAGTTTTAATGTGTCATAATGTTCGAATCCTGGATCCATTTTCTTTTCTTTTAAATACTCCCGGAAAATAGTCGCTGCTGCTATATTCTCCTTTATTGTTTTATCAGCACTCATTTTCACACGTTTTGTTCGATTTCTTCATTACTTGTATCGACAAATCGTCTTTACCAGGCTCCATCTTTAGTTGGCGTAAAACACATCAACTATGCGCTACATGGAAAATCAATAGATCATCATGTTACACGATCAGTGGGCGGAGCATACACATTAAGAGTGAGGTCAAACACGCGATCAGTGGGCGGAGTAAACATGTTAATTTTGCGAAGTGAACTCTAGGACATTTGTGTTTAACGATTCATTAATTTTATACTCAATACGGTTAGCATAACCGCACAAAATGTTATCATGCTTTGACCCAACTAGCATGATTATTTAGACAGTGTGAAAATTGTTGAACGGTTCGGGCTTTCGCTCTCATCGTTCAACAATTTTCGACACTGTCTAAATAATCATGTTAGTTGGGTCAAAGCATGATAACTTATATTGTGCGGTTATGCAGTTGTAAACTTGAATTCTACTGGCTGCCTTGCCATCTGCTAAATAACCATGTTCGCCGTACACAACCCAATCAAATTGCCCCAAAAAAGAAAACTTCTTACAAAACATGTGCCTGTAGCCAACCAGCAGTCGCGTTGTAATATGTTGACCTTTAATCATGTGTGCTCAACCTGTTGACCTTTAATCATAAGTGCTATCAAAAGAACAAAGTAAGGAACACGCTGTCTTGAGATAACCTTAGTGTATTGCCCTACATAAGGAAAGTTGACCTGTTAACCGGTCGGCGAATGGAAAATTCCACTGGTTGACATCTATACATGCATGACGCAATCCAGGGCTTTATCGATCTAGAGCAATTCAAATAAAATATATTTATTATACCTCTCTGTAATACATCATACAAAATTAAAAATGATAACAGATGTAAAAAATGTTTTCGTCCAGAAAACCCTTAAAAATCTAAATAAAAACAATATAAGATGGAATGAAATAAAGTGAAATGCTCCCGAGCACATTAAACCAAACTGTAAATAAAAATATGTTCTAAAACAATCAAATCTGTTCTTCTTCTAAAATTAAGTAATTCTTTTTATAAACAATAGTTACGGAACAGTTGTTGAAAACTTGTGGACAAAGTGTAGTACGATTTATGTTTACGGAAGTTTCAGTAAAATCATTGAACAGTTCATTTAGATTGACACCTTGCAATGATTCATTAAATGACTGTATGCTGTTTCCTTGTTGGGTTGTACTTAAATGTTTTGGCTTAAAACTTCGTCAATAGACGGATAATGCTCGACGTCTCCTAATCCCATGCGTTTTAGTTCTGCCATTGCCGCTTTGAAATTTTCTCTGGAAGCACTAAATCTTTCATCATTCACAATGTCAATTTTTTATTGTACGGTGGAGCCTTTAAATATCTACTAGTATTCAATGAGTATCTCAAGCACTGCAGTGAATTTGTTTTATAACGATTTCCATCAGATTTACGCACATCCATATAGAAATGGCCCAACGCTTCATCTAGTATTAATGTGTCATAATGTTCGAATCCTGGATCCATTTTGATTTGGACTTTTTTTTGGACACTTAAATACTCCCGGAAAATAGTCGCTGCTGCTATATTCATAATGTTCGAATCCTGCTTTATTGTTTTATCAGCACTCATTTTCAAACGTTTTTGTTCGATTTCTTCATCACTTGTATCGACAAATCGTCTTTTACCAGGCTCCATCTTTAGTTGGCGTAAAAACACATCAACTATGCGCTACATGGAAAATCAATAGATCATCAGGTTACACGATCAGTGGGCGAAGCATACACATTTAGAGTGAGGGTCAAACACGCGGTCAGTGGGCGGAGTAAACATGTTAATTTTGCGAAGTGAACTCTAGGACATTTGTGTTTAACGTTTCATTAATTTTATACTCAATACGGTTAGCATAACCGCACAAAAATGTTATCATGCTTTGACCCAACTAGCATGATTATTTAGACAGTGTAGAAAATTGTTGAACGGTTCGGGCTTTCGCCCTCACCGTTCAACAATTTTCGACACTGTCTAAATAATCATGTTAGTTGGGTCAAAGCATGATAACTTATAATAACATAGCAGCCCAACAACATAGTGGTCATCTATTCTTTTGATTGACATCTTTAGGTCATATAGCTCGCGAAACGTTTCTACGTATTTAGACATCCCCGACTTTCAAATATTTGGATTAGAGCGTTCCTGATGAAGGTAAATCCAGAAAAGCGCTTCGGACGCACACCATTTATGGAGTGTTATATTCATCTAGATGTTAGCAATCGAAAAGTAAATAAATTCTTTGAACATGTCAATCTTTTAACATATATTTCATGATTTTAAAGAAGTAAGGAAACCCACTTTTTTATATCAAAACTTGGGGCCCTTTATAGCTTGCTGTTCGGTGTGAGCCTAGGCTCCGTGTTGAAGACCGTACTTTGACCTATAATGGTTTACATTTATAAATTTTGACTTGGATGGAGAGTTGTCTCATTGGCACTCATACCACATCTTCTTATATCTATTTGATTATTTTTTCCATCTCCGGCACATATATTTGCATGTACTGCATATGATGTGTCATTAATCTTTCAAAATCATTTGTGCGGTTATGCAGTTGTAAACTTGAATTCTACTGGCTGCCTTGCCATCTGCTAAATAACCATGTTCGCCGTACACAACCCAATCAAATTGCCCCAAAAGAAAACTTCTTACAAAACATGTGCCTGTAGCCAACCAGCAGTCGCGTTGTAATATGTTGACCTTTAATCATGTGTGCTCAACCTGTTGACTTAAATCATGAGTGCTATAAAAGAACAAAGTAAGGAACACGCTGTCTTGTGATAACCTTAGTGTATTGCCCTACATAAGGCAAGTTGACCTGTTAACCGGTCAATTCCACTGGTTGACATCTATACATGCATGACGCAATCCAGGGCTTTATCGATCTAGAGCAATTCAAATAAAATATATTTATTATACTTCTCTGTAATATATCATACAAAATTAAAAGTGATAACAGATGTAAAAAAATGTTTTTCGTCCAGAAAACCCTTAAAAATCTAAATAAAAACAATATAAGATGGAATGAAATAAAGTGAAATTTTTATTGTACGGTGGAGCCTTTAAATATCTATTCAATGAGTATCTCAAGCACTGCAGTGAATTTGTTTTATAACGATTTCCATCAGATTTACGCACATCCATATAGAAATGGCCCAACGCTTCATCTAGTTTTAATGTGTCATAATGTTTGAATCCTGGATCCATTTTCTTTTCTTTTAAATACTCCCGGAAAATAGTCGCTGCTGCTATATTCTCCTTTATTGTTTTATTAGCACTCATTTTCAAACGTTTTTGTTCGATTTCTTCATCACTTGTATCGACAAATCATCTTTTACCAGGCTCCATCTTTAGTTGGCGTAAAACACATCAACTATGCGCTACATGGAAAATCAATAGATTATCAGGTTACACGATCAGTGGGCGGAGCATACACATTAAGAGTGAGGGTCAAACACGCGGTCAGCGGGCGGAGTAAACGTTAATTTTGCGAAGTGAACTCTAGGACATTTGTGTTTAACGATTCATTAATTTCATACTCAATACGGTTAGCATAACCGCACAAAATGTTATCATGCTTTGATCCAACTAGCATGATTATTTAGACAGTGTAGAAAATTGTTGAACGGTTCGGGCTTTCGCCCTCACCGTTCAACAATTTTCGACACTGTCTAAATAATCATGTTAGTTGGGTCAAAGCATGATAACTTATATTATTTATCTATCTATATGAGGGGAAAGAGAATAATGGGCAAATTAAATTAAGTATAGAGAAGTATGGTCTAAAAAGTTATAGAGAACAGAAATGATGACACACTCCCCCTGCCATTCAGTCCCTTATAAATGCAACATACCAATTTCCGTTCCCATAACATCTGTTTCTTAATGTTTACGTTCCTTGTAAGTTTTCCATAACACATCTTTTTTATTTTCATATATAAATTCGCCATATAAAAAATAAATCTTTATTTCAATAAAACAAAACAAAAAATAAAATAAAAAAGTCATAAATATTCTGCCCTGTTTGGTGTTAAATCAGATTCCTCTCGGTTTGATCCTACAACTGACACGTGTTCGTCCTCAAATGCGTCTAGTCTGGCTTATAACTTGGAATAGGCGGGAGTAGCGAATACCCAGACAATGATGACATAGGCCGACACATTTCAACTGTATTTTCATCTATGATTGGTGGAAGTCTTAGTGATCCAGAGGCCGATAATGGTCGATTTGATGTATTCTCATTTGCGATAAACAGGCGATAATCGAGCAGACGACATAGGGCAACCAATTTTCTGTTGTTTTGTTTGTGCTATTTATTTGCGGAAGTTTTATGAATCCAGAGGCTGACAAGGGTCGGTTTTTTAATGTCATTCCTGTTGAATATTGGTGGTAACGTTGTAATACCGGAAGGCGATACTGTACTGATCTTTACTGTTTTCATCTAAGGATTCCTTTCTTCCTTTTTTCTGCGAGGTTAGACGAGTTAATCCCGAGGTTGATAAAGCATGACTCGTGTTTACCATTGCATTCTTAGTAGTTTAGGACGGTAACTGCAGGAATTCTGATGCTAGCCCTGGACAAATTCTTTCGCCTTTCTCGCTTATGCTTATGGGAATATGTGAAACACGATTTTGATTTGCCTCCAAATTTTTAACTTGATCGTCTCTGTTAGAAATACCCTGAAATATTTTGGGTAAATGTTCGTTCGGATCGAGCCTGAGTATAATGCAGTCACTAGATCGACGTATCTTATTTTTCGGAATTGGAATTCTACTTATAGGTGCAAGTAAACGTCTAGTTTCATCTATTCGTCGCTTTTCTTCACATCTTGCACTCTCATCAGTATTCCAAACATAACCCTATAATGCTGACCGGTATTCTAGTTTTTTTTGTGATTCTTGATAATTTTGTACCCCACTTTCTTTTTCTAAGCGATCCACTATCATAACCGTTCCGACTTTTTTAAAACATTTCTTGTACCATTAATTTTTAGATTAGTCTCGCTGGTATTTTACTCTCCGGGAACGATCTTACAGCTAACAGGCCTGTTAATGTTGCCCTGTTTGTATTAGTAATCCTCAATACGCGGACAGGAATACGTCTTTTTGAATTCACTCGTGGCCTTTCTCTAGTTTTGTAACCATTGGTATGTTCATTATTTAGCCTTTTGTTAAACAGTTTTTCCAAACCATTACAGGGATTCTGCTTGGGATAGTAGTGGTACCATGAAGAAGTGAGAACCTAAACCTGACTTCATTGTCATTTTTCCTCTTAATCGAAAAGTCTTTTATAATGTTTCCTGAGAGTTTTCCATTCGAAAATTTTACCTCTGTTGTTTTACTACAGCTACTTCGTGTGATTTCTCATTCTTTGCTGCTTCATTCTTCGCTACTTTTGGGTTCTCTTTATCATCAGTGTTGTTTTTGGTTACGTTTTCCCTGCGTTATAATGATAAATGTCAGCTTTGGTTTTAGACTTCAGTTTCTTGGCACTCGAAAAGGCATCAAAACTTATATTTTCTCCAATAGATATAGGAAGATGTGGTGTGAGTGCCAATGAGACAACTCTCCATCCAAATAACAATTTATAAAAGTAAACCATTATAGGTCAATGTACGGCCTTCAACACGGAGCCTTGGCTCACACCGAACAACAAGCTATAAAGGGCCCCAAAAGTACTAGTGTAAAACCATTCAAACGGTAAAACCAACGGTCTAGTCTATATAAAAACGAGAAACGAGAAACACGTATAAATTACATAAACAAACGACAACTACTGTACATCAGATTCCTGACTTAGGACAGGTGCAAACATTTGCAGCGGGATTAAACGTTTTAATGGTACCAAACCTTCTCCCTTTTCTGAAACAATAGTATAACATCACAATATAGAAAACACACGATAAAACATCAATTGGAAGGCTTAACTCAATCAAAACGTAAATTAACACACTATGAACGAATAAATTCGATCTGTGATACCTGAAAGTAAATACATAGTTAATAAAATATTAGGGACAGACATTCAAGGCCAGAAAGCAAACAAACAAGTCCAAATAAAGCCATGGCAATACACCACCGCGAAATATTTAACCCTTAGAAAATAATCACTTTTGAAAAAACCGGTTTTCATAATATATACAGGTAAATGAAAAATAACTTTGTCGTTGCATGCTTTTCATTGTATGCACCATCAAGATCATCAACAGCTATTGCCCTTGTTGCATCCTCTGTGTGTTCACTTTCATGACTTTTACCTTTCTTTTCATCAATGGCAGGTTTCGATTATAACTGTGCCTTACTCTCGCCAGAAGTAAGTTTTGGTTAGTCCTGTTTCTTTGAACTTTCAAACATATTATCGAAACTGATATTTGTATTTCCTCCATGCAGGTGGCCTGTTTTTAAACCATCTACATGTATGTCCTTTTCCTCAAGTTTCACATCTTCTTTGTTTTCTATGTTTTTTATATTCTGGTCTTTAATGGTTTACTTTTATAAATTTTGACTTGGATGGATAGTTGTCTCATTGGCACTCATACCACATCTTCTTATATCTATTTGACGTTAGTCATCAGATTAGCTGTTGTTCTTTTTTCTGAGGAGAGTTTGGGTTTTAAATTTCGTTTCTTAGGTTTTTCGAAAACTATGTCAAAACTGCTATTAATTTTCTCCTCATAAGCGACTTTGTCTGAACCGTCTATATCCTCATCAAAACTCCCAGTTTAGACTGGTGGCAGAACAACTATACCATTCTCCTCCTCGGCTCTTGTTTTCTTGTCAGTGGTACCATCTATATGCTCTTCAGCATCCCTAGTGTGGACTTGTTTTTGTGCTGAGTTTGCATTTTCTTCTTCTCTTATTATATCATCTAGAACTCTTAAATTTGACTCAATTGTAGTTTTATCAATACCAATTTGACTAGCTTTGATTTCCTCTTCATACAATAAGTTTTCCTCGTAGTCGTCTTCTTCTACTTCTTCTTCAATA
This sequence comes from Mytilus coruscus, assembly GCA_017311375.1. Taxonomy (NCBI): domain Eukaryota; kingdom Metazoa; phylum Mollusca; class Bivalvia; order Mytilida; family Mytilidae; genus Mytilus; species Mytilus coruscus. Next base: position 70,163,293 of record CM029595.1, on the reverse strand, counting down.
GCCCGTTTTTTAACAGCTTCGTACAATTCCGCTGGATTCCTTGTATATACTTTAACGTACTTTTCTAGAGATACGCATTCATCGCCCGTCCGCCATGTAAAATTGTGACGCATTCTCGTACCCATCTCCTTCAAAAACGGATTCCATACTAACCCATGTCTTCAGTACGCATGCGTTGAATGTTTCAGCTGGAAGTTTTTGGTTTATTCCACCGTCATTATCAATACCAGATAGAGTATTCCCATTGGTAAATTCTTTAGCATTAACATGATCTCCGTAATATTTTGAGTATATTTAATCATGAGTATCTTGATTTCAACAATCGAGGGGGCGTGTCAAACATAAGGAAATAATTCAGTGTCAAACATACGGAAAGAATCCAGTGTCAAACATAAGGAAAGAATTCAGTGTCAAACATTAGGAAAGAATTCAGTGTCAAACATTAGAAAAGATTTCAGTGTCAAACATAAGGAAAGAATTCAGTGTAAAACATACGGAAAGAATTCAGTGTCAAACATAGGAAAGAATTCAGTGTCAAACATTAGGAAAGAATTCAGTGTCAAACATAAGGGAAGAATTCAGTGTCAAACATAAGAAAAGAATTCAGTGTAAAACATACGGAAAGAATTCAGTGTCAAACATAAGAAAATAATTCAGTGTCAAACATAAGGAAAGAATTCAATGTCAAACATACGGAAAGAATTCAGTGTCCAACATAAGGAAAGAACTCAGTGTCAAACATTAGGAAAGAATTCAGTGTCAAACATACGGAAAGAATTCAGTTTCAAACATAAGGAAAGAATTCAGTGTCAAACATAAGGAAAGTATTCAGTGTAAAACATACGGAAAGAATTCAGTGTCAAACATAAGGAAATAATTCAGTGTCAAACATTAGGAAAGAATTCAGTGTCAAACATTAGGAAAGAATTCAGTGTCAAACATTAGGCAAGAATTCAGTGTCAAACATGACTAATTCAATCTTGACAGACTTTCTGTTAGAAGCAAATGAATTCCAGATGATAATTGAAGTTTGGTTTGACAAATATCCTTTTAAAGAAATTACAAATTGTTTACTTTGATGACACTACAAGTTATGTCATGGATGTAAAAAGAAGGATTTATTTCTGACAGTTACATAATTGAAAGTTATTTAATATAGACTATAAAAATCTCCAATTTACTGTAATTTGACTAGCACTATCATTTAGAATAAAAAGTCTTATTTTACCAGAAGTTACGATGATCTGAATTGTAAATCTACTAATGTCATCTACGGATTACAGTGTAACCTTTGCGGATTGGTATACGTCGGTGAAACGAAAGGAAGGCTAAACAAACGTATGTGCAGCCATAGATCAGACATCAACAACAATGCAAGCGACATTCTTTACCAGCATTTTAATCAGCCTGATCATTCCATCGTTTCTATGACAGTTCGCATTATCGAAAAGATATACCACAGGACTAACAATCCTCATCTTGCAACGCCTCTCCGTAGACAAAAAGAGGACTACTGGATTCGACAATTGGGAACTGCGACACCATATGGTTGCAATGATAAAATTGATGGTAAAGGTATTCTATCTAGTCCTTCCTGTAGCTCGGTGAATGTGATTAATATTTTCAACTCTACCACTAGACGTAGACGCAGTCATGGGCATCGTCATTACACATCACCTACTCTGCATATGATGTCTCTATTAATGACTTGCTGCCGTTTATACAAAAGCCGTTAGGTATTCATCACATTCGCACGAAACTTTATTCATTACCCCTTTCAAAACTTCATTCTCTGTTCAATTTATGTTTGGAAACCACTGTTAAAAACCCTCATTCAAACCAATACAAACTTACAGCTATTATTTCGGATATTGCAAGTCACAGACTTTTTAAACCAGTTCGCATTGGAATAGATGAAAAAGAGAAAAGATCCTTTCTTAAACTTTCCTTTGCCAACAAAGGTCTCGATGGCGTAAACTTGGGCAATATCCTTCATCAAAAATTAGTTCAATCGAAAATACCTCCTTATTTTAAAGATAAGTCTGTACCAATCATTTCTTATACCTATACCAAACCAATTGCAACTAAAATTTTCAATTACAAACACGTTTTGCAGGATCTCAATATTGACGACTTGAAGTCTAAACCTCCTGATTGCACCTGTGCTAGTTCCCAATTCACATATAATCCGGCTGGCCACGTAATTACCGGTGACCTCAACATAGTCAATAACACTTCCCTGCGAAATGTGTTATCCAAAGGTCCGAAATATCGTGAGCCTAAATCCATCAATTGGAAATACAACTTCAAAATACTGATGGATTCAGTCGAGGATTATGCCAGGCAATGGACTAAACGCGAGAAAGAAGAAGTAGATACTCTTTCCGAATGGATTAAGGCTGTGAGGTCGTTGATACAAATCAGAATTAAGAAATTGAATGGGTCTATCAATACACATGCTACGTCAATCTTTAAAGACCCAAATGTTGCAAAACATTTGTCCTACCTACATGACAAATATTTTGTTGTCCACGCAGATAAAGCCCCAAATAACATCGTCTTTGTGTGTAAATTTCATTACATAAACTGCTTGATAAATGAATTAGGTATTGACAATTCACTTGGAAACTCAACATATACCCTCACGACACTTACCAAAGAGGAAATCCTGGATAATCATAGGTCTGTTCTATGTTCCTTTGGAATTTCAACCAAAGATGAAGAACTGGATCTTCCATCACTGTATTGGATACCTAAACTACATAAGTGTCCTTACGAACAACGGTATATTGCTGGGTCTTCCAAGTGCTCCACGAAACCTCTTTCTAAATTATTAACATCTATTTTATCAGCAATCAAAGCCGGGCTTCAAAGTTATTGTGAAACTGCCTATTCTAGAGGTGGCGTGAATCAGATGTGGATACTAAAAAATTCCAAAGATCTTTAAGAGTACATGCAATCTAAGACTCTTTCATTTTGCAATAGTATTAAAACATTTGACTTTTCTAAACTTTACACAAGTATTCCTCATTCCAAACTAAAAGACAAATTGAAAGAGTTGGTATTGCTTTGTTTCATAAAAAAGAATGGCCAACGTAGATACAAGTATCTTGTCTTAGGGAGAGATAAATCTTACTTTGTAAAGAATCACTCTGATTCAAACAAAAAATTCTCAGAAACTGACATTATCAAGATGCTTGATTTCTTGATTGACAACATATTTGTTACGTTTGGAGGACGTGTTTTTCAACAAACTATCGGCATTCCCATGGGAACCAATTGTGCCCCTCTTCTTGCCGACTTGTTCCTATATTATAATGAAGCTGACTTCATACAGGAACTTCTCAGGAAGAAAGATAAGCTAGCAATAGCCTTTAACTTTACGTTCCGCTATATAGATGATGTCCTCTCACTAAATAATTCAAAATTTGGTGACTATGTTGAACGCATCTATCCCATCGAACTAGAGATTAAGAATACAACAGATACAGTTAAGTCTGCATCATTTCTTGACTTACATTTAGAAATTGACAATGAGGGTCGGTTGAAAACAAAACTTTACGACAAAAGAGATGATTTCAGCTTCCCAATTGCGAACTTTCCATTTCTATGTAGCAACATTCCAGCAGCACCTGCATACGGAGTATATATCTCCCAATTGATAAGATATTCCCGGGCTTGTATTTCCTATCATGATTTCCTTGATAGAGGGTTGCTGCTCACAAGGAAGCTATTAAACCAAGAGATCTAAATGTTGAAGTTGAAATCATCCCTTCGTAAATTTTAGGGACGCCATCACGAGTTGGTTGACCGTTATGGAATATCCGTTTCACAGATGATATCGGATATGTTCCTTATGTCGTAACTAAAATCCCGTTCCCTTTTCACGAATGTGACCTACCGAATTAGACTATTTACCGGGTTTGTAATAACATGAGCAACACGACGGGTGCCACATGTGGAGCAGGATCTGCTTACCCTTCCGGAGCACCTGAGATCACCCCCAGTTTTTGGTGGGGTTCGTGTTGCTTAGTCTTTAGTTTCTATATTGTGTTTTATGTACTTATATTTGTCTGTTTGTCTTTTTCTTTTTTAGCCATGACGTTGTCAGTTTATTTTCGATCTATGAGTTTGACTGTCCCTCTGGTATCTTTCGCCCCTCTTTTAGACATATTTTGCTTAGAAATTTGCATTTTAGTGAATTATAAAACACGTCAAAACTTAGCCCCTGTGTGCTTCTTATTCTATAAGATATTATAGAATGTTGACATCATGCGTGATTAGTTACCTTCGAGTAAAAACCTGAATAATTTAAGAAATTAATATAGATCAAACTAGTTTTTATTTATCAAATTCCTATTTTCGGTTATTGATGTTGATAAATGTCAGTCTAGGATTCATGGTTATTAGATGAGAACACTTTGGCCTGACAACAGTTCTTTATATTTAGGAGTATTAAATATTCATCAATAGTACGAGTCGTTTTCACGAGTTTCCTCTTGTTCATATAGGAATTCAGATGTCCTATGTGATTTTTGTTTTTGTTTTATGGGTTTCTCTCCGGGCACCCCGGTTTCCTACACCAATAAAAACTGACCGCCACAAAATAGCACAAATAGTGCTGAAAGTGGCATTTACCACCGATCAACAAATCAATCAATCAATCAATCTAACCCGAATAACCCCTACTACTTGTTAATGTAGCCATCGTAGAGAAGCGAAATATAACGACTGAAGTATTCGGGTTAGTTTTTTCTCATTACTATGTACCCCACATCTATCGACTCTCTCATCTTGCAATAGTATTAAAACATTTGACTTTTCTACACTTTACACAAGTATTCCCCATTCCAAACTAAAAGACAAAATTGAAAGAGTTGGTATTACTTTGTTTCATTAAAAAGAATGGCGAACGTAGATACAAGTATCTTGTCTTGGGGAGGGATAAATCCTACTTTGTAAAGAATCACTCTGATTCAAACAAAAAATTCTCTGAAACTGACATTATCAAGATGCTTGATTTCTTGATTGACAACATATTTGTTAAGTTTGGAGGACGTGTTTTTCAAGAGACTGTCGGAATTCCAATGGGAACCAATTGTGCCCCTCTTCTTGCCGATTTGTTTCTTTATTATCATGAGGCTGACTTCATACAGGAACTTCTTAGGAAGAAAGATAAGAAGTTAGCAGTATCCTTTAATTTTACGTTCCGCTATATAGATGATGTTCTCTCACTAAATACTAGTAATACAAAATTTGGTGACTATGTTGAACGAATCTATCCCATCGAACTAGAGATAAAGGATACTACAGATACAGATAAGTCTGCCTCATATCTTGACTTACATCTAGAAATTGACAATGAGGGTCGATTGAAAACAAAACTTTACGACAAAAGAGATGATTTCAGCTTCCCAATTGTGAACTTTCCATTTCTATGTAGCAAAATTCCAGCAGTGCCTGCATACGGAGTATATATCTCCCAATTGATACAATATTCCCGGGCTTGTATTTCCTATCATGATTTCCTTGATAGAGGGTTGCTGCTCACAAGGAAGCTATTAAACCAAGAGTTCCAAATGGTGAAGTTGAAATCATCCCTTCGTAAATTTTAGGGACGCCATCACGAGTTGGTTGACCGTTATGGAATAACCGTTTCACAGATGATATCGGATATGTTCCTTATGTCGTAACTACAATACCCTTTCCCTTTTCACGAATGTGACCTACCGAATTAGACTATTTACCGGATTTATAATAACATAAGCAACACGACGGGTGCCACATGTGGAGCAGGATCTGCTTACCTTTCCGGAGCACCTGAGATCACCCCCAGTTTTTGGTGGGGTTCGTGTTGCTTAGTCTTTAGTTTTCTATGTTGTGTCTTCTGTACTATTATTTGTCTGTTTGTCTTTTTATTTTGAGCCATGGCGTTGTCAGTTTATTTTCAATCTATGAGTTTGACTGTCCCTCTGGTATCTTTCGTCCCTCTTCTATCAGTGAGCCTCCTCATGGGGTTCTTGATTATGAGATTTCTTGACCGTTTTTATAGTGATCATTGGCACTACTAAAATTCAATCATTGACCAAAATAAAATTGAGAATGGAAATGGGGAATATGTCAAAGAGACAACAACCCGACCAAATAGCAGACAACAGCCGAAGGCCACTAATGGGCAGCGAGAAAATCCTTGGTCCTCAGCTGGCCCCTAAATAAAATGTGTACTAGTTCAGTGAAAATGGACGTCACACTAAACTCAAAACATATAAATGAACTAAAATTGAAAAACAAGACTAACAAAGGCCAGAGGCTCCTGACTTGGGACAGGCGCAAAAATGCGGCGGGGTTAAACATGTTTTGTGAGATCTCAACCCTCCCACTATACATCTAGCCAATGTAGAATAAAGAAACACATAGCAATACGCACAGTAAAACTCAGTTCAAAAGAAGTCCGAGTCCGATGGAAGACCTGGATGCTTCATACTTTGTATATATATGCCTTATGTTATGAAGTTTCCGTCTGTCATATGTCCATTGTCCTTGACCTCATTTTCATGGTTCAGTGACTACTTGAAAAAAAGGTTAAGATTTTTTGTAATGTTAATTTTTCTCTTATTATGAGTAATAGGATAACTATATTTGATATGACTTGTGCGTACCTTGCAAGGACCTCATGCCTGTCAGACAGTTTTCATCTGATCTACGCCTCATTTCATGGATCAGTGGACAAGGTTAAGTTTTCGTGGTCAAGTCCATATCTCAGATACTATAAGCAATAGGTCTACTATAGTTTGTGTATGGAATGATTGTCACCTGACCTTGACCTCATTTTCATGTTTTAATGGTTAAGTTTTTGTGTTTTGGTCTTTTTTTCTTATAGTATATGCAATAAGTCAACTATATTTGGTGTATGGAAATATTTTACGATGTACATGTCAGTCTGGCAGGTTTTATTTGACCTTGACCTCATTTTCACGGTTCATTGCTCAGTGTTAAGTTTTTATGTTTTGGTTTGTTTTTCTTCAACTATAAGAAATAGGTTAACTATATTTGGTGTATGGAATGATTGTAAGGTGTATATGTCTGTCTGACAGGTATAATCTGACCTTGACCTCATTTTCATGGGTCATTGGTCAATGTTAAGTTTTCATGGTTAAGTTTGTGTCTTAGATACTCTAAGCAATATGTCAACTATATTTAATGCATAGATTGACTGTAAGGTGTACATGTCTGTCTGGCATGGTTCATCTGACCTAGCTTACTAGCCTCATTTTCATGGTTCATTGGTCAATGTTAAGTTTTCCTAGTTTAGTTCGTTTTTAAAGAAACTATAAGCAATAGGTCAACTATATTTGGTGTATGGAATGATTGTAAGGTGTCAATGTGTTAGTTTGATTACCAGACCAAATATTTCATGATTATTTGATAATCTCGGACTGATTTTTGATAATTTGATTATCTTGTTTAAAAAAATAATTAATGATTATGTGATTATATTGGCAAAAAATGTGTGATTATGTGTTACTTGGACACCCCCATGAGGGGCCTCATCAGTACCTACCGTACTTGTAAATGTTCACAAGGAAGTAAACAAAGGTAATGCTGTTTGGCTAACATCTTTTGGTTCTACCTATGTTTGATGTTGCTTAAACAGAAATATTAAATATAAAAGTAAGAGGTAAGTACCGGTACCAAGAGGATACTGGAAATCATGATTTTATTACAGAGCTGGACGTATTACGGATCATTTGGGTAGTAAAACATAACCACAGGTGCCACACACACACATTGTCATCTAAGTAAGCTTTTTGTCTCGCCTTGACGAAGTCAAAAAGCGAAACATAGGTATGCTGTTTCCGGCGGCGACGACGGCGTCAACAATGTATTAGTTTGTGATTAGGTCTAGTTTATGGTGAACCACAAGTGGTAGGTCAATGATATTTTGTATGCAGTTGTATAAGCATTGGCATATCTCATTTCCATGGAGATTATTTGGCCCTGCCCCCTCAGTAATGGTCTATTGACTTTGAAACTTTTGCTTAGTTTACATGTATTAGTTTGTGATTAGGTCAGTTTATGGGGAACCACTAGTGGTAGGTCAATGATATTTGGTATGCAGTTGTATAAGCATTGGCATATCTCATTTTCATGGAGATTATTTAGCTCCGCCCCTTAGTCATGGTCTATTGATTTTGAAAATTTTGCTTAGTTTACATGTATTAGTTTGTGATTAGGTCAGTTCAAGGGGAACCATTAGTGGTAGGCCAATGTTAATTGGTATTCAGTTGTATAAGCATAAACACATCTCATTTCCATGGAGAATATTTGGGCCCGACCCCTCAGTCATGGTCTATTGACTTTGAAACATTTGCTTAGTTTATATGTATTAGTTTGTGATTAGATCAGTTTAAGATAAACTGCTCATCTTAAGTCAATGATATTTGGTATGCAAATTTATTGGCATTTGCAAGTCTTATTTCCATGGAGATTATAAAGCCCCATCCCCTCATCATGGTTCATTGACTTTGAAACTTTTACATAGTTTACAAGTTAATGTTTGTGTTTAGGTTTGTTTAAAGGGAACGACTTATGATAAGTCAATGGTATTTGGTATGCAGTCGTATTAACATTGACACATCTCATTTCCATGGAGATTGTTCAGCCATGTACCTTCAGTCATGGTTCATCGACTTTGAATATTTGCATAACTTGCATGTTAAAGTATTGCTATTTTAATTTCAACATTTGCATTATCAAAATTACAAAAAGGCGAGACATATCTCTGTGATAACAGTTTATTTATGTTTTTGTTGTCTTTTTCATCTTATCTTTCTTTGAACAAATTGATTTTCTGTCCGATTATATATATAAATATATAAATAATATTCAATGTACGCATGATCATGCCTGCTCTTTAAGTTATTTGTTAAATGGACAAGAATTCATTGAGTTTCTGTTGTAATTTTCATATTTGATAAAAATAGGCAATACAAAGCTTAATCATGAAGAGTTCTATCAAAAATTATATTATAGACGATTCCCTTAATAATTCCACCTGAATCTCTGTACCACCAACAACATTATCATAAGTTCCATGTTCTTCATAATAAATTAATTTTGAAAAACATTTTGAGCTGATGTGGATCAAATGGCATTGTATATGGCAGTTGTTGTCTTTCATTTCATTCTTTTAAAATTTTAAAACTCTTTTTCAAAACTGTTTGGTTATTTTACACTGAGTTTGACCTTTAGTTTTCCTTTTGTGCTTGACCCCAAAAGCTTACAAACATAGGCAAGATTGGTATTCATATAGTTGTGTAAATATTTCCATAATCAGCTCAACTGACTTAAAAGGCCATATAATCTTTCGCCATTTCTTTGCATCCTTCGTTCATTGTAAATTGTTTCTTCTCCTCTTCTCCACTGGACCAATTTCAACCAAACTTAGGCTGAATGATCCTTAGGGTGTCTTGTGTAAAGTTTTTCTTTTCCATCAAGAAACATGACTGCCATTGCTAAAAATAGAACATAGGGGTAAAATGAAGTTGTTAGCTTATATCTCAAAAACTAAAGCAGTTAAAGCAAAACTGACATGGGTAAAAATGATAATCATGTTAAGATTTATCTGCTATGAAATTTTCAGACCAATCGGACAACCATATTTGGAGTTATTGCCCCTGAAATAATAAATTTTACGAAATTTCTGTTTTGATTATTATCCTGAAAACTATTATAGATACAGAGAAGTTTTAAACAGCAAAATGTTCAGCAAGTTAAGATCTACAATAAGTCAACTGAACGTTTAGCTGAAACTATAATAGATAAAGAGAAACTTTGAGTGACAAAAAATGTACAGCAAAGTAAAATCTACGAATAAGTTAAACATGACCAAAATCGTCAATTGATACTTTATAGGAGTAATGTCCTTGAAATATTATTTTTACCAAAGTTTTTAGTTTTTTGCAGAAACTATGATTTATACAGGTAAACTTTAAATGGCAAAGATGTTTGGCAAAGTGAGATCTACAAATAAGTCAACATGACCAAAATTGTTAATCGACCTCTTATACTGAGGAGTTGTTGTCTTGAAAGATAATTTTTACAAATTTTGTTTTGTTTTTGCAGAAACTATGAAAGATGGAGAGGAAATTTAAATGGAATAAATGTTCAGAAAAGTAATATCTACAAATAAGACAACATTAAAGGGGCATTTGCTACGAGATATAAAAAAAATAAAATATGATTTTTTTTTTTTTTTTTTCAATCATTAATGAAAGTGATATAGAGAAATAATAATTCGCTTTTAGTAGCCAATTTGGCTCAATTTTGACAGCTAATGCCCTATAATTTTTACTAATTTTATCTCTCTGTTGTATAGATCTACATAAATACCGCTGAATTATAGATTATCGTTGGTTATCTCAACGAAATTGATTTTCTCGCTTGAGCCGGTACGGCGAAAGTGAGAAAAGCAATCGAGTTGAGATGACCAATGATGATCTGTTTGTCGCTATTTTACCTATGAAGAAGTTGTTAATTTCCTTGACAACGGCACGTGTTCCCTTAGTTTCTAGCGATAATTTTCATATCACTCGACTCCGTTTTCATATCACTCGACTCCGCTGAGAAAGGAAATTATCAGTCAGCAAGATCAAAGGAAAAATTCGTAAAATAGCGATAATACGATCTATAACTGAATATCAAAATACTGGTAGCATACTTTTACCAGGTGAGCGAAACAGGTTCTCGGGAGCCTCTTGTTGTAAGTATGAAGCTATATACTTAATAGTTGCAGAATACATATGAGTTTCATTCAAGTAGACCTTTTATTGCAATTAGATATTTTCATGCTTCGTTCCCATTTCACTTCTTTCACATGCAACGTAATTATCGAGCTGCTCTGTTCTCGAGCTTCTTTGTATACATTCATTCTATATTTGGTAGATATTGTATGATAAGTAATGGGTTGCCATACTGTAGACCTTGTCACAGCTGGGAATAGTATACAATACATTATGTCCTAGGTTACAGATATTGGTCATTACTTTTTGTCTTGCATGAGAGGAATATCTATGAATATTAGACAAATTGATGCTTATCTGGCTGGGGCTGCGGCGTAGTTTATTTGTTTGAAGCTTTATATTTCAGAAGGTTGAAGAGCTGGAAAATCCACAACTGATTTCTTTTTGTGTGAAGTTTCTGTCTGTCAAATTTTCATTGTCCTTGACCCTAATTTCATGGTTCATTGACTGTTATAATGTATTGATAAGATTTGTGAGGAAATTCGATGTTTGATATACTGTGGTTCACTTAAAAGCACTTTATGACAACACAACTCAATTAATAACAATGATTTTTTTGCCAGTATTTTAAGAAATGATTTTGCTATTATGTGTTGACACATTAACGCTTTAAGAATGAAATTTTCTGTATAAAGTTAATTATTTTGTTGAAACCCAAACTTTCTATTGCTTTAAAAAGGTAATAAAAAATCGAAAAGCCAATACAGACATATTGACTTTTGAAATTCTAACGAAACGTTTGGGTAATTATTGTCTTGTAGTAATTACAAGAAATTGTCTTTTAAATCAGATATTTTCTCACTACCGAATTTTGACACTTGTTTTGATATGGACTGGTCATTGTTATCGAATTTTACGATTGGATCGAGCATTTGTATAGTACGATATAAATCCTTGATTAGATGAAGTTATTATTGCTTTACCTTTACCTTTCTACACTGTAAATAAAAGTGTTAAGAATCTGAACACTTTTTGAACGCCCTTTTGTAACACTTCTGGAAAGCGTAACAGTGTTCTAAATATTAACATTGGTGTTCCAGTTTTTAACATCATGTGTGCATCTTTCGAACGCTATGTGTGTTTTTCTGAAACGGATAGTGTGTACTCCTTGAACACCTAGTGTTTGAATCTGGAACATGTCCTTGTGAGCAAAATTGTACGCCGTTACGCGTTCCAAGCCTTGTAACACTTCTGGAACACTCGGACTGTGTTCCAGAAATATGTGTTAATATCCAGAACACATAGTATATACTACTGGAACACATTTGTACATGTTCCAGAAAAAAGTGTTTCATTCTCTGAAACATTCTTGTGGTCTTGTAAAAATAATAATTTATTTGATTAAAAACATCTTTAATTGATTAAAAGAGGCGAAATTAAAAAAAAAAGTACAATACAATGTGAAACATTGAAGCAATTTTAAAATGACAAGTTAGACAAGTTAGAAATATAACATTTGACAACGAAAAATTACACTATAATTTAATTGGCAAAATCTGCCCAAATATCTAATCATACAAAAGTTTCGTCACATTGAAAATTATTATATTACAACAAAGTCTACTGGCTTATAAACACAATTTAACTCATCGTTTGCAACTTCTTAAGTCAAGCACTGTCCTAAATTTCTTTAGAAAAAACTGATGTCAATGGCTCGTTTATCACCAATTCTTTCCATAATCCACAGCCTGCATAGCACTTCAGATAGTCAATATCAAACATAAAATAACCTGTACATATGCTGCTAGTAGTCGGAGTCCGTGCTCATGTAACACTGCTACCTTGCGTATTTTAAAACATGATTTGATTCGTCTACAACTGTTGTTGAGCTTCCACTTTTAAGAGGGTTCGTCTCCTTGGGTTATAAGTACTCTTTAACTTGTTATCCATCAACCGTAAGTTCTGTTTATTTTACCAAACTATAATTTGCTTATGTTGATACAGCTAAAATACATTACGAATCAACCTTATTCATCGTCTTTTTAACTCTGAAGCTATGAAATATTGTTTCACTCCCCATTACAGTATTAGAACACTAAAGTGTTCAATTCAGAACACTGGTATTGAACATATGCGTTAAAAGAGTGAACACAATGTGTTATATTCTTTAACGCTGGCGTTCAATGTGAAACACTAATGTTAATAACCGAACATATTGTGTTTAAAATTGGAACGCGTCCGGACGCGTCAAACGTCCGCAATATTTACAGTGTACCTGTTGAAATTTGTCCTGCTTGTCAGTACGTGAAATGTTATAATATAACAAGAGATCAGAAAGTGCCCAGACAGTGGACCGAATCAGAACATTGTTACGATTTTGATCCGATAAAGTAAAATCTGTCACAAAATAGTTACGATTGTAATCCGACTAGACAAAATCGACTGAGTTACGGGACGCACCTAACTGTCGGGAGTGCTTGGCCGACCTCTCCGGACCATTCCCGATCCATAGGAATCTGTTTCGAACACATACCACTGCGTTTAGACATTGATATGAAATTTCAGATCATTGAGAATAGTAAGGGCGTATATTGTATATGTAAGCTATAAATCCTTGTGGATAGGATTCCGATTTTGTATTTTATCGCGTCGTAGCACTGTCTGATCTCAAGCGGGAGGCATAATCGGTTATGTGTGACCCCCGATTTTAAAGACCGCGATGGCCACTCTAGAGCTTAATTTTAAAATTCTTTAAAAAGGGCATTAGCTGTCAAATTCATCTCCACTGATTTGACTCAAACTCTCATATTTGATTTATAACATACTAAAACGTATATGAAAATTACAAAAAGTCTAAAATAAACAATTAACAATGCATGGACTCGATAATATGTATCAACATTTCGTGTGTATTTTTGTCTAGACGTCATCTAATTAACCATCGAGATGACTTCCGAAGACTGCCGACGGTCATATAACCCGATATAAACATAAATATAAACATAAACTGATAGCGACCACGCGCAATTGGATTGTTCTAGGTCTGTGTGATTTTGATCTTGTAGGTTAAAAAGTATGTTTATCATCGTTTTTACCTGTGTTAGAATGATTTTTTGTGGATCGAATCAGTCAACCAAATGATTCATCCTTGTTTCACTTTCAATGTTGAAATTCTTTTCCTTTTAATAGCTGAATACATGCGTAACCCATCTCCAGCTAAGGGGTTAAATTAAAGGTCACAAGAATACGGATCCAAAGAGGTCGAATTATTCACTTGCAAGTGAATAATTCATCAGCAATATTTATCTTAGTTTGACAAAATTGAACTAAATTGGCTGCTTAAAGCAAATTAGTATTTCACTATGTCACTTTCATTAATGATTGAACAAAAAAATCATATTTTATTTTTTTGTAGGTCTCGTAGCTAATGCCCCTTTAAGAAATTATAAAATGTTTGTGGATTAACGATTGTCTTTAGTTTTCTGTCCTCCTTTTATACTAAAGTTAGTTTCAATCAGGCTGACCCTCTTTTGATTTTCTTATGTGTAATAAGTGTATGATGACTCATGAGTTTAAACTGTTTTTAATTCAATGTAGAGACTTGAATAGATGCAAATTTTATATATACATCACATTCCATAAATTTTGTTTGTGAATTACATAGCAGGCATTTTTGGTATGGAGGTGCATTTACAATATGCAAAAACATGTTATTGTATTATGACAAGGATGAAGTGTTTGTCGGTATGCACCAGTATTCTCATCATCTTTAAAAGTGGGGGAAATATTAGCTATCACATGGAAGGGTTAAGAGGTCATTGCATGATAGAGGTATTGAACTGTCTGAAAAAACATCATCAGTTAAATAAACAATGCAAGAGTTAATCATTTCAAAATTTTCTGTTTTCTTTTCTGTAAAAAAACATCTTCGTAATTCAATTATCCAACGTCTTTGAATCGAGATCACCTTGTTTTTAAATATTTTTTATCTGACAATTATGATACAAATGCCAATGAAATTTAGCCCTTCAATCTTAACTCTTTCTTTCAGTGATCTCAACTATTTACATCATTATGTTTTATTTGGTAACCTACATTAATTTTAACGAAGCCCGAGGATGAACCAAAAATAGTCGGTTTCTATAAAAATCGATACAAACTATATATATATATAAATATATGTATATAACTGAAACGGTTTTACATAATTCCACAAAGGAAAGTAAACTTTAACTAAAAAGGTGCTAATTGAGCTTATTTGTCTGATCATTACATCATAAAAACCTAAATGACATAAAATTGTATTAATCCTTAATCCTGGGTAGTAAAACAGAAATCTAATCTCGACATGTTTACTAAGAGGATAAAAACTGTAACGAATAATTCAGAATATTCCTTACTAAAAATTTCACTGAAATATGAATAATAAAGATGATATGAACAACTTTTAATATTAAATAAATGTAATTTTATTTAAGGTAGATAATCTTCGTCAACCTTATTTCCATGGAAAGTATGCCACTTAACATTTCACTGCTGATAGTATTATTGTAATGTAAAAATATCTTTTATTTTATTGATGTACAATTTATAAATATTTGGTATAAATTCTTAGTATTAAAGTTATTTAAGTAGAATTGACATGACTTTTGGACAAACTAGGTTGAAAACAATTTATCTTATTATTTGAGATACAATCATAAATTATTGATATCAATGCAGAGAGGGATCCAGATTTTTTGAAAGGGGGCTGAATTCCATGAAACAGATTACATACTGCCTAGCGAAGCGAGGTGAAACATTTTTGGACGATTTTATGCTAAAAATCATATAAATCGTGAAATACATGATATAATTATTTTGGTAATCAAAGGGGTGAGTGTACATCATCTACCCCCTTCCCCCCCCCTGATCCGCCGCTGTCAATGTGCCATTGTTAACGGATGGCAAATAAGTTGGACAATTTCACAGAGCCTGAGGTTGTTGGGTAATAAGATTTAACAATTTCTTTGTCAGTTCAAATTAAAGATAAATAAATTATTGGCAATTTCTTTTAAAACGTAAATTTCTAACGTCTTTTGTGTCAATTGCATCGGCCCAGGGCTTGGTCAGAGTTATTCATTTTCTGCTTACCGGACAATAAGAAAAAGAAGACAATAGAGATAAATGATAATCAAATCTTTATCTCAAGCAGGTGGTTGTTTTGTCCATACTTTTGGATCATAGCAGAATGATGTGGGTAAGACGACCAAAAGAATTTGAATATCATTATTACAGTCAAGACTATAAAAGCCTATGTTTATAAGTTGTGTTCAATTCGAACACTTCTTGTATTCTAGGTAAGGTTAAGATATTTAGAAAAACAATTATTTTTAATATAATTGTGAATAGCAAAAAAAAATGTATTTCAAATTAAGGAAAGTTTTAGATCAAATGTATTTTTATTATGATTATAACTATTTTATTATATAGGAAATAATTAATACATTTTGTAATATAAATTTCATTATATTAATGTTTACAATTTTTTATAACTTAAAAAACATTTATCTTATGTCATCTGGTATTATTGACTTTAACTTTATTCTTCATTCGACAATTCGAACACTTTTTGTATTCTAGAATTTCCTGTTGCCATTTCTGGCCTTTCTACCCATCGATTGCGAGTTTGTGTCCCCCCTTTATTGTGGCATAGGTCAATGCGATAGTTTGGGCTGCATTCAACACATAAGTATTGTCACAATAGAATGATGTGAGGATGTTAAGAGCCTCAGAAAAACCATCAAAGGCTGGAAAAACTCCAATTAATTACAACACGGAGTCACAACTTCAAAAGTTAGACAATGCTTTACAACAATTGATTCTCTTACCAGAAGATGAAGTAGTTCAATTCAATATACAAACACAACCCTCTGACTCCAATGAAGACACAACTATTCTATTCGCACAGGATCAGTGGACAATTCCGCAACTACAGTATAATTTTGAATCTGAAACTAAACCAGCAGCTCTACTTGTACCTGTCTATAATCCATTTGTACTACCTGTGTTTTCAACTCCAATAGGAAACTTGCAACCAACAAAAGTCACCAAACCTAAAATGCCAGCTTCTTTGCTGGCACATTCCGAATTGGTTTCAACAAAAGGACCAGCGCCGATAACGACTTTCAAAACCAGCACGCCGTTGGTAGTCAATCCACTAAAGTTTCCTGTTTTACAGACGCCATCGCACTTTTCTGCTTTAATTAGATCAAAAAGCTGGTACCGTACCAACGACAGCAGCAGTATCAGTTGCTACAGCACCAACAACACCCACCATTCCAACACTGTTGCCAATATCTGTTACTGCAGTTTCGACGACATCCACAGTAACAACATCGCCGACAACATCATCTGTAATTTCAACAGGTGGGACAACAATACCTTCTATGAACATTTTCAATATGTCTTCCATTTTAAAGATGGAGAAATTATAACAGTTTAATGTTTGAT
Organism: Mytilus coruscus; assembly: GCA_017311375.1. NCBI lineage: Eukaryota > Metazoa > Mollusca > Bivalvia > Mytilida > Mytilidae > Mytilus > Mytilus coruscus. The sequence continues at coordinate 70,146,059 of CM029595.1, read as the reverse complement.
GAAAATCTAAACAATAAATGCTATAAACACATTTTAAATCCAACAAGCGAAGTCATAAAACTGCGCCCAGGTTTAATCATAGCAGACAGAATTATGTAACAGATAGATTTCTTTAAGTATTTGTACTAGATGTAGTCTTGCGATCTGAGGGTCGTCAACCCCGAAGATATGAGACGACTACATCTAATTTACAAAGAAGTAATAAATAAATATTTTTTCTTTTCTCTTGTTCTAAAAAGAGCAATTAGTTTTGATAAAACAGGGAAAGTGTCATTATCTCAAATTTTCCTGATGCAGTAACACTTTCAGAAGATGTTTTGTAGTTTTGGATTTGGAATGAAGTCTTAATTGTGTCAATTTTTCTGTCATCAAATTAATACCTTATCAGTGCTTTTGCATGGCAATATGAATTGCTCTACTATCTTGTCTTTTTCTGGTTTAATTGCCAAAATCTGAATTTTTGCTTATAAATGATAACACTTCTATGTAAATAACATCTTTAACGGTATCAATATGAATAATATATACGATATATATATATATATATATATATATATATCAATAACGCACCAATTGCGCATTTCGACAAATGATGTCTCTTTAGTGATGCTCGAGGCCAAAACATTTAAAAATCCAAAACTTATTAAAAAATTGAAGAGCTAATAAAACCAAAAAGGACGAAAAGTATAGCCAAAGTCGGCCAAGGATGTATACAATATTTTTTTTTCATATTCACTGTTTATTCAACAAGTTTGACCGATATAACTATGCCGTGCCGGAACATTGTCAGAGGTACATTGTGTAGTTGACACTTAGAGCTGTGTTGTGGGACGGATTCCAGATACAAATTTAATTGGATTTTTATCGCAACAAGAAAGGTTATATATATCATACTCAAACATGTCTGATATTAATTAAATTATATAATTAAATTCTTTAACTTTATATATATGACCTATTATGGTTTATTTAAAGCCCTTTTTTATAAACGCAGAAACCAACACGTTCTTGTTTACGAAATAGACAATGTATCCAGTTGGCACCTGTACACTTGACCGATCATGTTTTTTAAAACTTACTTATATTGATTCTCTACTAGCCGCATGGAAAACAGTTCTTGACTTGTTTTATTTTAAATGGAAGGCAATACTATTTTAGCGGATTAGTTTTTATTAAGTTCTAAATACTATTCCTATTCAAACTATCAATTAGAGATCTAAAATCGTTCCTATCGCCTCGTTGAATAACAATAGGGCTTATTAAATTAATAATCTTTCTATAGTTGTTATCCAGCCATTTTACACCCATTGTTTCTGAAAATCACTGAAACAGATCATGAATTTGTATTACTAGTATTTGTATTGACGAGTTTTTATGACAGACAAAGTTATTGTTGATATCAGTGAAGGTTGGAACTCTTGCGGATTAAATTTCTGTAAATGTAAGTTTTATATGTACACTGGGAAACTTTAAATTAAAAACACTGAACTTCAAATCTGATACAATCTAACCTTCCGAAGTTATTCTGAAGTTTAATGATATGAAATAGATAACTTTTTTTTTATTTATTTACTAATTGAATAATCATGAGCCATGTAAGCAAGCGCTCTTATCGTTCATGCTTGTTCATCGTAACAGTTCGTACATTTTCTTTTGGATTTTAGTTAAATTTCCTGTTTTTATGATGTGCTTATTTTAATAAGAAGACAGGTATTACATATAATTCTCTAACACTAGTTATCAGTATAAATAGAAAAACGAGTATATTATGACAAAAAGTCAGTATACTCAAGCTGTATTAGTACATATGATTTTTTTTTATGGTTAAATGTAATGAATCCTTGATTAGAATTTTCTATCAGTATATAAGAATGTATGGTATGCCAGAGGCAGGCTATACTTACCGGAAGAATTCTTGTAACAAAACAGGATATTTAATCCGAATTCTTATGGCGATGTTATTTCAGAGCCCGTAAATTTACAAACGATCCATGCCAACTCATTGGTCCTTGAATAAACTTATTCTTAAAAGTTATCAATTTAACACCGTAGCAAAATCTTTCAATGTTGTTTTTAACGGCACTAAAATTGATATTGTTTATGATAAATTAAAACAAATATGTTATACAGTTGTGCAGACTATTGGTTTCTACATCCTTTCGATACTGTGTACATATATTTTGGCATTACACAATGCATTTTTCATAACTGTTTATGACCTTTTATATTAAAATCCGTTGGATGTGTACTTATTGATACTTTTGTCTGTGAGAACATTATTTCTTTATTAGTTGTAACTAGTTTTTAGTAGCTGTGAGTACTCTCAGGTCGGTTCTTTGTGTCTTTTGTGTTAATGTTATTTGTTTTAGTGCTTCTTGCCGATCTGAAGAAGTCAAGCTATTTGCAACTAATTTTAAAGTGTGTGCTTAATTTGTGTTATGAAGTTACAAAACTGTCCCAGGTTATGGTGAGGGTTGAGCGCTCACAAATATGTTTAACCCCACCACATTCTGTATGTGCATGTCCTAAGACAAGAGCCTGTAATTCAGGGGTGACTGTTGGTTGCTGTGTATCAAATTTGTTTTTCGTTTTTCCTTTAATTAGGCAATTGTTTTTATCGTTTGAATTGTTTCATATTTTGTCTTGTCGGGGCCTTTTATAACTGACTATACGGTATGGGGTTTGCTCATTGTTGAAGGCCGCATGGTGACACATAGTTGCTTACATCCATGTCCTTTTGACTCTGGTGGTTAGTTATCTCATTGGCAATCATACTACATCTCTTTATTTTTATATTACAGTTCAGCAGTATAGCTGAGTTCATTGCACGTCATCTACGCGTTTAAAAAATTACCACTGCGGAAATTAGTTCTTATTCAGTTAGAGTATACAGTTAATAACATTCGGGTATTGCCCGCTCCGTCCATTTATAACCATAATAGTTTACCTAAATAGCTGTAACTATTACTAAGCGTTCAACATTTACTTAAATGGATCTTATATTTTCAACAGAATTTTGTTGAATTAATTATCCGAAAAAAATATTGGACAATTCTGTAAAGAGAGAAACTATCAAAAGTTTTGTTGCGACATGGGCATATAATGATTCCAAAATATGGTGTTATAAAGATAAGAAAGACACATGTATAGCACTGCTGTGTTTCTTACTTGTAAAGAAACTAAAGAGTTTATTGAAATCATAAATTTGATAAATTTCAATTTATAATTAGTAAACATTGTAAGTATAGAAAAAAAAGCTGATAGAAGAAAAAGGGGTTTAATAGTTTAACAGTTTGTCGTCATCTACTAGATGCCACTAGACGTTAAGCAACCAACAATCTAATCAATCATCTACTACACAACTAGCAGTGTACAAAAAAGTGAAATACATGCATATATACAAAAAAATATATCTACTTGAATATATGATAATATAGTATCTTCATTTAAGTTTCAAAAGATGTTCGAATAAATAAGTTGCCATGGTGTTATTTTTTTCTTCGACTTATTTTTTTTTAATCCCCTTTGTATCTACTCCCCAGTCTTTTTTGTATGTTATTTTGCTCATACAATTTATCGAGCAACAGACCTAGTTAGGCGTGAGCATAGTGGACAGATGTTATTTTCCCCGGTACAACTTCAAAATTTTACGGAACCTAATAAAGTTTTGAGAAATTTCATGCGCGTGAGGAAATAGTGCGCATGATTAGCAAAGAATAGATTATGAATACATATTATTATTGTTTAAACTGCAGAAAGATGGTAATAAAGAAGTATTTGTAAGATATATTATAGATATTTGCATAATATCACTTGACTAGAAAAAAACATCGTTATATATGTAACTTAGCCTTACGCTTGAGTAAAAACTATTTTTCCGCTTATTTCCGCTTAAGGCTTTTTTTTTTCTCCCAAACTTTATGTATATAGATCTATTTGACTTCCCGAACATTAAGTCTAGAGTGTATGCGGCGTTCACACATAGCCGACATAGCCGATTATTATTATTCCTGTACAATATTTGATTATTGTCGTGATTAAATAAATGTTTTCACAAATTTCCAGCCACGAATCCCAGGATCTTGAACCGACGTATGACAAATTTAATCGGGTATGGTCATATCAATGACGACAGTAAAAATCCTGATGTGTGACTGAGGTTTAAGAACGAACATGTATTCCAAAAAACAATCGTTTCATATGTTCATATGTTCATTTTACTAAACACCGGTAAAAATGTTTAACTTTTGGAAGTTTGTAACTTAGATTTGTGTTAAGGAAGATTTTGTTGGGGCTATTTTGGCATAAACTGTCAGCCAAAATAATTTTCATTTGAAGCCTTAGTGGCATACAAGGTTATTGTAGGTGGTATTTACTACATTTCACTACAAATAATTTTGACTTATAAATAAACATTATAATTTTTATTTTATTTCAGACCTATATTTGCATATCTTCTGCAGTACGACCTTTTGGAGTTCTTAAAAACCATTAACTTTACTGAATTATGAAACGTTAGTAAAGTATTATGGCGAGCGTTAGTTCGGCTAGACGGAGACATTCAGCGCCTGTTGTGCCATTACCTACTGGAACAACACGCCGAATTTCAGGACCTCCAAGATTACAACTGAAGAAAAAAGTAACATTAGTTAGCAAGTTTGATACAGTCTTGTTCGGGAGGGATGTTGAAGTGAAAAGAGGATGCATTTTACATGATGACAAACTAATACTTTGTGGAGTTGACAATTATGTGTACATTTGTAATCCGGATGGTAAACGATCTAATAGAATTTCAGTCCAGTTTACTCCGTCAGATATTGCTCTCTTCGACGAGAAACGCGCAGTAGTATCAGGTGAAAAAGGGTACCAGATTATTGACATCGAAACACTGAAAGCGGGACCTCTTGTTAAACCAGGTGGAATTTGTACAGCCGTTGCTTGTACTAAGGACAATATTGTTGTTGCTAACGACTACTGCAAGCTCACTTACTTAACAATAAATGGAGAAACAGTTAAAAGTTTCAACACAACACACAGTCCATTAACAATGACGGGTAGTCAAGACGGGTTCATATACTGGACTACTTGGGACAATGATGAAGTACATTATATAGATCCGACGGGAACAGAGAGATTTTTTTTCGCTAGTCCCGATTTACAAGATCCTGTGGGAGTGTCAGTTGACAAAAAAGGAGACGTGTTCGTTATTGGACACAAATCAAATAACGTTCATAAAATTACACACGAAGGAAATACAGACAAGATTGTGTTGAAAGAAAGCAATGGAGTAAAGATGCCATCTGGCATGGCAATAAGTCCAAAGAAATCTGAACTGATGATAATCAATGATAAGAAATCCATAAGCATCTTTAAAATACAGTAATTTTCGCTTTTATATACAGATGTATATATCAAACTCATTCAATAGCACACGTAAATTAAAAAGCGGGATTACATTATTTTATCATCAGTACACATTCGACATATCAATCATCATGCAGTTATTCCAATCAGTGTCATAATAAATGTCTTTCGATCAAAGACCTTGTTTCTATTGCTGTATTTTTTTACTTCCCAATTGTCCCCAGTCCTATTTGGCATCTACATATCAAATATTAAATATGGTATGACCAAGTTGTACGTTTACGACAAAATTATGAATACGGTATGATCAAGATGTACGTTTACGATCAAATAATGAATACGGTATGATCAAGGAATGAATACGGTATGGTCAAGATGTACGTTTACGATCAATTCTAATATGACGTGCTTCTTTCGCTTTGTAAACAAGACCGTGATAAAATTCTCGATATAACTATACTTAGTGCAGACTCAGAGATATACATAATAATGGATGTTACAATATACCTCCCACGTAAATCCACATGTATCGGAACCTATTTTTTAAAAATCGGCATATCGATTTTATTGTTTTAAAAAATGCAATTGAAAAAAACGAACTTTTATTCTTATTCGGATGCATAACAAAAAGAATTTAAGCACTGGCACGAGCTCGGAGAAATCTACAAAATCAAAATAAAATAAAATTCCGCGAAAGTCCATTAATGCTTTTGGCGCGTTTAAGTCATTTCAAAACATGACGTCATACAAATGAAAACGTTAAAGCTAAAGGTTTTTCAGTTACGCGAACCATCGAAATTCGTATAATATTATATTAAACTGAATTTTTGAGGTAGGTGTTATTTTATTTTCTATTCTATTGCATTATTCGCATATTTACTAACTTCAGCAAGTCAACATGGCGGCTCCTTAGTTACGAAATGTCAACTTATGATTTGACGGTAGCTTACGAGAAAAACATGTAAATTAGAAATGGAAAATGTTGGGTTTGAGAATTAAAAGAATTAATCACATTTTTTCTAGCAGTTATTTACGAAATGATTCATGCAAGCTACAGATTTATTAGAATGTTTAGCTTTATCTAGCAGGGAGTAAAAAAGAACAGCCCCACACACCGCATACCCACCCTCGCTTCGGTTTTTTAATGGCCGTATTTGTCCTATTAGAATCGAAATAATTCATGGAAGCCATAGAGGGATAAAATTAACGAATATCACGGCCCAGGCCATGTGTAAATTTCCAACAAATCTATGGCTTTCATGAATTATTTCTTAAATAATGAATACGGTATGATCAAGATGTACGTTTACGATCAAATAATGAATATAAAATGGTCAAGATGTACGTTTACGATCAAATAATGAATATGAAATGGTCAAGATGTACGTTTACGATCAAATAATTAATACGGTATGGTCGAGATGTACGTTTACGATCAAATATATAATACGGTATGATCAAAATGTACGTTTAGCTAATATTTGCGTAGAGCAAACGTTTGAGTGAGTAATTCGGTGATCAACTTTAACCAATTAAAGATAATACTTGACCGATTTCCAGATGTGTTGCAACTACTTTTGCGTTTTTATCCCCAAAATCTGGTTCGGAAATCATCCCATAAAGTCTTTTATTCTGCAATGTCCTCTGAATAGAACAATGAGTTACCGATAATTGAAAACATTGACTTGAAATAAATTAAACAGTTAAATCTTGCTTAAATTCCATGCAATGCGACACGCTGTTAAAAAATCAAAAATAGCGGCGAAATTTGTGACGAAAGGGTATTGATAATATGGACTTGTGGTATGACTGGTAACGAAGATAAAATAACCTTTTCACCGTCTTTAGTTGGTGAGATAATAGCCAAATGCCCCACGAAGTCACCTATATTTTTGAAAATTAAAAAGAAGAAATAATGGCTGAAAATAGCATAATACAAGAAAGATGCGAAGGTTTGATAGTAAATCAAGAAAAGCGCTCTGGACGCACGAATTTTTAAAGTTGTTAATTTCATTCATAAAACATACAACGAAATATCGTAACAACTGTCTGAAAGATTGTCAATATGTAGTATGATGAACACATTATATCATCATTTTTTATAAAATGGATTACATCCTTACATTTTGTTCATTATGTTTTAACATGTCACAGGAGTTTATTACATTGACAGGCCAATCGTAGTAAAGGATTCGGGCCAATTTCCCCGGAATTTCTTTTAGGCGTAGGACAAAATCCGAAAGCTGTTAAAACCGACTGATTTGAATATTTTAAGAGTTTAGATATAACACATTAAAGATCTTACAATAATTTTACATATTTCAATAGAATGAAAATGTTATTTCTACATTGTTGATGAAGACACTTTTGATACAATATCGCATTTTACAGGAAAAAACTATCTTGCGCTATCGAAATAATTGTATAATATTTGTATTTCAATGGTTTACTACTATCCCCGTTTTTTAACTGAATCTTACACCTGGGTTGTTAATCGTTGACAGTCAAAGAAACTGTAAATGCTATAGTAGGATGTAAATAGTTTATACTTGTATACTGACCTCTTCTTCTCTCTCGCTCCAGTGAATTTTTCTGAAGGCAAGGCTTATGGTATTTAGTCAGTGCTGTAACCGCTATGTAAAATTCTTAGTGAGTAAGTCGTAGAAAGGTTATATGTCAGAAATTAGAACAAATTATGGCATAAATTATGTCATTTTTGATCGACTTTCAAGGTTCACTTATTTTCTAAATTAACATCTATTTTTTCATGATTAGTTGAATTTTCTGAAAGTTGAATTCAAGTCCAACATTACATTGTCTATAGAAACTTTACCGGAATGCACAGAGATACTGTTCGTTGATATATAGATTTCTATATATGTATGTTAAATTTTTCAATTTGGGCGGGGGCCTCGGTGGTCGATTAGTTTTAAGAAAGAAAAAAAATAGTTCAATTTCTGTATCACGTGTATCACTGGCCTGTGAACACTGATGTTATGAGTTCGAACCTTGCATGCGGCAGGTGCTTTCAAATCTATTCTTAATTTACTGGGATTGTCAGTTTTCCTGCCAAAGGGCGGTGGTTATATCCGGCTTCCTCCACCCCCCAAAAAAACTAACCGCAACAAAATAGCCAATAGTGCTAAAAGTGGCATTAAAAAAAATAAATAATAATTGATCAATCAATTCGTGCGAGTTCGGAAACTTGTCAATGAGCTATTGTTTTTAATAAGTGAATTTTCGAACTTTTTGTATCCTGCATTGTCAAAAAGTAATAGATTTAAGTTATTCTTATTTTTGGGTTAGGGGTAAGGATTAGGATCCAGCGTCTACTTAATAGTGTTGAGTTTCAGCAACTTATTAAAATCATTGTAGCTAATTGAAGTACATTACATTCTTCTTGGGGGTTTTTAAATGACAAAGAATGATAGCCTTCATAATGTTAAAAATAAGGAATAAAAATATTAAAAAGCACTCCGTGTGGCTTCTATATCAAAACTATCAATATAACGGTTCATTGTAATTAAACGGACCATAATGACCCATAATAAATTGGATTTGTATTCAATATATTCATCAATCTACACTGAAATATGTCGTTAACAGAGTTTATATTGATTTAAAAGTCCACCTAGCAATCCAATAAACAATCCTTTTTATTTTGTAAATCTACAAATAGTGCAGCTGAAACAAGAAAGCATTTAATAGATCTACTTGGACTTATCTGTACTTATGCACCGTGTAAACAGAGCCGACAAATTACATCTAAAAAAACTTGTCTGAATTTTTTCAACGGTCATCCCAATATCTTTTATTTGACATATTCTATATAAATTTAAGAAGATGTGGTTTGATTGCTAATGAGACAACTCTCCACCAGAGACCAAATGACGAAGAAGTTAACAACTATAGGTCACCGTATGGCCTTCAACAATGAGCAAAACCCATACCGTATAGTAAACTATCAAAGGCACCGAAATAAAAATACAAAACAATTCAAACGAGAAAACTAAAGGCTTGATATACTTATTACACGAAGGGTGTCACATGTGAAGCTGGGCTTGCTTACCTTCCAGAGCATCTGAGATTCAACTCCCCCTCCCATTTTTGGTGGGTTCGTGTTGCTTAATCTTTAGTTCTGTGTGTAGTGTTTTGCATAGCAGGTCGTAGCTACCCGGAGGCACGGCAGCACGTGCATCCACGTCGTTTTCACAAAAAAAAAAAAAAAAAAAACAGAGAGAGAGAGAGAGAGGGGGGGGGACAAAGTTAACATATAGGAATTGGTCTTTCTATGTATGCATTTTAAAAACTACACAAAGAATAAAAGCAAGAGGAATACACATGCAGCGACATTTTCAATCATGTAAGACATGTATGTGTACCATAAATACATACAACTGGTGTAAACTTTTTATATTACGGGCATTGTTTAGAAAATACCAACTACATAGTTGTCAGTACCACTACCATAACGTAGACTCGCTTTGAGTGCAAAAAAAAACAATCACTTTAGAGTTAACAAAAAAACTTGCAAATTTTTATTTTCCGCTTCGCCCCATAGCACACATCTTACTAGAACGAAGACTCTTCAACTCGTATCGATCCGGAATAATGACTGTTACCTTGTGAACTAGTTCAAAATTGACTAAGTATGTAGGTCTTGACAACACGAATAGTTCATTTTCACATCACGTCAACGTGTTCTTGTCCTGGTGTGCATTTAATATTTGCACCGGACATTAATAACCATTCAATCAATCAATAGTTTCCGTATACTAGCAGATGAGAAGTTGGAACTGCTGTTATTATAAAAAAAAGTGCATATTTTCCAGTACATGTTTTACGTTTTCATCTATTTTACAAAAAAACATCTTGTATATAGATTCGATAATTCGAAGTCGTTTCTATATTGGCCGGCTATTCGAACGGTTGATTGTTAAAGCATTTAAATAAATTGTTAATTCATTTAAATAAATTGTTAATTCTAACTCGTTTTACTGGACTATTTGGTCATTCAATTTTATAATGAATTTTCTGTCGGACACTAAACTGCTGATTCTTGTTCGAAAGATACACCAAACTTTTAATACACGCATCTTCACTGTTATCATTTAGATATTGCCATACAACTGGTAGAATGCATATGTATTTGTTAATTAGCTGGATAATAAACAAACGCAGATCATGAAAAAGATCGTGATCAAAGTACCATTCCCTCTGAAAAAGTTCATTAATTTCAACTTCGACAATTCCTAACTGCGTAAAATTAGAAATTCATATCTCTCTCTCTCTTGTAGAGTTTACCCACAAAATTTTTAAACATTCATTGGTATCCAATGATGTTTATGCTAACAGAAACTCCACCCATAGTATTGTGTTTATGTTTATTGTTTGTTTTTTATACTTCTTTGCTCAATACAAATACTAGCATATGGAACAATTAATCTCCGTGATTTTAAAAGCTTTCACGGCGTACAAAAAACGCAAACGACAATGTTTAGTCTTCATTCGACGCGAAGTTAAACAAATAGTTGACCAAAAAACACAACAAAAATGTCCAAGTTTTATTACGGTTGTGATTGTTTTGAAACGCTATATATGCGGAGCTTCCGGGGGGCTTCGCCCCCGCCCCCTACCAGGGCTTTGCCAGACCCTCGCCCTTTAGTTTGTGATTCCACTTCATTTAGAAGGTAGCTACGCCCCTGCATACTGTTGTTTGTTTGTAGTCTTTTTTTTTTAATAATTGACATGGCTTTGTAATGCAGTTTTTCCTCGAATTATCATTTTTGATTGTCCCTTTGGTATCTTCCGCCTATTATATTACACTATATGTTGTCGAAATATTGACAATGGAAAGACTATAAAGTACAAGTTTGTTCTTTATGTTTATATGAATGTATCAGTCGTCATAACATGTCGGTACACTCGAAACCATAAGTACCATGCTTTAAAAGCCAACTTTGGCTGGAAGGGTTTCAACCTTAGCCTAAGCACAATTGCACAGTTAAATAAACAAGAAGTTTCCAACAAAATTTTTCAATTTAATCCTGCCAATACCAAAACACATGATGCTTCAGTAAAGTCGAATGAAAAAAAAAACAGAGATTTAATCTGTTTTTCACTATTAGAATAACTAATGACGCAATCAACAAAGCCATCGATAGAAAGAAGGATAACGGTATAGAAGGCTGGATGCGTTGCAGTGGTGGATCCAAAAGGGGGCGTAGAGGGCGATATATACATGTTTAATTTTCTGAAATTACGCACCCTTTCCAAAATCATGACTCCGCCCCAGCGATGAGTGTTATTCATTAAAGATAAATATACAAAAACAGATGAATATACACCTGAATCATTGTCCTCTTGAATATAATCAAGAACATAATAAAAACAAACAAAATAAAACTGTTTGACAGCCATGTTGATCATGCATTTTATAAATGATAGATTGACTTAGTCATACTTTATTGTTGTTTTGACAAACAATATAGTATGATGTAATCACCATTGCGGTTCATTCTATTAGCAGAAGCTTGTTCATAAAGAAAGACGGAAACTGCATTAAAAAAGTATAAGAGTTCACTTTAAAATCTGTATGTATTTACTCTCATCTAAGTGACAGTTGACATGTACTTCATTTTGGTTTATTTCTGTTAGAAACGTATATGATTTTGTTTAGTTATTTTCGAATCCGTAAGGCTTAAGGGGACACTTGACGGAGATAAGTGTAAACGATGATTGGTTGTTGATTGCCAAAAAATCCAGGAGCTAATATTGCATGAATATGCTGGAAGAGAATAAATTAACAACAAATTGTTTGTTTCTGTAAAGTGGGTCGACCTTGATGAAGAGCGGGTATTTAGACTGCCACTTAAAATTAGGGTATTTTGGATAGGGGCTGAACTTTTGCCTTGCAACAGGCTACCTACAAAAGTGTTATTTTCGTTTAAATACACCACAGAGAGTCGTAGCATCGTTCCAATTCCGACCGGACGTGGCTGCGTATTTATACACCTCGAACAACTGTCTTTAGCATGGGTTTTACCGCTGGATGGGAGACGCCCAATAATGACCACATTTCTATGCCCTGTTGACGCTATACTTAGACGGTTTTTATATGGAAAAATAGCACATGCCAGAACCAACAAAATAACCTTTTTATAAACTTTGCTGAAATGAATAATCGTGACATCTTCTATAAATATCTACTGTGATCTTACATGTCCTAGTTATTTATCGGTAACACATATATGTCAAAATTGAACATGCTATAGTTAGTTATAAAATCATTGCAAGTGCAAAAGTCAAATTGTCCCTTCTTTCGGTTTAAAATCCTGAGGAATAATTATAACATCTGAAAAAAGTTAATGTTAATATATTGTTCATATCTACATAATTGAGCTGCGTCGGATAGAAATCGCAAATGAATATCAATACATCTGTTCACTTATTTCGGGTTAATTAAATCTCTCTGCAAAGTCTGCAATTGTTTGAAAATTGAGTTGATATAAGAACCCTACAAAACAGACAAAAATTCATCTTTTATTTCGTATTTGAATGTTCCAAAATCAGTCAAAGTCTTATACATGTACATGTATACGTGCACTTGCATAAGGTCGATAAATATTCGACGCAGCTCAGTTATTTATTATCATAAAATTCTTATGATTTTTTGTTTCGTCTTTTAGGCCAAATAAGGCCCTTAATTTTAAAGCACATATTCCTTAGATAAAATTTTACCCTTAAAATAGAATGAGACCAAGTAAGTTTCTGATTATAAATCTATATTGACTTTGAAATAGTCTTATATCAAGACAAACCGATTAAAGGTCAAAATACAGTAAATGGGATGTGTCAAATATTCTGGTGAAAATTTGCATACAACTTTGGCTATAACTGAAAATCGAAAATATAATTTAATCCTAGTATGATCATTTTACATCATTAAAACGGAAATTTATAATCAATAGCATATCAATTTTTAAGAATAATCTATGGATTTGTTATTGGAGGTTTGATGATTTTTAAAAGACAAATTTAAGAAAGTTTTTCGTCAACTTTATGTGCTTTCTGCTCGTTTTTAAAGAATTCATTCAGTAATGTTTCTGAGAATAAAAGAGATGAATGCTTGTTTTTCGATTTTCAGTTACATTTGTATAGCTCAACGAGCCAAGGTTGTATGCAAATATACCAAAATATGTGACATAGCCCATTTACTGTACCTTGACCTTTACTGACACCAATTTAAGAATTGTAGGAACATAGCTTCAAATAAAAGCAACTGGTACAACTTAAAGATTAAAAAATGAAAATATCGGAAATTGATTTATGGGACATTTATTAATTTAGTACAACTGTGAGAACAGATATTTCAGTTAATTCTGCTTTTTACCGGAAATAATTAAGTATTTTATATAATTGTAAAACAGACAAAAGTCTAAATTGTGTTTAAGTAATTCATCAAATATGACACAGTTTTATTTTTTTTTTATTTATGTCTACATAGAGACCATAATTGAAAATTCATGAAGCATAATGAAATGTAATATGTCTTTTTTATGATTAACTAGTCTTTTTGCTTGTTCTAATCATAAGGGCATTATACCTCCTTGTTTTATAGATTTATAGTTCAGAGCGCCACAATAATACAATCAAAAAGACGAGAAAGGAAAAAAAATTGAAAATATACAGTGACTTGCGTGTTTGAACTTCCCCCTTGTTACATTGCCTTAAATTTATTGATGTCAACCTTTATATTGACCGAGACACCATTGGTCCGAGGCCACAGTTAATAACGCAGTTCATTCCTTTTTGCAATACATGCTAATTGAAAAAAATTCCATGTGTTCTTTCTTAAACACTTTGGTAAGATCATAGAAAATAAAAAAAAGTTTGTCGTCACATTTGCAGGAGGACCTGCTTACCCTTCCAGAGCACCTATGATCAATCCCTGTGTTTTTGTAAGGATTCCCGTTGCTCGGTCTTCAGTTTTTTATGTGCTGTTTAAAAGACTGTGTTTGTTTTTTCGTCGTTCTTCATTTTTTCATCATTTTGTCGGCTTCTCTTCGACTTATGACTTTTTATTCTCCCTGGGGGTCTTCTACCTCTTTTTTTGGAAAATATGAAACAAGTCAGCAATTTTAGGTAACAATTAATCCTAAGCACTAATTCGAAATTGAAATGCAATACTAGTAATTGGAACACAAAAAAATGGATTAACAACCAATATAAGGCCGATTTTGACTAGAAGGTTTTAAACTTTAGTTTCACTGAGATTACATAGTTAAAAAAATAAACAAAAATCGATCAAAATGTATTCCTTTAAATTTTGGTGCAAAACAGCACTGCATCGCGAAAAAAACGGATATTAAATGTCAAACTGCATTAAAATTGATTTTTATCATGCTTGTGAGCGGGGAAAAATGAATGTTGAATTTTACATAATTTCATTTAGAAATAATACATCAATAAAAGCCCTGTTCATTGATAATTTTCTATGTTTTCTAGGTATTGTGTGCGATTTTGTCCCATGTACATTTACTCCATATCCTTTCATTTTCTATCAATATATGTCTTAATATTAAGTACATGTTGTTCCTAACTAAATAAAGGTTAACCATAACTAATGCAAACTATTTATTATCAGGTTATTATTAATAGGTCTTACGAACCCTGTTTTCAAGTTCGAATAAGATTGATGTAAAATCAAAACAAAACTAACAGTTTAAGGTATTGAGTACTGAAAAGTTTCTATATTTACTAAATATGGATTATAAATAGCAACCGAGTTCAAAAAATAAAAGCATTAATATTAGAGTCTAGGGATTAATTTAATGAAGAGAGAAATGTATGTTAGTATTCATTATGTCTCTACATGTAGGTACAACAAATCAATTACAAAATGTATTAAATCATTTTTGTTAAATATGTTTTAACCGAAATATACATAACTTGTTTGTAAACGAACTTTAATACGAAAGATAAATGGATTGTTAAACATGCCCTATTCGGATACATATATGTCAAATTTCAAATAACAGAATTATTCAGAAGAAGGTATTATTTAAGGTTTTGATTTTCATTTAGTTCTGTTTATAAATTGTTCAGCAGAAGATTATTAGCAATATGCCTATATTTTAAATAGTAACTTAAAAGTTGTACAAAAACTAAAGCAAAACTAATATTGACCGTGTTTGAATAGCTTAAAAAAATAAGGAGATATGGAGATGGTATGATTGCCAATGAGACAACTGTCCACCAGACGGAGATAAAAGGAATTAAAGGCCACCGATCAACAATGAGACAACTCAATGCCATATAGTCAGCTCTCAAGGTTCCGACATGAAAAATATGAAACAATTCAAACGAGAAAACTAACAGCTTAGTTTATACAATACAATTTACGAAAAATAAATATGACAGACATGAACCAACGATAAACACTGGGTTACAGGCTCTTGACTTAGGACAGGCTCATAAAGAATGTACCGAGGGTTAAAAATGTTTGTGATGGAGCTTAATCCTTCCCTGATCTGGGACGATGGTGTAACAGCATTCAACATACCACAATTTAAAAGAGAAAATAAACACAGGCCTTATGCTGTCATAAAGTACTTTTAAACAAACATATTGATATAGAGTGGTCAAGCTAGGAAATCAACAATAGTTAATGACGCTTAATTGTCGGGAACAGAAAAGAGGAAGTGAGGTTTGGGTCCATTTTTACAACAAACAAAAATAAAGCCTATAAGAAAATGATCATGGCATGTGATTCTTGCATAAAATAATTGATAGGTATTTGCATGTTAAAACTATAAGGTCTTCCAAATATTATCATCATACACCTAAATTTAACGTTCGAAAAATACCACAAATAATATAAATATAAAAATAATAAATGACAACAAAGAATAATTTTGATGCATATTTGTGACTTTTAAATGTCATGCATACGCATGTACCAAAATATATATTGATTGCGTCATGTTATCTTCTCACTCGTTTTACATTAGTTTAAGCATTTTCAATACAATTAAATGCAGATCTTAAATTAAATGTTCAAATTTGGTAAAAAAAAAGGCAGAAATAACACCCTATGTCTTTTAATTTGCTATACCGTAATTCGTCATGCTCTGCAGGAAGAGAAAAGTGATTAACACCTGATGAATAATCAAAATGGCGTTACCTTGGATAATTTAATTAAGAGAGAAATGTATGTTAGTATTCATTATGTCTCTACATGTAGGTACAACAAATCAATTACAAAATGTATTAAATCATTTTTGTTAAATATGTCTTAACCAAAATATATATAACTTGTTTTTGTAAACGAACTTTAATGCGAAAGATCAATGGATTATTAAACATGCCCTATACGGATACATATATGTCAAATTTCAAATAACAGAATTATTAAGAAGAAGGTATTCTTTAAGGTTTTGATTTTCATTTAGTTCTGTTTATAAATTGTTCAGCAGAATATTATTAGCAATATGCCTATATTTTGTATATGGTATAAACATAAACGGGAAAGTTCTTATATAGGCTCTTAACGAGTTTGTGGCCACCTCAAACACTTCGTAGAAACTGCACAAAAACTTAGCACGGTGTCAAGACAAAAATGATTTAAAATGAAATTTATGAAAATTTTACGAACTGGTTAATCTTCTGGTAAGTTTGTGAACACATATCCTTTAGGTGTAGCACGTCTTCTAATTATGTGGCTCTTTGTCTTATTTTATTCATCGACTTCAAACGACGAGTGTCCCATAATTAGGTTATATTAACTCCGTTTGGAGCATGGAATATCTCTCTTGATATTGATATGTCATAGTACCCAAAGCTTTGGTTTCGTTTTTTGGGAGTTTTCTGTTTTCCTTTATACCAGCCTCGTAACGTTTGATTTATTCAGTATCCAGTCAAGACTCCAATATAATAGTTGCTGAAAATTTTTCAATGCGCTATCTGGGCCTCTAAAACTGATATGATTTTTATAAACAGTTACACTCATGTTTATGTGTGAAAAGTTATAAGTTATATAAATAAGGGCAAGTAAGATCGCAGAGGCGTCTATTTCGTTGTACAGGATGTAAAAATACGCAAACACGTCCGATTGGAATAGAACGAAAATCTGATCGCACAAATTGAGAGTGACACTCTGTCTGCACGTTAAAGACCCTTCAAACAACTCTTTGACGGGTCTGTATGTTATCTGTTAAAATATCAAATTTTGTTACCCTTTCCAACACCCCCTTATTTACCCGCCTTCCAAAGTTATCGACTAACTTTACAGTTCCCACTTATTTGATATATATTGTATAATTATTTCTGATCCTCAAAAGGCTTGAAATATATACCACTGGACATTAAACAAACAATATAATCATAATTGTGGCTCGAAACTATGTCATTACAACAATGACATTTGGCAGATTTTAAAATAACTATTTTCATTATTCTTTCGAACAGGCATCTTCTAAATTTATATCCTTTTCGGTGTAAAATAACCAAAATCAAAATGAAATTAAAAATTTATAAACTCTCACTTGTTGAGTTGTAATCATTACGTAAATAAATTCAACTTATATATATATATACTTGAATACCAAGGAACTCACGATTTTTTATCTGTGGATACGAACAGCTGGGGTAGGTGCATAGATAGATCAGTTGCTCTCATCACAAAAAAAAAAATCTTACGACTTAAATGGCATTGACGGTGACATGTGGATTCTACTCCGTAATATGTATAGAGAAAAATATCTGTCAACCAAGGAATTCAGCAAGTAACAAAACTCTCAACTTCCTTATACAAATGCTATAATAATGCCATTCTAGATAGTGTAACAGAAAGTGGATAAGGAAGCCATATGGGGACAATAGGCATTGCTAAACCAACATGTACAGATGACATATTAGAACTAGCAAACACTGAAAGTGAACTGCAGGGCATTATGGACATTGCATACCACCATATACAGAGAGACCTAGTCAAAATCAATCCACAGAAATAGGACCTTGAATGCTAAAATACCAAGCATGACAGAGTAGTTAACATTGGCAGCTCTCAGATAGGTCGAAGTACAACTGCAAAACATCTAGTTATAACCAGAAATGAAAATAATACAATTGATATTGATGAAAAACTGAAAGTAGGAAGGGCCTCTATTTATGGAATGTTAGGTGCTGGACTCCATTTAAGGAAAGGTTTTTCTCCTCTTGTATCGAACAATCTCTGGAAGGTATAATCTATTCCAAAATGACATATGGACTGTAGGTCATGCCAATTAAGAAAAAAGAAATGGACCAAATGGAAACCATGCAAAGGAAAATCTTAGGCAGCTACAGGGCCTTCCCAATCAGGTAGCCAACACAGCAGTCTATACATCAATTGGGGCAGTACCGATCCGTATGGTGATAGACCGAAATATTCTATCTTCGTTGATGAACATTATAAGAAACAACAACTGATTAGAATTTAAAATTCTAGAACGTCAACGTGCAATGAAAAATGAAAAAAAAAGCAATATATTTATAAATAGTACAGGAAGATCTGACTAAGTACGGGATGGAACCTGTTGATAATCTTATGCAACACCCAAAATCAAAGAAAAATGGAAAAGGATAGTTAGATATCTTCAAAATAGATACTGGCATGAAGTATGCTTAGAAGACTAGTCTAATAAAAAGACATTGGAATACCTTCAAATACAGGAAAACATATCCTTTATGCCACATAATATCTGGCAGTGTACAGAAAACAACCAAACTAATGTGAAAACAGAAGAAATAAAGAGCAGACTAGTAACACAAACATATATTCTACAGACAGTAAGGTTTAGACACAATAAGAATATATGTACATTGTGTAATACAGCAGATGAAGATCTAGAACACTTCATACTCTCATGCAGTAGACATAAGCATACACGTGAAAGGCACCTCCAGAAATTAAAATCACACCTGGAAAACGTAAAGAATGGGCTCTATCAGTACTTGGTTTACTGTGACATGCTTATTCAAATTATGATGGACTGTACTCACAAAAGCATTAACTATGGATTCCATATGAAACAACAACTCTACATAGAACTAAAAAACCTAACACGGCTGTTCTGCTACGATATGCAAACCAGTAGAATGAGACAGATGGCAGGGTAGGGGCGAGGGCGTAGTGAAGGCATATCTAGAAACATTTTATCTTTTCTAAAATAACGACAATTCGCTTGAGAAGTGCTTATATAAATATGCTTAAGGGGCTATCTACCTATTATTTATTTGGACATTTTACTTTATAGTGCTTTAACTTTTTTCCCCTGCTTATTTGCCGCATAGTGCTTTAATGTGCCCTAAATGTTGAACATTTCTAAATAAATTGCAGTTGAACGCATCTATCCAATATTAACAGTATATTTAAAGTAGAAGACATTAACCTTTTAGTGCTTACCTATAGACTGCTATAAATCTAATGTATATATCCGCACACCTAGCATATAATAGCAACTAGTATTTTAGGCATGGAGAAATAATGATCATTAAGCTCATAAATTAGCATCCGCCTTAACCGATTGCACTGTAATGCACGATGTATAAACATGTAAATGACACAAACACAGTATTTGTACAGCACGCTTTTACCGTTACCGTTATATATATATATATATATATATGCATGAATAGGTGGATTAGTGGCACGTTTTCTTTTGTGTGTTGGTATAAGTTTTAGTGGGTGCGGGTGTATATTTGTATATAGCGCATTAGCCACCCTTCTATGTAGGAGTGCGCCGATATAGAACCTGAAAAAAAGAAAGATTTGTCGTTAGTTAGTTCACATTGACACAATCTTAAGGTTTTGACCCCTTCTGTAGGCCTGTGTATCACAAAATTTTCAAAATGCAATAATATCAAAACGGCAAAAAATATGTATAAAAAGAGACGTGCCATTTTGGTTATTTATATAACAAAGGGCAACGTAGTTCATGCCAATAATATTTATTGTTTAATTGCATTTAATAGAAAATGGTGAATTTGTGGTAAATCAAGCCAAGATTTTTACAGAAAAATTCAGACTTTTATAACACAGATTTTCGTTATATATAGCATTTCAAACATAGATTACTCACTTGTTTGTCCATGTTGAGCTACCATTTGTTATTGACAAAAGTCCTTAACAACTTTTACAATACAAAAGGAAAACAAAATATGTCACGATGGATTTTTATCATTGAACAACAGTCGTTGAATTACATTAAAATCATATTGATAAACAGGCACCTCAGTCAAGAATTGAGAAAGAGAAACTAGAATATTTATTTGAAATGTGGGCGAAATACGAGTCAGGACCAGTCAGGACAGATTACAAGAGCTAAACTTGTTAATTCCTTGGGCTTCAGATATCAAGCGAAAACTAACCTTTGATGACTGTACGTGTCTTTACGTCTTTATAATGTTTACGTTTAGCTATATATAACTATATCAACGCTATGAAATGACTATTAAACTTTTAAACATAAAGAAAATTATGACTTTAACTCTGCCAAGTCAAACTTGCCGGTCCTAAGCCCGGATAAAAGAGGAGGGAAGTCATCAGAACCAAATAATATAAAAGCGCAAATGTTCTATATGAAAAGCGCAAATGTCCTTTTTTGAAAAGCGCAAGTGTCCTATAAATTGAACCGCAAATGTCCTATGAAAAAGTGCAAACGTCCCGCGCCGGTAGGATGAGACCTTAACTTTGGATATTCAAACAAAATGTGTTAATTTCCTTGTTTGTTTATACTGTATAGTTAACGTGATAGTTAACAAAAAGAACTCTGAAAATGGCGTCATTAAAAAGTGCTCTTATTTTCTTACCTTTTCTCCAAATCATAATTTTTTGTCTCTTTTTAGACGGTTTTTATATGGAAAAAAAGCACATGCCAAAACCAAAATAACCTTTTTATAAACTTTCCTTAAATGAATAATCGTGACATCTTCTATAAATATCTACTGTGATCTAGCATGTCCTAGTTATTTATTGGTAACAAATATATGTCAAAATTGAACATGCTATAATAGCTAGTTTTAAAATCATTTCAAGTGCAAAAGTCAAATTGTCCCTTCTTTCGTTTTAAAATCCTGACGAATGTTAATTTTAATACATTGTTCATATCTACATTTGATGATTTTTAAAATACAAATTTAAGAAAGTTTTTCGTCAATTTATGTGCTTCTGCTTGTTTTGACAGAATGCATTCAGTAATGTTTCTAAGAGTAAAGAGATAAATCTTTTTTACAATTATAGTTACATTTGTATAGCTCAACGAGCCAAGGTTGTATGCAAATGTTATCAAAATCTGTGACACCGTCCATAAATTAAAATTTTACCGGAAATTGATTTATCGCACTTAAGTACAACTGTGAGAACAGATATATTTCAGTTAATCCTGCTTTGGACCGGACATAATTAAGCATTTTATATAATTGTAAAAACAGACAAAATTCTAAATTATATTTAAGTAATTCATCAAATATGACACAGTTTTATTTTTTTTTTATTTATGTCTACATAGAGACCATAATTGAAAATTCATGAAGCATAATGAAATGTAATATGTCTTTTTATGATTAACTACTTTTTGCTTGTTTTAATCATACGGGCATTATACCTCCATGTTTGATAGATTTATAGTTCAGAGCGCCAAGATAATACTATTAAAAGGCAAGAAAGGAAAAAAATGTTTTGAAAAATATAGTGACTAGCTTGTTTTAGCACCCCCACCCCACCAACCACCACCACTACCACCACCACCACCACCACCACCACCACCCCTGTTACCTTCTCTCCTATGTTTGACTTTAATTTATTGATGTCAACCTTTATATTGACAGAGACAACTTGGTCCGAGGCCATAGTTAATAACGTAGTTCATTTCTTTATTGCAATACATGTACATGCTAATGGAAAAAAAAATCTCATGTGTTCTTTCTAAAAAGTTTGGTGACACATTTGGAGCAGGACCTGCTCACCCTGCAAGAGCACTTGGGATCATCCCCGGTGTTTTGTGGAAGGGTTCCTGTTGCTCGATCTTTAATTTTTTATGTGCTGTTTAAAAGACTTATTTTTTCGTCGTTTTTCATTTTTCCATCATTTTGTCGGTTTCTCTTCGACTTATGAGTTTTGATTCTCACTGGA
Source organism: Mytilus coruscus (assembly GCA_017311375.1). Classification (NCBI taxonomy): domain Eukaryota; kingdom Metazoa; phylum Mollusca; class Bivalvia; order Mytilida; family Mytilidae; genus Mytilus; species Mytilus coruscus. The sequence goes on along the minus strand of CM029595.1, from coordinate 70,123,522 downwards.
TGTCTTCTACGTCTTGTTTTATATATAGAGATGGTTACTACTTTAGGGGGAAATTTATCAAAATTATAAAAATTCAAAACTCTAACACGAAATATGGACAAATTTGTGTAAAGGAATTTTAATACAGCTTCAGACGTACTCTCTTTTGACTAGTTGGTCTTTGTTATAATATAAGTTTTAAATCATTTATAATGACTACAGATAAAAACGAAACTCAAACCTAAAAACTGAATATAAAATATAAAAAAAAGAAAGAGAGAGAAAAGGGTAATAAAGAAATCGATATTTCCACATAGACAAGAAGATATGGGATTACCACGCGGATGAAAAATATGAAACCAGTCAGCAATTTTAGGTTATGATTAATCCTCAGTACAAATTCGAAATTGAAATGCAATACTAGTAACAGAAACACAAAAAAATGGATTAACAACCAATCTAAGACCGATTTTGACTTCAAGAGTTAAAACTTAAGTTTCACTAAGATTACAAAGTTAACAAAATAAACAAAAATCAATCAAAATGTATTCCTTTATTTTTGGTACAAAACAGCACTGGAGAATGGTTGGGGAAAAAAATGGTATTATTGTCAAAATGCATTACAACTGTTTTTTATCATGCTTGTGAGCGGAAAAAATATTCATATTTTCAAATGTTGAATTTTACATAATTCATTTAGAAATAATTCATCAATATATGTCTTAATATTAAGTACATGTTGTTCCTAATTAAATAAAGGTTAACCATAACTAATACAAACTATTTATTATCAGGTTATTATTAATAGGTCTTACGAACCCTGTTTTCAAGTTCGAATAAGATTGATGTAAAATCAAAACAAAAATAACAGTTTAAGGTATTGAATACCGAAAAGTTTCTGTATTTACTAATTACGGATTATAAATAGCAACCTAGTTAAAAAAACAAAAGTATTTATATAAGAGTCTAAGGATTTGAATAGTAATTTAAAAGTTGTTCAAAAAATAAAGCAAAACTTATATTGACCGTCTTCTTGAATAGCTTAAAGAAATAAGGAGATATGGTACGATTGCCAGTGAGACAACTATCCACCAGACGGAGATATTAAAGGCTACTAATTAACAATGAGAAAACTCAATACCGTATAGTCAGCTCTTAAGGCCCCGACATGAAAAATTGGAAATAATTCAAACGACTAACAGCCGAATTTATACAATACAATTTACGAAAAACCAATATGACAGACATGAACCAACGACAACCACTGGGTTACAGGCTCTTGACTTTGGACACGCTCATAAAGAATGTGGCGGGGGTTAAACATGCTTGTGAAAGAGCTCAATCCTACCCTAATCTGGGACGATGGTGTAACAACATTAAACATACAACACTTTAAAAGAGAATATAAACACAGGTTTTATGCTGTCATAAAGTACTCCTAAACAAACATATTGATACAGAGTGGCGGAGCTAGGAAAAAGTTAAATCACAAAAATACTGAACTCCGAGGAAAATTCAAAACGGAATACCCTAATCAAATGGCAAATTCAAAAGCACAAACACATCAAACGAATGGACAATAACTGTCATATGCCTGACTTGGTACAGGCATTTTCTTATGTAAAATGGTGGATTGAACCTGGTTTTATTGCGCTAAACCTCTCACTTGTATGACAGTCGCATCAAATTCCATTATATTGACAACGGTGCGTGAATAAAACAAACAGACATAATAGGTAAAAATGTCAAAAATTAACAATAGCTAATGACACTTACTTGTCGCGAACAGAAAAGAGGAAATGGGCTAAGGGTCTATTTTTACAACAAACAAAATTGAAGCCTATAAGAAAATTATCATGGCATGTGATTTCTGCTTGAAATAATTGAAAGGTATTTGCATGTTAGAACTCGAAGATCTTCCAAATATTATGGTCATTCACCAAAATCAAACGCTCGAAAAATATCACAAATTATATAAATATAAAAATAATAGATGACAACAAAGAATAATTTTGATGCATATTTGTGACTTTTAAATGTCGCGCACACTCATGTACAAATTAAATATATATTGATTTCGTCTTCGTATTTTCTCCCTCCTTTTTCATTTGTATAAGCATTTTCAATACACTTAAATGCAGGTCTTAAATTAAATGCTCAAATTTTGGCCAAAAAAGTACGAAATATCACCCTGTCCTTTAATTTGCTCAACCGTAATTCGTCATGCTTTGCAGGAAGAGACAAGTGATTAACACTACACATGACGAATAATCAAATTGACATTACCTTAGATAATTTAATGGGGAGAGAAATGTATGTTAGTATTCAATATGTCTCTACATGTAGGCAAAACAAATCAATTACAAAATGTATTAAATAATTTTTGTTAAATTTGTCTTAACCAAAATAAACATAACTCGCTTGTAAACGAACTTTAAAACGAAAGATAAATGGATTATTAAACATGCCCTATTCGAATACATATATGTCAAATTTCATATATCAGAATTATTCAAAAGAAGGTGTTATTTAAGGTTCTCAGGGGCGTAGCTGTCGTTAGGCATTTAAGGCACGTGCCTACACATAATTTTTTCACAAATATTTTTTTTTTATTAAAAACAAATGATAAACAACGTTATCTGTAGATGCATGCCAGTGAAGTTGTCAAGACTCTTTAATTATCGAATGTCATTTGTACACTAGTCTATCATCCTTAGTGAATAGACTATTGGATAGAATTGTATGTCATTATATTCCCCCTTATATAGAAACTATAAACTAGAACTTTGGTTCAGATCATTCCACTTCTATCAACAAATACTTGAATGAACCTCAACTTAGAGACATGATTTTTTTTAATTAGTTGTTGTTGGCTTTTAACTAGCTTCTTTTTCCACTTGGTCTTCAACCGACCTACAATAAAACCCTTGCCAAAGTTGGGCGTCCGTTTGGCTGTGCAGGATGTATAAGGCTATTTTCTGTTTGACTCTCCGTATTTTCATAGCTAGACCGGTCTTCGGTCCAGAAATTAATGTAATGTTTACAAACACTTTTTTCTACACAAAGTTTTTGACGCAATTTTACAAAAAATGAGACGAAAGACGTATGAATTTCATTGGATTTAATGGAAGATATATGTAAACAGTTTCAGAAAAGGTATTACTTGAAGTGATTGAAATTCTACTTTTGACCAAATTTTGGGAAATATGTGACATCTTTTCCCCTTTTGCAATATTTTATAACAAAAATGCAGATTGTTGCCATGGATACACCACAAAATAAATATATTTTACCATTTTATATACTAGATATAAAATCTATGGAAGATTCTGATTACATACATATGCACATATATGACACAACCAGTAAGCTTAATATTGCAAGAAAGCAATGAAAAGGGATGGTAAAATTTATGAGGAAAATTTTGATATTTTTCCTAACTGTTTATTGCTACCTTATGGCATACTTACCAAGCTCAGAATTGTATAATTTAAGACTTTTCATACCACAAATCTATTGATATTTAGATTCTATATCAACTTCTGAGGGATTAAGTGTTTAAGAATGACAATACATGTCAATTTTATTGTTTACAGTCCTTAGCAACCAAAATTGAGACATTTTGACAAAAGGCTTATATTTGTACTCTATTGGCTTAACCCTTGCTTCTGAAGGATTTCTCTGTATGTAGTAGCCTAAGTATTGAACGCTTTGTATTTTTCTTGCGAATATATCAAATTATTATTTTATCAAAATTTCATGTTATATTTTGACATATATTAAATGTACAGTTGATTCAGCTGTAAGAAATTGATTCCCTATTACCAAGTTTTTAATCAAGTCTTTGGTATACAATAAACATAAAGATTACCATTTTCATGCTTGAAATTGCTAAATTTTGTACAATTTTGCATTATCAGAGATCTTATTAAGATTTTCAACATTAAAACACTGACAAAAGAGGTATAGTTTTTAAGATTTTGCCAAAAATTGAGTTAGAAACAAGATTTTACACTTTGACTTGGCACCTTTCTTTAAATCAGTTTTTGTCGCGTTTCAGTGTCAACTGCTAACCTTCATAAAATATTCATTACTCAACCAATTTTCAAAAATAAAAGGCCATTTTACTCGTTTTAGCTAGCAGAACACAGAAAATAAGTTAAAAGGGAGAATTTAAAAAAAATATTTACTATTAAGGTAGCAATACACAGTTAGGAGTTTAGTTTCGCATATTGGCCCCGGTGGATTTTTCAAATATGAAAGTTATTGTGTAATAAAATTCATTTTTAGACAGCTGAGTACTAATTTAGCCTTCAAAGATGGTTTATAAGAACATCAAGATTATTTTTTACATGTTTTATGGGCTATTTTCTGTTTGACTCTCCGTATTTTCATAGCTAGACCGGTCTTCGGTCCAGAAATTAATGTAATGTTTACAAACACTTTTTTTCTACACAAAGTTTTTGACGCAATTTTACAAAAAAATGAGACGAAAGACGTATGAATTTCATTGGATTTAATGGAAGATATATGTAAACAGTTTCAGAAAAGGTATTACTTGAAGTGATTGAAATTCTACTTTTGACCAAATTTTGGGGAAATATGTGACATCTTTTCCCCCCTTTTTGCAATATTTTATAACAAAAAAATGCAGATTGTTGCCATGGATACACCACAAAATAAATATATTTTACCATTTTATATACTAGATATAAAATCTATGGAAGATTCTGATTACATACATATGCACATATATGACACAACCAGTAAGCTTAATATTGCAAGAAAGCAATGAAAAGGGATGGTAAAATTTATGAGGAAAATTTTGATATTTTTCCTAACTGTTTATTGCTACCTTATGGCATACTTACCAAGCTCAGAATTGTATAATTTAAGACTTTTCATACCACAAATCTATTGATATTTAGATTCTATATCAACTTCTGAGGGATTAAGTGTTTAAGAATGACAATACATGTCAATTTTATTGTTTACAGTCCTTAGCAACCAAAATTGAGACATTTTGACAAAAGGCTTATATTTGTACTCTATTGGCTTAACCCTTGCTTCTGAAGGATTTCTCTGTATGTAGTAGCCTAAGTATTGAACGCTTTGTATTTTTCTTGCGAATATATCAAATTATTATTTTATCAAAATTTCATGTTATATTTTGACATATATTAAATGTACAGTTGATTCAGCTGTAAGAAATTGATTCCCTATTACCAAGTTTTTAATCAAGTCTTTGGTATACAATAAACATAAAGATTACCATTTTCATGCTTGAAATTGCTAAATTTTGTACAATTTTGCATTATCAGAGATCTTATTAAGATTTTCAACATTAAAACACTGACAAAAGAGGTATAGTTTTTAAGATTTTGCCAAAATTGAGTTAGAAACAAGATTTTACACTTTGACTTGGCACCTTTCTTTAAATCAGTTTTGTCGCGTTTCAGTGTCAACTGCTAACCTTCATAAAATATTCATTACTCAACCAATTTTCAAAAATAAAAGGCCATTTTACTCGTTTTAGCTAGCAGAACACAGAAAATAAGTTTAAAGGAGAATTTAAAAAATATTTACTATTAAGGTAGCAATACACAGTTAGGAGTTTAGTTTCGCATATTGGCCCCGTGGATTTTTCAAATATGAAAGTTATTGTGTAATAAAATTCATTTTAGACAGCTGAGTACTAATTTAGCCTTCAAAGATGGTTTATAAGAACATCAAGATTATTTTTACATGTTTTATGGGCTATTTTCTGTTTGACTCTCCGTATTTTCATAGCTAGACCGGTCTTCGGTCCAGAAATTAATGTAATGTTTACAAACACTTTTTTCTACACAAAGTTTTTGACGCAATTTTACAAAAAATGAGACGAAAGACGTATGAATTTCATTGGATTTAATGGAAGATATATGTAAACAGTTTCAGAAAAGGTATTACTTGAAGTGATTGAAATTCTACTTTTGACCAAATTTTGGGAAATATGTGACATCTTTTCCCCTTTTGCAATATTTTATAACAAAAATGCAGATTGTTGCCATGGATACACCACAAAATAAATATATTTTACCATTTTATATACTAGATATAAAATCTATGGAAGATTCTGATTACATACATATGCACATATATGACACAACCAGTAAGCTTAATATTGCAAGAAAGCAATGAAAAGGGATGGTAAAATTTATGAGGAAAATTTTGATATTTTTCCTAACTGTTTATTGCTACCTTATGGCATACTTACCAAGCTCAGAATTGTATAATTTAAGACTTTTCATACCACAAATCTATTGATATTTAGATTCTATATCAACTTCTGAGGGATTAAGTGTTTAAGAATGACAATACATGTCAATTTTATTGTTTACAGTCCTTAGCAACCAAAATTGAGACATTTTGACAAAAGGCTTATATTTGTACTCTATTGGCTTAACCCTTGCTTCTGAAGGATTTCTCTGTATGTAGTAGCCTAAGTATTGAACGCTTTGTATTTTTCTTGCGAATATATCAAATTATTATTTTTATCAAAATTTCATGTTATATTTTGACATATATTAAATGTACAGTTGATTCAGCTGTAAGAAATTGATTCCTATTACCAAGTTTTTAATCAAGTCTTTGGTATACAATAAACATAAAGATTACCATTTTCATGCTTGAAATTGCTAAATTTTGTACAATTTTGCATTATCAGAGATCTTATTAAGATTTTCAACATTAAAACACTGACAAAAGAGGTATAGTTTTAAGATTTTGCCAAAATTGAGTTAGAAACAAGATTTTACACTTTGACTTGGCACCTTTCTTTAAATCAGTTTTTGTCGCGTTTCAGTGTCAACTGCTAACCTTCATAAAATATTCATTACTCAACCAATTTTCAAAAATAAAAGGCCATTTTACTCGTTTTAGCTAGCAGAACACAGAAAATAAGTTTAAAGGAGAATTTAAAAAATATTTACTATTAAGGTAGCAATACACAGTTAGGAGTTTAGTTTCGCATATTGGCCCCGTGGATTTTTCAAATATGAAAGTTATTGTGTAATAAAATTCATTTTAGACAGCTGAGTACTAATTTAGCCTTCAAAGATGGTTTATAAGAACATCAAGATTATTTTTTACATGTTTTATGGGCTATTTTCTGTTTGACTCTCCGTATTTTCATAGCTAGACCGGTCTTCGGTCCAGAAATTAATGTAATGTTTACAAACACTTTTTTTCTACACAAAGTTTTTGACGCAATTTTACAAAAAAATGAGACGAAAGACGTATGAATTTCATTGGATTTAATGGAAGATATATGTAAACAGTTTCAGAAAAGGTATTACTTGAAGTGATTGAAATTCTACTTTTGACCAAATTTTGGGGAAATATGTGACATCTTTTCCCCCCTTTTTGCAATATTTTATAACAAAAAAATGCAGATTGTTGCCATGGATACACCACAAAATAAATATATTTTACCATTTTATATACTAGATATAAAATCTATGGAAGATTCTGATTACATACATATGCACATATATGACACAACCAGTAAGCTTAATATTGCAAGAAAGCAATGAAAAGGGGATGGTAAAATTTATGAGGGAAAATTTTGATATTTTTTCCTAACTGTTTATTGCTACCTTATGGCATACTTACCAAGCTCAGAATTGTATAATTTAAGACTTTTCATACCACAAATCTATTGATATTTAGATTCTATATCAACTTCTGAGGGATTAAGTGTTTAAGAATGACAATACATGTCAATTTTATTGTTTACAGTCCTTAGCAACCAAAATTGAGACATTTTGACAAAAGGCTTATATTTGTACTCTATTGGCTTAACCCTTGCTTCTGAAGGATTTCTCTGTATGTAGTAGCCTAAGTATTGAACGCTTTGTATTTTTTCTTGCGAATATATCAAATTATTATTTTTATCAAAATTTCATGTTATATTTTGACATATATTAAATGTACAGTTGATTCAGCTGTAAGAAATTGATTCCCTATTACCAAGTTTTTTAATCAAGTCTTTGGTATACAATAAACATAAAGATTACCATTTTCATGCTTGAAATTGCTAAATTTTGTACAATTTTGCATTATCAGAGATCTTATTAAGATTTTCAACATTAAAACACTGACAAAAGAGGTATAGTTTTTAAGATTTTGCCAAAATTGAGTTAGAAACAAGATTTTACACTTTGACTTGGCACCTTTCTTTAAATCAGTTTTTGTCGCGTTTCAGTGTCAACTGCTAACCTTCATAAAATATTCATTACTCAACCAATTTTCAAAAATAAAAGGCCATTTTACTCGTTTTAGCTAGCAGAACACAGAAAATAAGTTTAAAGGAGAATTTAAAAAATATTTACTATTAAGGTAGCAATACACAGTTAGGAGTTTAGTTTCGCATATTGGCCCCGTGGATTTTTCAAATATGAAAGTTATTGTGTAATAAAATTCATTTTAGACAGCTGAGTACTAATTTAGCCTTCAAAGATGGTTTATAAGAACATCAAGATTATTTTTACATGTTTTATGGGCTATTTTCTGTTTGACTCTCCGTATTTTCATAGCTAGACCGGTCTTGGTCCAGAAATTAATGTAATGTTTACAAACACTTTTTTCTACACAAAGTTTTGACGCAATTTTACAAAAAATGAGACGAAAGACGTATGAATTTCATTGGATTTAATGGAAGATATATGTAAACAGTTTCAGAAAAGGTATTACTTGAAGTGATTGAAATTCTACTTTTGACCAAATTTTGGGAAATATGTGACATCTTTTCCCCTTTTGCAATATTTTATAACAAAAATGCAGATTGTTGCCATGGATACACCACAAAATAAATATATTTTACCATTTTATATACTAGATATAAAATCTATGGAAGATTCTGATTACATACATATGCACATATATGACACAACCAGTAAGCTTAATATTGCAAGAAAGCAATGAAAAGGGATGGTAAAATTTATGAGGAAAATTTTGATATTTTTCCTAACTGTTTATTGCTACCTTATGGCATACTTACCAAGCTCAGAATTGTATAATTTAAGACTTTTCATACCACAAATCTATTGATATTTAGATTCTATATCAACTTCTGAGGATTAAGTGTTTAAGAATGACAATACATGTCAATTTTATTGTTTACAGTCCTTAGCAACCAAAATTGAGACATTTTGACAAAAGGCTTATATTTGTACTCTATTGGCTTAACCCTTGCTTCTGAAGGATTTCTCTGTATGTAGTAGCCTAAGTATTGAACGCTTTGTATTTTTCTTGCGAATATATCAAATTATTATTTTTATCAAAATTTCATGTTATATTTTGACATATATTAAATGTACAGTTGATTCAGCTGTAAGAAATTGATTCCTATTACCAAGTTTTTAATCAAGTCTTTGGTATACAATAAACATAAAGATTACCATTTTCATGCTTGAAATTGCTAAATTTTGTACAATTTTGCATTATCAGAGATCTTATTAAGATTTTCAACATTAAAACACTGACAAAAGAGGTATAGTTTTTAAGATTTTGCCAAAATTGAGTTAGAAACAAGATTTTACACTTTGACTTGGCACCTTTCTTTAAATCAGTTTTTGTCGCGTTTCAGTGTCAACTGCTAACCTTCATAAAATATTCATTACTCAACCAATTTTCAAAATAAAAGGCCATTTTACTCGTTTTAGCTAGCAGAACACAGAAAATAAGTTTAAAGGAGAATTTAAAAAATATTTACTATTAAGGTAGCAATACACAGTTAGGAGTTTAGTTTCGCATATTGGCCCCGTGGATTTTTCAAATATGAAAGTTATTGTGTAATAAAATTCATTTTAGACAGCTGAGTACTAATTTAGCCTTCAAAGATGGTTTATAAGAACATCAAGATTATTTTTACATGTTTTATGGGCTATTTTCTGTTTGACTCTCCGTATTTTCATAGCTAGACCGGTCTTGGTCCAGAAATTAATGTAATGTTTACAAACACTTTTTTCTACACAAAGTTTTTGACGCAATTTTACAAAAAATGAGACGAAAGACGTATGAATTTCATTGGATTTAATGGAAGATATATGTAAACAGTTTCAGAAAAGGTATTACTTGAAGTGATTGAAATTCTACTTTTGACCAAATTTTGGGAAATATGTGACATCTTTTCCCCTTTTGCAATATTTTATAACAAAAAATGCAGATTGTTGCCATGGATACACCACAAAATAAATATATTTTACCATTTTATATACTAGATATAAAATCTATGGAAGATTCTGATTACATACATATGCACATATATGACACAACCAGTAAGCTTAATATTGCAAGAAAGCAATGAAAAGGGATGGTAAAATTTATGAGGAAAATTTTGATATTTTTCCTAACTGTTTATTGCTACCTTATGGCATACTTACCAAGCTCAGAATTGTATAATTTAAGACTTTTCATACCACAAATCTATTGATATTTAGATTCTATATCAACTTCTGAGGGATTAAGTGTTTAAGAATGACAATACATGTCAATTTTATTGTTTACAGTCCTTAGCAACCAAAATTGAGACATTTTGACAAAAGGCTTATATTTGTACTCTATTGGCTTAACCCTTGCTTCTGAAGGATTTCTCTGTATGTAGTAGCCTAAGTATTGAACGCTTTGTATTTTTCTTGCGAATATATCAAATTATTATTTTATCAAAATTTCATGTTATATTTTGACATATATTAAATGTACAGTTGATTCAGCTGTAAGAAATTGATTCCTATTACCAAGTTTTTAATCAAGTCTTTGGTATACAATAAACATAAAGATTACCATTTTCATGCTTGAAATTGCTAAATTTTGTACAATTTTGCATTATCAGAGATCTTATTAAGATTTTCAACATTAAAACACTGACAAAAGAGGTATAGTTTTAAGATTTTGCCAAAATTGAGTTAGAAACAAGATTTTACACTTTGACTTGGCACCTTTCTTTAAATCAGTTTTTGTCGCGTTTCAGTGTCAACTGCTAACCTTCATAAAATATTCATTACTCAACCAATTTTCAAAAATAAAAGGCCATTTTACTCGTTTTAGCTAGCAGAACACAGAAAATAAGTTTAAAGGAGAATTTAAAAAATATTTACTATTAAGGTAGCAATACACAGTTAGGAGTTTAGTTTCGCATATTGGCCCTGGTGGATTTTTCAAATATGAAAGTTATTGTGTAATAAAATTCATTTTAGACAGCTGAGTACTAATTTAGCCTTCAAAGATGGTTTATAAGAACATCAAGATTATTTTTACATGTTTTATGGGCTATTTTCTGTTTGACTCTCCGTATTTTCATAGCTAGACCGGTCTTCGGTCCAGAAATTAATGTAATGTTTACAAACACTTTTTTCTACACAAAGTTTTTGACGCAATTTTACAAAAAATGAGACGAAAGACGTATGAATTTCATTGGATTTAATGGAAGATATATGTAAACAGTTTCAGATTGCAAGATACGCAGTCACGTCTGGTCAGAATGGGGACGTTAAATCCGATGCCTAGTGTAGAGAGAATGCCACGTTTTCTGTACGTTAAAAAACAACTCTTTGAGGGGTTCGCAGGTGGTCTACTGAAAGGCAAAATATCTGTTCCTATCCAATAAACCCTCATTTTCCAATGCATGGCGTTTTCAAATTTCCAGACCTTCGTTCTGGACGACCCCTATTACAGGACCTAGCTACCTGTTGTATTTATTGTAAGTTTGTTTTTGTCCTGAACATGCTATTTGCCACTGGACGTTAAGCAATTAATCAATCAATCAACTAGCTTTCAGTAACTTCGAGTACTCTCAGATCTACGTGTAATGACCATAATTATTCAAATTCCTAAGCAGGTATGGATTTTACAGTACAGGATATAAGGAAATATGAATTTCTTGAATTTTGTTCGATAGTATGAACAGAACAAAACTTCTGCATGAGGCATCGACTGTGTATGTATGTGTTTGTGTAGCCAGGGACGGTGAAGGTTTCTTTTAAATCTAGGATCGTCAATATGTACTATCAATTGACGTATATATCAATTATCCTCGATCAGGAAGGAATATATATGAAAATACTAAACAGGTTGTGCTACTTAAAAAGGGCTACGCTGATCCACGCTGGGCAATGCGTATTGTAAATATTTATATATATATATATATATATATATATATATATATATTTCGATTGTACTGCCGGTTCATTCATCAGTCAGATGTAATTGTAAAATTATGTATATTATAATTTCTTCGAAAATTTTTCATGTATATTATTATGATAAAATGACCAGTTTTCATGTTTTTTTGTAAAACAAAATTTTGCAACTTAAATGCTGAAAACCGTTTTCCGTCGGGGGACTTTCCCTAGGACCTGCTGGGGGCCTTAAGCGGCCCCCAGACCCCTGTCGCAATTTGTGCCTACAGTGTATTGGATACCTAGCTACGCCCCTGGTTCTGATTTCATTTAGTTCGGTAGATAAATTGTTCAGCAGAATATTATAGGCAAAATGCATATATTTGGTATAAACATAAACGGCACAGTTCTTCGGCTCACAACGAGTTTATGTGTCCACCTCAGACACTTCACTGAAACTGCACAAAAACTGAGCACGAGGTCAAGACAAAAATGATATATATGTAAATGTACATGTTTAACAGTTTTTCGGCTCACAACGAGTTTGTGTCCACCTCAGACACTTCTTTGAAACTGCACAAATAATAAGCATGGCTCAGTCAAGACAACAATGAGTTCAAACTGATATTAATGAAAATTTTACAACTGGTTAATCTTCTGGTAAGTTTGTGAACACATATTCCATTTGTGTCGCACGTCTTATAGTTATGTGGATCTTTGCCTTATTTTATTCATCGACTTCAAACGAAGAGTGTCGCATACGACGTAGGTTATATTTGGAGCATGTAATATCTCTCTTGGTATTGATATGTCATAGTACCCAAAGCTTTGGTTTCGTTTTTTGTAGAGTTTTCTGTTTTCCTTTATACCTGCCTAATAACTTTTGATTTATAAAGTATACAGTCAAAACTCCCATAGAATAGTTGCTGAACAATTTTTCAATAAGCTAACTGGGTCTCTAAAACTGATACGATTTTTTTATAAACAGGTACATTCATGTCTATGTACGTGTGAAAAGTTGTAAAGTATATAATTTAGTTATCTGGTTTTCTCCCTTCCAACAGTAAGGGCTAGTAAGATTGCCGTGGCGTTTATTTGGTTGTCCAGGATGTAAAAATATGCAAACACGTCCGAATGGAATTGAACGAAAATTGGATCGCACAGAGAGTGACACACTGTCTGTACATTAAAGACCCATGCAATAACTCTTTGACGGGTCCGTATGTTATCTGTTGAAATAATAAATTGTTTACCCTTTCTAACATCCCCTCATTTTCCAGAGGCGGCTCAAATTTCTTGCCTTCCATAGTTATCGACCAGCTTTGTAGTACTTAATTATTTGATATATCGTTTAATCATTTCAGATCCTCAAAATGCAGGAAATATTTACAACTTGGACGATAAACAAATAATGAATATCAAAATTAATGCTTGAAACAATTTGTCATAATATCAATGACATTTGACGTTAAAGCAGTCTTTAAACGAATACTTTAATGTATTTTCATGATTCTTCAAAAATAGACATCTTCTCGATTTTATTTTCAGTGTAAAATAACCAAAATCTAAGACCAGTTTTATCTGGAAATTATTTTAAGTTGACAACAAAGTTTATTAAACTCTCACTTATTTTCATTCATTGGGTTACTGTTGAAAAATATATAATTTTCTGTGGGACCATCAACCTAGAAAAGATGTCTTTTACAAAGTTACAAGCCACTACACTGAGTGGATTCAATATTTAGATATTTTCAACGCTTAAAGATAATCTGAGGTAAGTTTCAGTTTCGGTAAATTGTATTCGATCTTTTAACAACCCTTAAATAGAGCTTACATTTCATTTTAATCAGTGGTCTCTGTAATTAAAAAAAGTTTTTCCATTAATTTTTATCGCTATCCTGTCCACAATGAGGTTGTGATGTTCGAACCTCGGCAGTGCGTTCGACTCCAATCTTAATTGACTAAGAATATCCTGCCGAAGGTCGATTGTTCTCTCCGGGCACTCCGGCTTCCTCCACCAATAAAAACTGACAGCCACTATATAAGTGCTGCAATTGGCATTAAACTCACTCAACCAATAAATCCTTTTAAACAGTGCAGCATACGTCAACCTATCGACTAGTTGTGAACCTTTGAAAATAAAATATTTCCCAAAAAGATATATTGCAGGCCTGCCTTACGTGAAAGTCTTCAAGTGTTGGAATATATACTTTTGCCAGTAAACAGGAAGGAGGATTCATTTTAATCAATCGCATTTACTCCAGAAAGAGTGAAACCGGGTATATCAACCGAGTTTACATATCGCACCACCCGTGATGGAATTAAAAACGTATGTCTAGATGAAACCCGTCATGTCACTTGTCGTAGAAAATAATATGACAATTGATGTATTACAGAGTCGACACGTCTCTAATAAAATAAAATGGTCCGGTTGGCGCTTTTTTTTAAATATGTGTTGTAAAAGGATTCCGCATAATGTACTAGTACCTATTTTAAGACATCGGTCATTTTCCTCTTGCAGGCTTAGTATTGACTTCAATATGAAGAACAGCAATACATGCGCAATTCATTTGCCTTTGGACCGCCTCGATGGTCTCGTGGTAGCGTGTTCGCCTCGAGTGCGGGAGGTCGTGGGTTCGAACCCCGGCCGGGTCAAACCAAAGACTTTAAAATTGGTATTTGTTGCTTCTCCGCTAAGCACGCGGCATTAAGGAGTAAGAGCAAAGACTTGGTTAGCTCGGAGTCAGAATAATGTGTCCGGGTAAGGTGACATGTCTTCCTGCGTACTGTTACCTTGTGAGCAAGCACGTTAAAAATCCTGCTCAGCGTGTAAGTCTAGTACAAAGCAGGGCTAAATTTCATATTACATTAACATGTTCTCGTCCTGAATAAATATGCATATTAATTTGCCGCTGGACGTTAAGCAGCCATCCACCATCATCATCATTTGCCTGTGGTAATGTCCAGTGCAAGTATGGATTTTAAGTCATAAATTCATACACCATATCATTTACTTCTCATGAAGTCTTTCAGTCAGTTGAGTGGTTCATATATATAGTCTGCAGAAAGTTTGAATTGTAGTATTATTTCATGTCTAATTTCTATATGCAATGTTTCGATTTTATTCATACAACTGTAATTTAATCAGCATATATTCATATGGTTTCGTTAACACCGTTACAAACCAGTAATCGGTTGTTCGTTACCAGTGACTACTAAAAGACAGTAGGTCGACATTTTTATAACAGTATTTTAGTGTTTATCTACAATTATAATTACTTTTATCGCAGACCAGTTGAAATTTATGAACTTTATAAGGTAAGGTTATCTAGCGAGTTTTAATTATTTGATTTTCAATGTGAGAGACATTGCTTGCACTATGCTTTACTAAAATATGAAAAATAGCTATCTGGCCAAGTACATAACCAACACTAAATTACTAAGAGAAAAAACGATTGTAAAAAAAATCAAGGTATGCATTATTTTACTATCTTGAAATAGGCTAACTTTTCCATTAAACTGTCCTTATTATTTGTTGTCCCACCAATGCCATACACACTAATTTTGTTTGTAAACGCATAGTGTTGACTAGAATATAAAAATAAAGTCATCCATGTACTTCTCCTACCCGACAGTAAAACCCATACAAGGGTATAAATACGCAGTCACGCGGTCAGGTCGGAATGGTGACGTTAAATCTGATGTCATGTGTCCCTCCCTACTCTGCACGTTAAAGACCCCTTACATGAAGGGTCTGTTGATGGTCTGTTGCAAGGCAAAATGAAGTGCTCCTATTTTTCCTCATTTTCAAATTGCAGTCGAATTTCCCTTCGTCCCGTTTGACATACACGAAAGAAAATACCGGCAAGATTTATTGTTTGTTTGTTCTTGTGAATATGCAGGATATATCTATCAATGGACGTATCTATTATATATTACTGGAATGATATGGACGGCAAAAGCATGACAATATAAAAACTGAAGAGTAATTTGTCTTAATTATATGCATGCAGTATGTAAAATGTGTTCAATACATCATTTCTCAAGTACATGATTTTAATCTTAAAGCATTAACAAAAGAATTTTGACAGCTTTATTATATTCTTATGCAATACAATGTGGCTTTAAAAGAAAAACTATGCTTCATTTTGGTTAAAAAATGATATTCTATCTTTGTAAATGTTGTAAATTGGTTAATTACAAAATTTTTGATGAATTGCTACATATGCAGAAATATGTTTATGATTCAATTACATATGGCAATTGATTTATTAATTTAATAAATGTAACTATGTGCTTTTGGTTATGCTTATTGGTGTTCATGACCGTCAAGTTGTATTTCTTTTTTCATATTTTCCATTCTAATAATTCTTCTGTTTTATTCATTGAAATGATTTCACACATTTAACAGAACTCAATGAAAAATGAAGATCGTTAGTCGTTTTCGGTTTCAGATTTCATTGTTTTTTTAGTGAAAGAATTACCACCATTTTGTTTTTGTGCTACAATTTGCTTGGTTATTTTCTTTTACATTTTCTCTTTTGATAAATCACCCTCATTCATGCAACAAATGTCGAAATATATGTACAACTTTATTGAAAAAAAAACAATGGGAAAGCAGTTTTTGCAAAGGCAAATAATATGGGCTTCAGGAATAGCTTGTTTGTTGCCGAACTTGTTCTAATTTCAAAGTATCTCCTTTTGTCACTTCATATTTATAACCGTTAAATTATTATAATATTTTGTTTCACGCATTTTTCATATCTGAGGCTATATATAGTAGTAGAATAATATGAATGTCTTCCAAGTGACCAAATGCTACGAAAAATATCGTAATTTTTATTTAAAAAAATATATATAATGCCTTTCCAATTTCAACATATTGCATACTACCAAATAATGAATGCCGTTGTAATTTTTTAGTGGTTGCCAAAAATCACTATCAGCTCTTTTCAGCCATGGCTTATCTATTCTATTACTCGAAAATTTCTCTTGGTATATATAATATGATTGACTCATTTTCTTTATTGTTTTATAGGGTTGAAGAAATTTATCAGCAAAATCAATTATAACAACATGTTTAGCACATGCAATCATCACTACAACAAACGGCTTTCTCACTTTTGCCAAAAACACGACGAGGTCATTTGTGCTAAATGTATTCCGGAATCCCACGAAGGATGCCAAAATGTACAGCTCATTGAAAAAGCTGCCGATACTGCCAAATTTGGGTACGCTCTGAGTTCTTTGGAATCGCGAATTCAAAACTTGAAACTAGTCGTTACAGATATGCTTAAAGCGAATGCAGATAACTTTTCAACACTAAATGATCAAAAGCAAACAATTAAGAAGAAGATCAAACAAATTCGAAATGGCATAAACGCGTATCTTGAGAAGTTGGAGAACGAACTCGGGAATGACCTTATGGAAAAGTATAAAGTATGTGTGAAAGAAATTGATAAGGAAAGGCAACATTATCTACAGCAAAAAGAAACTTTGGATGATTGGACTCGTGAAATAAAAGCAATGAAAAATCACGCCTCTAGTGTTCATCTGTTTTCTATGGCGAAGCTATTGCATCCTAGACAAAAAGCAAATGAGGATTCTGTACAAAAGCGCCTAGCAGATTCTAAAATTTCAAACATTGACTTTGAGCAGTCCAGAATATTACTAGATTTTAAAAGACTCGTCATGTCGTATGGGAAGATATCTATCAGAGAATCGCCGGCTTTGATGTCTTCTACCCATAGAAAAGCTTTCGCTATTCCATTATTATCTCGAAATGATAAACCTCCGTCTCCAGTAATAAGCAAATTTGAAACATCTGTATTTGGAAATAATGTTGATGTTATAAGAGGTTGCTTCTTACCAGATGACAGGCTTTTTATACCAGACAATAAAAGCAAAACTATATACGTCTGTAAAATGAACGGAGCAAATATTAAAAAAATCAAATTAAGACACAATCCAAAAGACGCGTGTGTTCTTGATAGATCCCACGCGTTAGTAACATGTGGAGACAGCGGTATCATGATGGTAGATTTACGAACTTTATCCCCGGGAACTATGATTATCCCTGGTGGACATTGTACTGCCATAAGTTGTACGGGGGACAAAATATTTGTAGTGAACGACGAGTGCAAAGTAAGTGTGGTTGATCTTAAAGGAAAAGTACTAAAACGAATCA
This sequence comes from Mytilus coruscus, assembly GCA_017311375.1. Lineage (NCBI taxonomy): Eukaryota > Metazoa > Mollusca > Bivalvia > Mytilida > Mytilidae > Mytilus > Mytilus coruscus. The sequence goes on along the minus strand of CM029595.1, from coordinate 70,105,198 downwards.
CCACACGGTACGACCCATACATGATAACAAGCAATAAAACTGGTGTAATATTCTGGACCAATTATAACAATAATAATGTCAACAGTATCCTACCAAATGGAACTAGCCAAAATGTGTATTCTGGTTCTGATTTGCGCGAAAGCACTGGAATCGCAACAGACAACCGTGGTAACGTATACGTGGCAGGTTGTGATTCGTCCAATATTATCAGAGTTTCAAGAACCGATAAATCAAGCACAACTATGTATGCTAAACGGGATGGAATAAGTAGTCCATTAGGTATTGCTTTGAGCACAGACAAATCGAAACTAATGGTAATAAACAATAAACAGATCAGAGTTTATAGAACGCATTCAAATTAATCAAATCTTTTAAAAAAATACTACAACTTTTTGCATGTGGTGTATCAATTGACATGTTAGAAATATCTCTTTTCAATTTACCAACACGACCATGTTTATTTATGTGTAAATAAAGAGACGTAAATAAAATATTGTCGATTACTTGACACAAACGAATTACTAGTAGTTCTTCCAAAGATTTCACGTATTTATTAACATTAACTGTACCAATTTTACTGCACCAGATGTACATTTTGACAAGCAATGTCTCTTCAGTGATGCTCGAGGCAAAATATTTGAAAATCCAAAATTATTCCAAAATTAAAAAGTTTTATATTTTACTATAAATGCTAATTCAACCACAGTGCCACATCGTCCTTGTACGGAAGTTTCAAAATTTCGTTTGAAAATTGAAACTAAAACGAACTTCCTTAAAGACCACAACTAATATCTGTCATTTCAAATAGGTTATTATATTTGCAAAGAGGGCATATTTTTTATACTGTATGTTGTTTTCGGTATTTTATTTTATATGTGGTTTTGCTATAATGAATAAAAGACTTGTCTATTTTCACTTGTGCTTTCAGATTTTTACTGTTTAAAATTGTACAACAGGTTCCTCTACTGATGTCGATAAGAGAGCTCCATACTGAAAAATACCCTTTCTAAACCAGCTTTCTAAGAAAATGCGAATCCTAGTGCTACATGTAAATTTAGTACTCTATATTGAATTCATAATTTTAATCTAAGGTTACAAAGATTTAAACAAATTTAGTAATAAAAAATGACCCTCCTCTTGTCAAAATATATAATTAAGTTACATTATCTGAAAATAATAGAAACAAAAGAAAACGAACTTGGTCTTGTTGAAAGACGTGATTTCATTTGCTCCTTTTTTAAAGAAAATCATGTATTTGAGTCAAATTTAAAGAAATCAGCAACATTGTATTTCTTTGATAAATAAATGTTCTAATATGTCACAGGAGTGTAATCTCTAAGATAATCCCTTATAACTTCTATCTAAAGCTTTGAGCGTTCCTGATGAAGGTAAATACAGAAAAGCGCTTCGGACGCATGAAATTTATAACGTGTTGTTTTCATTTTGTTCTAACAGTACTTCGCTTTACATGTAGGAAATAAAATGTGTAAGCAATAGAGCAGTCGAACAATAGAGCAACATTATACTAGACCATGACACAAAGCAGTAAACTTGTGATGGGTATTTTACGTTTATGAATTTTGTAACACACAGAATTAGCAGTCATGGTCGAACAGAAAATATGATATTTGGTTGTTTTCAATAAATTGCAATATTAGGTCAAATTCATTGCTTAAGTTATACCATACTATTCTAAAAATGTTCTAGCTAGCTCAGGCAAAGTTGACCTCAGATGAATTTGGCTGTAATTTTTTGGTCGCTTTGGTCATAGAGCTTCTAACGTTTCTACGTATTTACACATCCCTGGCTTTCAAATGTTTAGGTTTCAGCGTTTCTAATGAAGCAAAATACAGAAAAGCTCTTCGGACGAACACAATTTATAAAGTGTTATTTGCAATAACATCCCTGGCTTTCAAATGTTTATGTATGATAAATTCTGCTGACGGTCAATTCAGGGTCCTCGGTCATAAAATTGTACTCAGTACTCGGAGTACAAAATTTGTGCTCGAAACACCAAATCCAGTATTTTGATTGGTTGATTTCTGAGTCTGAGTACCAAAATCGTGCTCGAAAGTTTTATGACCGCAAGGCCAGAAAAGCACTTCGGACGAACACAATTTATAAAGTGTTATTTTCATTTAAGTCTAATACAAACTATTATTGTTCAGTTTTAATACTTTAATTTGAAATAAATTAGATAAAAACAAATAGTAGTGAACAACACTAACCTACTTTTTAACAGTGATTAACAATTAAGAAACACTTATCTGAAATAATAGGTAAAGGTTGTAAATCAGACAAAATGTACAATATTCAATTTATAAATAATTCAAAATTAAAGCAAAAAAACATCGTTGACCCCAACCTTATTTATTAGATATGACAATCCTTTGGATATGTTATAACAATTAGTTACAGTCCTTCCAAATTCTTACCATTAACCTCGGTTGATTGATAGTCCATTGCCTCTGTCTAGCACAATATTGAAATTTACATGACTGACACATCCACTTCTCCGACAAGATCGTCTTGGACGCACAACTAAATCCGAATGTTCTGAATTGCATATTATGCATGTGTCATTTCTACCCAGATGTGCATCACCTGCAAAGTACATTTGTGAAACTAAAGATTTATGCCCTCTCCTGCCATTGACCTTGAAATGAATGTGTGCAGGTCTCCAGCGATGTCCAATTGGCCGGTTGTTCATCCGGGCAACCCTTAGTGCTTCTGCATAGGAAACCTGATATTTTCCAGGATGTACTGTTAAAAATCGGTAATAGCCATTATTATTGGTCTGTAAAAAACCTCTACACCTTGCACTACCCTCATACTTTCCTCTTCGATCTGCTTGCCAAATTTCAAGTCGTACTCGGGGAATTGGAGTTCTACAGTTTCTTTCGTAAACATATCCACTTACAATTAATGCATGTTGCCTATACCTTGATGCATCGCGACTACACAATCGATGTAGCCTAGGGAAACTAGGACGGTAGTATGGACCATAAATGTCTGCTGTAGTTGGTCTACATCGAGTTCCTGATGATCTACGACGACCAGTTCGACGTCCTCTAGCCCTTCTTTGACTTTCATTCAGTGGTATCAAGACAAGTAGAATTAACAGTATAAGAAAGAACAAAGAACTGAACTGTCCGACATTCATATCTAGACTTCGATCTTCAACAAGTCTTGGATACCGTCGATGAAACAAGTTATAACGATTGTGAATTTCAACTGATCTTATTTTCAATTTATAACACGAGAAAATATTAATGTGAAATATATGATATTTGTATTTATCATGTTAAACATTGATTGCGTGATTCCCATACATTATCGGCAGAACCATTCATACGTGGTTTGCCGCATAGATCTCTGGAAAAGGTAAAGTCTAACTTTATCGTAGTTTTTTCATTATTGAATATATGAGTCACCATATTTTCTTCTAAATCAAAATATAATTAGAATCAGACTTCCTTTTTAATAAACTTTGAAATTTTCCACTTCGGGTTATAAAGTGCAATGTCATACAACCTTTGTTGATTTCAAACTTGAAGTACATATTTGGTTGCATGCTGTACTGTAGGAGAAAAGTCAATATCTTTTTAAATGGTAATTTCTTAATAGTAAAAATATTTGTTTATAACATCCCACAGTTCACTGTCTTATATTGACATCTGACAAATACAGGCTGTATGATTGGAAATTTATTTTACTTAATCTTGGAAAATAATGGTATCAATGCGTTTTTTAATGAAACCCGTTATGATAGATTCAGAGCAATATTTTTTGACGGAATCCGTAAGCAACAGCAAATTATATATTCGATTGTTGTCTAAAGTTTATTGTCAGGGGGAAATAACGTTGCATTCGTTCAATTGATTTACTGTATGCAAAGAATGATTAAGAATTTTCAAATGTTTGACTTCGAGCATCACTAAAGAGACTTTAACTGTAGAAATACGTAAATGATGCAGTAAAATTGGTACAGTTTATTGTATTACTACCACGGTGTTGATACCCCTGTTTGTGGACCCCCCGAGGGCGTCTCCATCTCAGTAGGTAAGTACTTCAGTACTGGCATGGACATACAAATACTGTTTTTATTGAAATTTACTGTTATAAATATTATATTATATAAACAACATTTTAAATTAGGGAATGTATCTCTCTCTTGCCTAGCTCTGATTCTTTGTCCAGATTTGTTGGCTACCTTTTGATCCCATTATGCCATATCAGCTCTTCAAAATTTGTATCAGGTTTTGGATTTCAAAATGTTTGACCCCAAGCATCAATGAAGAGACATTGATTATCGAAATGCGAACCTGGACCAGTAAAATTGGTACCGTTAATTTTATTTGAGCGTTTCTTTTACGATTAATGTAATATAACAATTCGTTTTCAAAAGTTGTTTGTTCGATGCTTTTATATTCCTTTTTATTGTTTTTGTTATTTTTGTTTTTTAGAATTCTCTAATATTTTTCAGATTATTTTCCTTTCCTATTCGTTTGGATTTTTATCACACAAATTGTCTATGGCCTCTAGGTCACTAAAGAATATCTTGGGTTTGTTTGTTTGGTTATTTTTTATTTTTTTTAAGTTGCTCTTGATAACGGTGTAGGAAGAATTAATTTCATAAGTCATTTTCAACAAATAGCTATAGTACTTTGAATATGCCACCAGTCATTCCGATCAATAAGCCATTATGTTGCTACAGTTTGAACAATCTAGCTATTTCCATTTTTTGGCTGTACGAGGTAATTAACATACAAATTCACTTCAATCACAAGCACATGGCTTCAATCGAAAGTCCTGTTCACTCACGGACGTCGCTTTTGTTGCCTAGAATTTTTATAATCAGTTAAATTGACAATCCATAAAGATAATTCAAAGAGCGTGTTGACAAACGTTTCAGATATAGTTTTATTATTTCTGCAATACTATATAATATGGGCTTAACTCAATCAAAAGACATATTAACATAAACAAGTGAACATACACTGAACGAATAAATTTGATCTATGACACAATGTAAATACAAAATTAATAAAACAAGAGGGTTAGATGTAAAACAATATCAAAAAGACAACCATAACCTTGGACAAAATGCCGCCAAATAAAATAAAGTACACAGGTAAATAAAAATAATTTTGTTGTAAGGTATACATGGAGTACGGATATAATTTTTACAAAATAAATAATTTTGTTGTTCCTAGTACGAGAACAAAAGTGAAAATTGATCGTCATACTAAACACTTATCAAAGGTGGTATATATTAAAAAATAGTGAGACTAGATATAACACTGAATAAGTAAACATTAAATTAAAAAAAAAACATTACAAATTGTATCAACAGGTCAAATTAACACGAAAGTTCGATTTGAGAGTACTCACAGTTACTGAAAGCTAGTTAAAAGCCAAAAACAATTAATAATAAAAAATCATGCATCAGAGACTAAAATCAACTAAAACACATCCCATGGATTTAGTGTTTTAACGTCATGGACAGTCAAAGAAGACATGACTTGTGCAATGTCAAAATAAAAGTATCGACAGGCAGTAGGATAGTTAGGAGTTAACCTGTTAATAAATATGTATAATGTAATATATAGATAGAGTAATCTCTATATAGAAATGTTAAGTTTATTTAAAGTTATAGCGTATTTATTCTGGATATATAACTTCACTTATGTGAACCATGTGATTTGGATGCTCTCGCTTATACTCCTAAATGCTGTGTGCTTAGCGGAGTGGTAACAAATAGCCATTAGAAGCAAAGTTTGAAGGATTCCTTTCATTTTCATGTCTTTGGTTTGATCTGGAAGGGGTTTGAATCATTCAGAATTTAGATCAAAACATTCATACATAACTGCTCTTACACAATTGATTAAAATAAAATTAATTCCATAAAGAGTTGGATTATGGGAACTTAACTATACTGGTACCTGTAGAATACTTGTTTCAAACGGAATAGTGCATCCTAATTTATACGGTGGTGTTGTTTATTAGATACGATAAGATAAATTTAGATACGATCCGGGTAAACTTATCAATCCTTTAAAGAACTTATTCTAAAAGGTTACCAATTCAACACTGTAATTATATCTTTGAAAATTGTTTTTATTGGCATAAATATTGATTTTGTTATCAGTAATTAAAACCATACTAAATATTATTGTTATACACATATGCCCAACTAAATATATAACTAAGCCGTTTGTTTTCTCAACTGAATTGAGAATATAGTTGTATATTGGTATATAGTTATCGAAAACTATATAGTTATTGAAAAATATGAAAATTCTGTTTCATATTTTTCATTTTGGGGCCTTTTATAGCCAACTATACGGTATGAGTTTATTTCATTGTTAAAGGCCGTACGGTTACCTAATTGCTTAGATCCGCTCCATTTGAACTTTGGTGGATAGTTGTCTCATTGGCAATCATACCACATCTCCTTATTTTTATATGGAATGGTATTTTTTTATTTTAGAAAGGTTTTTGATCTGACTAAGCATTTATTTTACTGTCTGAGTTAAAGGCATTTAAAGGTAAAGTCAAAGTTAAAAGTATTTTGTGGCAACGAAATCATTGTGCCTTGTACTGGAAGCGGGAACACAGAAGTTATATTTTAATCAGGTTGACTTGAGCGTACTGCCGCGGACATATGAGTGTAAGAATGAACGATTTTGATACATGTATCACCATCAAAACATGCAGAGTACTTTTAAGTTTGTTTTGAGAAATTGCAAGCACACTTTGCTCTGGTTTATTATTTCATTTACTTGAATATTTGTTTCGTTGTCTTTAACACAGAGGCAGCAGCAGTATTTACCGATGTACAAATCTCAAAAAACAATTTATAGATACAAATCAAGGCAAAAATACAATCAACTCCAAAAGGAGCGAGACCGGGTTTGTCGACATGCCATGCGAATCCAGTGTCAAAGAGTAAGTTACTTTTTAATAACTTTCTCCTATGTATACAATGGTCATTCAACTGAGCGATATTAAAAATTATTTCTAATCTTCAGAAACAAATTAATTTGATTTATTTCCAGGTGTCCCACAAAACATATTACATTTGTTACAAAACTATATGCAGAACATTTAATAAAATGATTATATATCCACTTCATTTTAACTTTGATGGATAGTTGTCTCATTGTCTCAATCATACCACATCTCCTTATTTTTATGTAGATGATTAAATATGACTCGAAACTGCCAATTTTATAGAAATTTAGTTTTTTTTACTAAAAAATGACTTGAATAAAGTTCCTAACCAAAACTAAAATTATTTCAAATCTTCAGAAACAAATTAATTTGATTTATTTCCAGGTGTCCCACAAAACATATTACATTTGTTGCAAGACTATATGCAGATATTAGAACTGAAATAGATATGTTACGGCCTTTTTGGTCAGTCTAGGTTAAATAGGTATAATCTAAGGATATGTATATATATCTTTGCACCTTTTGTTTGCGGTATACCATTTTTTCCGCAAGTTTATTGTTTTCTGTTTGGTATTAAATTTATAATAAAAGATCCATTTATTACACCTGGTGATCCGTTTATTTGGCAATCGCCAATGGTAGTCAGCAGGGTTTTAGAACATTTGTTGTTCGACCTGTTAGTCAAATGCGTTTTGTTAAAATATACTTTTTCACTTTTTTTGGTCTTTTGGAAAATGTTGTTTGTGCTGTATTTAGATCCTCTAACAAGAAATTCGTTTGCATGCACTCGCATAAAAATTGCGGTTTTTATCCAACGCAATCATAGGTTTGAACGTTGTTTTCAATTTAGACTTACTTATATTTTTTCGTTTGGGCTTGTATTATATTTGCCTTCGGGTTTATATGATCCGTTCATCCTATTTTGACTCCTCAAAATTCAAGAGTCTATCCTAAATTGAGGTAAATTATATGGCCTTCCAAATACCGTTTCGATTCCTAACATCACTGCAGAGACATTAATTGTCGAAATCCGGATATGGTGTAAAAAAAATCTTTGCACCTTTTGTTTGCGGTATACCATCTTTTCCGCAAGTTTATTGTTTTCTGTTTGGTATTAAATTTATAATTAAAGATCCATTTATTACACCTGGTGATCCGTTTATTTGGAAATCGCCAATGGTAGTCAACAGGGTTTTAGAACATTTGTTGTTCGACCTGTTTGTCAAATGCGTTTTGTTAAAATATACTTTTTCACTTTTTTGGTCTTTTGGAAAATGCAGTATTTAGACCCCTCTAACAAGAAATTCATTTTGCATGCACACGTATAAAAATTGCGGTTTTTATCCAACGCAATCATAGATTTGAACGTTGTTTTCAATTTAGACTTACTTATATATATATATATACAAGTCTAAATTGAAAACAACGTTCAAAACTATATATATACATTTTAGTTAGTACGGCTAAAAAGTGACAACTCTACGACAGATCCATCCATTAGATCACCAGTGAAGGTGATACACGGCTGAAAACACATATTATATTCATAATTTAATCTAAATATCAGCACAACAATGTTAAATCTGCAAATTTGCGGAAGCAAATTTATGTTCTTCCCTCGTCGGGATTCGAGCTCATGCTTCCGCAAATTAACAGATTTAACATTGTTGTGCTGATATTTAGAGTGTAATGTAAATGTAATCAAAACATTTTGCTGATATTTTATTAGCTGAAGGATGTTCGCCAATCTTGTTCTTGACTTTTTGTCAGATTTTCAGAATCCTCTGGTTATATCCATGTAGTGCTATTAAAAATTTTGCCCGCTAACACCCACTTTTCTTATCATAATTTTATTACATATAGTTTAAAAGCCATTATGAAAATCCTCTTTATTTTTCAATAGTTTTTGAAAGAAAAAAAGTGCCAATGTAAAATGTATGAAAAATCTAGAGAGAATTATTTCTCGCCAAATTGTCAATGACTTATGGACATGAACCTTTATGTTTTTCTGCCTTTTTAGTTCCGTTATTTGTATACTATCAATTTAACTATAACGGTCTTTTAAAAAGCTCTTTAAATAAAACTATGTATTTGTCTAAAAATCATCTGTTCACAATAAATTTTATTTTACACTTTGATATTTCGATAAACAGGTTTAATTTTTATGATATATATTAAAAACGAGAGAAAAATATAGCTTAATTTGATATTTAAATACCAAAATAGGAGATCGAGAAATTTAGGAGCTACATACGATAAAAAAACTTTACATATAAATCAAGACATGAAACGGTTTTTAATTGAATCTAAAGAGAATAAAAAATTTAATCACATGAAATTGCGTCACTTTTTTTTACATGATGCATTCCTATAAGTTTAAGATACTTTCTCTCTGTAAGAAACAGTCTGCATGATAAATTATGCAAAAAAAGAATAAAAATATAAGACGAACGAGTACTATGATGTAATAAATAACTTATTGCTCCGTGACAAATATATAAATTAACAATTAATACACATTTAATCAATCTTTCGAACAATCAGTGGTTTCAAAAGTGCATACTTCTGATGTAATGATGTTCTCAGAAATTCTGGTGTGTTTTCTTACGATGTAAATATGTTGCATGACGAGAATAGAAGACAAGAGAGTACGTGTAGATTATCAGATTTTCATATTTGAACACCTTGCTATGGTTAACTGACAGTGTGTAATTGATAGATTCTCCTTCTTTCAGTGAGAAATAACCCACCAATTGATCTGAGCTGGGACATAATATGTTAGTATAATAGTCCAAGATCTGAGAAAATTTTTGACCAATTTCTATTGGTTGGTTTATTTTCGTTTTCCAACATTTGCATGAAGAAATGCATTCTTAGTATTCCGTTCCGTCGCATACAGCACCTAGATATGTTGATTGCCAGACCCCCGGTAGTATCTGTGTTTTTTCCCAAAAGATATTCGTCAATCTCAATGACGACGTTTGAGGTATATCCTGTAAGTTTCACTAGTATCAAACTGATGGTAGTGACGTTCGTTTCTATCGTCGAAAGATATTCGTCAATCTCAATGACGCCTTTTGAGATATATCCTCTAAGTTTCACTGGTATTAAATGTAGTAACGTTCGTTTCTATCGTCGAAAGATATTCGTCAATCTCAATGACGCCTTTGAAGATATATCCTGTAAGTTTCACTGGTATTAAACTAATGGTAGTAACGTTCGTATCTATCGTCGAAAGATATTCGTCAATCTCAATGACGCCTTTAAAGATATATCCTCTAAGTTTCACTGGTATTAAACTAATATGGTAGTAACGTTCGTTACTATCGTCGAAAGATTGCGGACGCCGAAAACGGCAAGTCATATTTTTTTCGTAATAATCCCCTTAATGTACTATCATGTCCGTGATAATATAGGCAAGCATGTATTCTAATTCAGATTAATCTTCTTGATATCAATTGGTTAACACCATTACTTTTCTATGTGGAAAAAAAAACATATTGAAAAAACAGATTAATAATGACAAGTATATTCAACCTGACAAAGAACGAAGAGGATGATAGTAGCTATTGATTTAAAACTTGATAGCTTGTACTTGAGGCAAAAAGAAATCGGAGAAAGGGAAAATGAAAAAAATCTGAGACAGGGATCCAAGGCAGTGGCGTATCCAGAGGTAAGTGAGTCCCGGGGGTCGGATTTTCGGATTTTTATTAAAAGTATGTTCACTTGTTTGTTTTCATGATTAAAATTGTACATCTCATCTCGTGTTTGGTTTGAATAATCAATTGTAGTTGTTTATTTTTGTTTTTCAGTATTGACTGTTTTCCTTTTTTTTAATTGCAAATAATGCTAACCCTCCAGGATCATATATAAGCTTCAATTAATTTGGGGTTTTGTCGGGGTTACTCATGTTTTCACGTATTTTTTGCATTTTTCAATTATTTTTTTTGTTTATAACACGCCTTGGTAACTTCTTGATCGCCGAATTTTAGGTTCCATTTTGTAAGGACAAGCGAACGTTATATAGTGAATATCATGTTTCTGAACAACAAATTATAAGTAAAAAGATGCGTCGATAAACTCAATTTACTATTGCACGTTACTATCATAATTACTTCTTAGCTTATATGCACATAAAATTACTCTTGTCAAAGTAACTTTCATCATTGATATTTGTTTTCAATATAGTTTTGCTGCTTACAAAAGTGAAGGTTTTAACCTAAACCTATGACGATTGGTATGATGTCAATATAGACTTCATTATTGCCTGAATACATTTTGCAAATCACACTGCAGTCTACATAGTTTTTTGGTCAAATTTTCTCATCGTGAATGCTCTTGTTATAGGGAAATCTTGCTAGGAAAATAAAAAGAACAATGGAGCACCTTTAAAGCTCGAAAACCACAAGAGCTACCACACTGCAGGCAGATATTTTCAGAAGGAGCCAGATGAAGAAAAAATATTAAAATCAGACGAGAAATGAATTTGTAGAACTATTTGGAGTTGGCCTTTTTATGGTATCATGTATACTGGGGCTCGTAAAGGCTACATCAAATATGTTGACGTACTCAAAATTTGAGTTCTTTTAAGTAGCCCAATGTAAAATCGTGATCTCTCACAGTTTATTTATTTTTTAAATGTTCGATGTACTAATTTTATTTTAGTCCGTGGATCTGGTTGTAGACGTTAATTACACAGCTCTAGTCCGTACTGCATGCATTACAAGTCATATATACAGGGTATATCATAAGCGAAAATAGTGTTTACGAATCGAATTTATACATGTCATTAATATGATGACAGTCATCAACATTTATATTTTCAGAAAGACATTTTAACTTAAAAAACTTTATATGGTTGGTATTACCAAAAATCACAATGCTAGAAATATTAATGTCACAAGTGCTTTTATTTTATTCTATATCTTCAAAAATTACTTTCTGCGTTTGAATAAAATTTAGCAAATTTCGTCACACAACAACAAAATAAGTGCATCTCTCATAAATCATAAAAGTTTTGCTTCATATTCTTATCAGCCGATTTAATCTGTTAGAAAAAGTGAACAGGAAATATATGCATGATCTGTTCGTTCCTGACACAAAAATTTAATAAAAGCACGACATACGCTTTTTTCATTTATCGGTTATATGAAATGGATAAAATTAATTTTCTTCACAAGTGAAACACGTTAAAAAATTTAACTCCACTTAAACAAAGATAACTTATTGCTTATCTATTATTTCTGTGCATATACAGAAACGCTTAAAGTCAAAAATGAAAGCCAAGGGTGTATAAAACCCGAAATAAATAAAGGAGAAACCATAAAATACGAACAGGTAATACATTCAATAAAGAGCAGTTTGAAATTAAAAGAAATGTACCGTGTGTGCCCCTCCCTCCTCAGCATACACAGACACTAACAAAAACCTTCTGTAAATATTGTGCTGCATGGACATGTTAATCATTTCTATGTACGCGTAAAAACCTCTAAATCAAATATGGATATATATCGGATAATTAACATAGCCAACACAGATAAAACTAAAACTGCATTTTTTCTTTTAACCAACACTTTATCAGTTAGGGACGTCAATTTAATTTTCAGGGGGATGCGGGGGAGGGGTGTGGATGGGTAGAAGGATTTTGAAAATTATTTTCTTTGTCTGGTGAGAACTGACAATAACTATTCGTAGCAACAGATGAAAATAAATGATCAATCCAGAAAATACTCCTCCCCTAGAATATCAAATGGTCGTACCCTTAGAGCACAACTGACAGATAAAATATAATTAGTAGGTCGTGTCAGTTTAAGAACAATCGAACTATCCATACTGGAGTCATTGTCCCGGAAATTTCCATGATCGAAAATCGATTCATCGCCTTTCAATGACAAATTTCACCGATTTTTTGTGATTTTGACATTTTCTTGAAACTGTAATTTTTATATTTTGGCTCCATCCCCATTTTTTGTAAAAAAAAAATATTGATAATAAAAAATGAAATAAAACCCTGACTAACTTCTAGACATTTATACTAGAAAAGAGTCACCCCCCCCCCCCCCAATCTTTTCCTCCTTACCCATCACCACCCCACCCCATCCCTAAAAACACACACACACACACACTTTTCAGTCTACTCTTACGCCACTGAGCTATGTATTCTTTAAAAGATATGTTTTATGAAAACATTAACGCAACTGTATTGTACTGTTGAATACAAATTTCACACTGTTATCTTTACGACATAGATTTCGGCATCATCCCTATTTTTCATGTATGTATTGCACCCGATCAACAAAAATCCATCGCTGTCAAGGCACAAACTAAACGGTAACTTTATTCCAAGGTTTTCGGTATTTTGTAATGCAATCGGAAGGGATCGTTAGTAGAATTTATACCTGAATGTCCCGTATAAATGAAGTTTTTTTTACTTCACCAGATCTACTCAACGCTACGATTCTCCCATCATCGTTGTTATTTACAATATCAACAGCATAAATATTGCCTTTTGAATCAGATGTTATACGCCAGATGTAGGCAGACAATTTTATACCATTTTGTGGAATTCAACTGTAAATTTGAGTTTGTTATCTGTTGCAAAAAATGCTAGTTTTATGGTACTAAATTGTGTAGATGGTAAGGCCGGACCTTGTTCTCGCAAACCCAAGACAAACTTTCCATGTTGATTGAAATGATTTGCTTATGGTATCATTGGTGATACATCAAGAAAGGACTTGATTGACCAATCATCTGATAGAAGTTTTATCTCGCATGTATCATGTTCCGAACGAACAAACTCTTTACGATATCTATACATAGTATGTCAGACTCTATCCTTTTTAATATTTTAATTGATGCTCGTAGCAACCTTGCTTCAACAATGTGTCCATCTTTTGTGCCTGGGTTGTAAAGAAGGTATATGCTTTCGTCTTCTGTAAGTATCATTTTACTTACGATTCTTAAGTTTGTTGTGTACGTCTGGATGACTGAAGATATTACTTTGCTAGGGATAGAATATGTACCTTCTATTTGGATATTGTGAATAGAAGTTATGGTATGTTCTTCGGATGTTTTTATTCAACAGTGAATATGTTTACATGTATCGCACATTAAAAGCGCGATTGATTGGCTTTGGACTGTCACATAACTGACAGCAAAGTGGTTATTGTGCCTTTTAACGGACGTTGCCATTTTATTCACCGCTTTTAAGAAATTATCCTTTTAAGAAGTACACAATCTTGTCATATATACAGTGCCGTACTTTCTTGATCATATTTATATATGTAACTGTTAATGTTTTGATAAATAAATCTCCGTTGGATATAAATCAGGGAGTTTAGAAGTGATAAAAATGTAGATAGATCAAAGGTTTTTGTCAACCGGTGTCAACATTTGAGGTAATATTAAAACAACCAGCAGTTTAGTTGTATAGGTAAAATACAGTGAGAATTGTAACGATGTAAATATTACTCGTTCATAATTATATTGAGCAGGAACGTAGGGATGAGGACATGGACCCCCGGCTAAACAGACACACGTTTAAAAGTGTTATTTGCCCATCCAACCTTTGTTTGCCAAAATAAATATTGATGGTATAAAATAAAAATCAAAGAGGACACTGACTAACTTCAAAACTATTAAACTATAGATTTTTTTGTTAATCACTTTTAGCAGTTTACATTCTCCTTTTTACTCAATATTGGTTGATTGTTGTTTGCTTTAATCCAGTGGAAAATATTTCATGCATTTTTCTCATTGTTCTCAAGGCCGTATGGTGACTAATAGTTTAGCTACTACGGCATTCGGTATCTGGTGGAAAGTTGTCTCTTTGGAAATTATACCACACCTTCTTATTTGGAAATGTTCAGGACGAGAACAAATTAACCATTTATTAAATAGGTAGAACCTGCAATGGGGGTCGACGGGGATGAAGGACGGGGTATTTGTAATGCCATAGGAAGATAAGGGTTAACACAACAGAAATTAAGCGTGCCAACCAGCCACCTACTGACTCTCAAAGTGTATTTGCTATGGTTCTTAACGTGCAAAGAACATGGCACTTTCTCCACACGATGCATCGGGTCCAACGGCCCCACTCTCATCGGACGTGAATGCATTGGACAAATCCACGTTACTTACCACTGTACTTATACATCCCGCAGTAAAACGGACGACACACTTTGGCAAGTTTTACATCGCCGGTAGTATAAGACAAAGGGATGACCATATTTGTATACCTGAGTCGACCCTGTGGGTCCCTACACTAAACGAAGAAAAAGATGACTGGAACGATTCGCACGGGAGTACGGATGTGAAGAGTTATATTACCGAAGAACCTTCCACATTTGCCGCACAGAAAACATGGTTATAAATATGTACGGGTTAAGGTACACTGATTATGAATAAAACGACACTGTTCTATTGGCAATGGGTGTTTCGGCTAAAAGTCCTTGCTGGATGAAGAACCTCTGAAATCGTATGCATACGTGTGGAGAATATCAAATCCTTGTGTCCTGTAACGCCAGTGATTTCTCTGTTTCTTGAACGGCAACTTGAACTTTATTCTTCAACTATAGGTTAGTCGGGGAATGGCTCGTAAAATGTTAAGTATCAAAGTCTGAGTGTCTATACATGATCATAATTATGTGCATATCTGGAATAAATTCCGGCCTATTGACATACTAGTTTGCCTTGGTAGTCCCTGTACCGATGTACATACAAATCGTTATGCACGTTCTAGCAATAAAATTTCAGTGTTTGTAAATATTGGGTCCACAATTCAAATCCGAAAAAGCTTTTGTGAAATATACTTGACGATCAATACGGTTATACGTGTTGATACTATAAAAACGGAAGGATGTTATCCGGCTTTGATTAACCGAATTGTTGAAGATCGTAATGTTTTGCAGGCTTGAAGTGTTCTATTTATAGATTTGGGTTTACTGTTCAGTACCACACTTACGTGTCTTACAGTAATGTTCAATGGTATGCGGCGGTTGTAAAATTGAATATCTTTATGTTTTTGTTTTTTTTTGTTTTTTTTTTTTTTTTTTTTTTTTTTTTTTTGGGGGGTGAAAAATAAAGTTGAACGCTTTTAAATAGGTTAAATGAACCTTTCTAAAATTGTCTGTTTGCAAATGTTTAAATCATAAAGAAACCAAGGTTTCAACTCCCTCGGGCAGGGTTGACCTTAGATAGATTTGGCTATTTTTCATATCCTTTTTGGTTATATAGCTCTTCAACTGTTTCGGTTCTTATACATTATTGGCTTTCAAATATTAGGCTTTGAGCGTTCCTGATGAAGGTAAATCCAGAAGAGCGCATCGGACGCATGATATTGTTAAACGTGTTGTTCTCGTTTTTTAAACCTGAATTTATAAACAATTCTTTAATTTTAACATACTGTTACCATCGTCTGCATATTACCATTTCCACATTTTGTACTGACCATAACGATATCATTTGCTTGTACGGGCGACAAAATACGAACGTCTGGTATGAGTATGCAACGTCTACAGTCGGAGAGCTCTTCTAACAAGTGCATTAATATATAAAAGATTCAATTAAAACTATATGCTCCTCCCTTGACAATCACAACTAATAAATTGGAAAAAAAACGTGGATTTGCCCATTGTAAAGAACTGCACTTTTAGAGACTGAATACACATTAGCTTTTTAAGCAACCATATCTTTCCAGTCACACTATATTCCATCAGTTTATAGAGCAATCCATTGTGCCAGTCCTGACCAAATGCTTTCGTTGAATCGAGCAAAGTAAATACAATTTTTCCAATTTTCAACATGGTGAAAAATATGGATCCATAGGTATTTAATGATGTATGTAGACACGATTAACACTGCCGGTATGCTGTTTGCTGTGAGTTTTGAAAGCATTTGTTGTCTTTTTTTCAAACTTCTTTTGAATCGATAATTTTACCCAACAATCTCCGATAGACGATGCTAATCTCATTCTTCGATATGAGTTTGAATCTCATTTGCATTTATTTCCTCCTTACAATAAAGGAACAAGCAAACTCAATTTCCAAGATTGTGACTCAAAAACAGCTGGGCCTACGTAAAGCCCTTATATTGTCACAGAGTGCACCTTCTGTGTTTTGTGGAGTTCGTGTTGCTCATTTTTAAATCTTTTTTTTTTATTTTGTAGACGTGTTTGTGTATTTTGACGTTTTTTAGGCCATGTCTATTTTCTTCTTTTTCTTCTGTCCATTTTTTCTAGATTATCGTTTTCATTCTCTACAGAGTTTGAACTAGTATTTCAATTAAATATCAAAGCACATTTCGACAAATTAAAATAAATTGCTTCGCCGAACGAAGCTGGATACGACCGCAGAGGTCCAACCCTGAACAGTTGGGGCAAAAATGGACACAACATTCACACTTGATACAGGTCTGAATTTGGATTGTAATTAAATATTTGACACACAATAGGTTTCTGACACAGAATAACTGTAGTCAAAGAACTTGAATTGGTTATGTGATTTGAATTTATATTCATTTTTTTTTTTTTGTGCAATACACTATGCTGTTGCGAATTGACCCCTCCCCCCCAAAAAAAAAATTTTTTTTACCCCCACCCCCACGCCTTTTTTTTTTACAAAAAAAAAGTATTTGAAGAAATTTTCTTTTAATTTCTGAAATCTTGAGAACAAATTGTCTCCACCCCACCCACCCCCCAAACCCCCAATTCTTTTCAACCTCCCCTTTTTAAAAAAATTCTTTCCTCAAGATATGGTCATAATCTCAATTCAAATTTCCAATGGAGTTTGTAATCAATTTAAAGCAGTGTAAGGGAGGTAATTCAAAATGTTGTGTTTGAATTACTTCCCCTACACTGCTTTTAAATTATGTTTTGTACTTAAGTAATTGTCCATTTACCAGGACACCCTTGTTTTTCCCCCTTGTTTGCCCCTAATTCCTAAACGGTTTGAGCCATAACCCGGCAAAGCCAATTTTTACCATCCCTTTGTGGTATGGAAACTTGTGTTATAATTTCAGAGAGATCCATACACCATTCCACAAGTTATTGTTATGGTGTTTATATATCTCAACTTGTTCGATTCGCTCGTGTATGTAACAACGTATTTGATTTCAACAAAAGAAATCTGTGTATTACTGAAAAATTATTACACCAGGGTTTTCGATATCACAAACTAGTCAAAACATTTACTAAATTTCATCATCGGTACAAGGACATCATTCGTAAATATAAATCAACATGCAGACATCTTATACGTTCGGGTATTTCACATCCAATATTTTGTGGTAATATTCTTTACAAAGCACAAAAATTTCGGCATTCACCTCAAAAGCTAACCAAACCTTTAAACAGACTTATTCGGAAAGGATATAGTTACGATACTGTTGTCAAGTTATTAAGGATTGCATATTTTGGTATTAATATTGATTCACTCATAGGGTCTTTGCATCGGAAATAAACACATTTATTCTAAAACCAGTTATTGGCATGATACGGGTTGTTGTCTCTTTGACATATTCCCCATTTCCATTCTCAATTTTATTATTTGGGCCCCCTTTTGGCCCCTAATTCCTAAACTGTTGGTACCATAACCCCCAAAATCAATCCCAACCTTCCTTTTGTGGTCATGAACCTTGTGTTTAAATTTCATAGATTTCTATTTACTTATACTAAAGTTATTGTGCGAAAACCAAATGTCTTCGGACGACGCGGACGACGACGACGACGACAACGACGACTACGTGATACCAATATACGACCGCAAAATTTTTTGCGGTCGTATAAAAAACACTGTTTTTTTATTTTCTTTCAAAGATCGAAATTGAACATCAACAAGAAATAAAATAATTAGCTTGAATATGAATATCACATCGTCGTAGTTTGAAGCTAGAATTTCCAGATACCACCCATCATGGTTTTGGAAAATCCATTATGTACGCAATGACCACACCTGAATGATAATTTATCTATGTAATGTATTTACTTTTTATAAATATAAATGATTTTGCAATATCTTAATACATGTTATTGGTTCGAGTGCTTGTTTTACGTCTAGAGTTGTCTACGATAAACAAACGCAGACGTCAAAAAATATTTTAAAACAAGCTCCCCATAAAAGATAAATCGTTCCCAATCTTTTCTTTTGATTCGTTTTTAGTGTTTTCTTGCCACAATAACAGATAATCATTAGTATAACAAATTGCTACTTAAAACAAAAAAAATAAAACCAAAAGAGTGAGTGTCGATTTAGTGTAGTGGTACCTGTGCTATTAACACGAGGCAGATCAGGTGCTTCTGGCTCACATGAAGAAATCAATCCACAACACCACGGCTCACCCGAAGTAAATAAGTGAACATTACTGTATTAATGTTTAAATGTTGTTGTGCAATGTCGTCTAAAGGGAGGTAACTGCGACGTATATATGTGCTTTTCTTCTCCCTTAAAGCATATGAAAGTAGTATTGCTTTCAGAGTTCAATTGACCTGAGACGGTAGATAGGTTAAAACATTAAAACATTTAAATATGTGTCTTCTTGTATGTCAAAAATAGCAAGGCGTCTTTGTTACAAAAGGAAAAAATCTCGTTCTGTCTAAAAACACGTTACCTCGAGATATTTTATTTCGTCCTAACTTATTTTTCAATGTCTGTGTTGTTTCTGATAGTAACAGTTTTCACTATTATTTGGTCTAAAATGTTCATTCTTTTTAACTTTCACATTTCTTCAGGTTTTAGTGTTAGTAGTATTAGCATGCAATGGTTAGTAATTTTGATGATGTCTTAGGGTACGTCAAAGATATGTACCAATGTGATAAATTGTGTGATGCCTTATCACCGGATATATATTATCAACAGGTTTAAAGAGGAATAACATGGATATCATTTGTGGTTCCAAAACTGCTTGTCCTTTGTAAGGCCCTAAATTAGCCACTGAGTTCACCTTCGATGTTCGGTGGAGTTCGTGTTCCTGAATTTTAATAAGTTGTCTGTGTAATGTTTTAGTTAAAAACACTGTCTTAAGTCGGGAAGTTTCTACGTCAGACAAACGCAGACGTAAACATAGATACTGTTTTAAACATATTCCCCATAAAACATAAATCGTTCCGAATTTTTTGCATTTATTCTTTTCTTTGTGTTTTAATTCCGAAATGGTAGATACTTATTATTATTACAAATTGCTACTAAAACAAAAAGGATAAGAAAAAAAAACCCAAAAGAGTGAGTGTCGATTTAGTGTAGTGGTACCTGTGCTATTAACACGAGGCAGATCAGGTGCTTCTGGCTCACATGAAGAAATCAATCCACAACACTACGGCTCACCCGAAGTAAATAAGTGAAAATTACTGTATTAAAGTTTAAATGTTGTTGTGCAATGTAGTATAAAGGGAAGTAATTGCGACGTTTATATGTTCCTTTCTTCTCCTCCCTTAAAGCATATGCAAATAGTATCGCTTTCAGAGTTCAGTTGACTTGAGACGGCAGATGGGTTAAAACATTAAAACATTTAAACATGTGTCTTCTTGTATTTCCAAAATTTCAAGGCGTCTTTGTTATTAAAGGAAAGAATCCCGTTTTGTCTAATAACCCGTTACCTCTTGGTATTTTATGTTGTCCTTACTTATTTTTCAATGTCTGCTTTGTCCCTTATATTTACAGTTTTCACTATTATTTTTCAAAAAAAAACTTCATTTATTTTTTTACTTTCATATTTCTTCAGGTTTTCGTGTTAGAGATTAGCATGCAATGGTAAGTATTTTTTTGATAATGTCTTTGGGTACGACAAAGATATTCGTGTTCCTCAATCTTAATAAGTTGTCTTTGTAATGTTTCAGTTACTTGTTTGTCTTTTGTCGATTGTTTAAGTCATGCTATTCTTCTTCTTTTTCTAAATTATCATGTTCATTCTCTACACAGATTGTACTAGTATTTCAGTTTAATTTCAAATGAAATTTCAACAAACTTAAAAAAAAAAAAAAACACTGTCTAAAGTCGGGAAGTGTCTACGTCAAACAAACGCAGACGTAAAAAATAGATACTGTTCTTAAACATTTCCCCTATGAAATATAAATCGTTCCGAATCTTTTGCATTTATTCTTTTCTTTGTGTTTTATTTCTTAAATAGCAGATACTTATTATTATAACAAATTGCTACTAAAAACAAAAAAGGATAACAAAAACCCAAAAGAGTAGTGAGTGTCGATTTAGTGTAGTGGTACCTGTGCTATTAACACGAGGCAGATCAGGTGCTTCTGGCTCACATGAAGAAATCAATCCACAACACTACGGCTCACCCGAAGTAAATAAGTGAAAATTACTGTATTAAAGTTTAAATGTTGTTGTGCAATGTAGTATAAAGGGAAGTAATTGCGACGTTTATATGTTCCTTTCTTCTCCTCCCTTAAAGCATATGCAAATAGTATCGCTTTCAGAGTTCAGTTGACTTGAGACGGCAGATGGGTTAAAACATTAAAACATTTAAACATGTGTCTTCTTGTATTTCCAAAATTTCAAGGCGTCTTTGTTATTAAAGGAAAGAATCCCGTTTTGTCTAATAACCCGTTACCTCTTGGTATTTTATGTTGTCCTTACTTATTTTTCAATGTCTGCGTTGTCCCTTATATTTACAGTTTTCACTATTATTTTTCAAAAAAAAACTTCATTTATTTTTTTACTTTCATATTTCTTCAGGTTTTCGCGTTAGAGATTAGCATGCAATGGTTAGTAATTTTTTTGATAATGTCTTTGAGTACGACAAAGATATTCGTGTTCCTCAATCTTAATAAGTTGTCTTTGTAATGTTTTAGTTACTTGTTTGTCTTTTGTCGATTGTTTCAGTCATGCTATTCTTCTTCTTTTCTAAATTATCATGTTCATTCTCTATAGAGATTGTACTAGTATTTCAGTTTAATGTCAAATGAAATTTCAACAAACTAAAAAAAAAAAAACACTGTCTAAAGTCGGAAGTGTCTACGTCAAACAAACGCAGACGTAAAAATAGATACTGTTCTTAAACATTTCCCTATGAAATATAAATCGTTCCGAATCTTTTGCATTTATTCTTTTCTTTGTGTTTTATTTCTTAAATAGCAGATACTTATTATTATAACAAATTGCTACTAAAACAAAAAGGATAACAAAACCCAAAAGAGTAGTGAGTGTCGATTTAGTGTAGTGGTACCTGTGCTATTAACACGAGGCAAATCAGGTGCTTCTGGCTCACATGAAGAAATCAATCCACAACACTACGGCTCACCCGAAGTAAATAAGTGAACATTACTGTATTAAAGTTTAAATGTTGTTGTGCAATGTAGTATAAAGGGAAGTAATTGCGACGTTTATATGTTCCTTTCTTCTCCTCCCTTAAAGCATATGCAAATAGTATCGCTTTCAGAGTTCAGTTGACTTGAGACGGCAGATGGGTTAAAACATTAAAACATTTAAACATGTGTCTTCTTGTATTTCCAAAATTTCAAGGCGTCTTTGTTATTAAAGGAACGAATCCTGTTTTGTCTAATAACCCGTTACCTCTTGGTATTTTATTTTGTCCTAACTTATTTTTCAATGTCTGTGTTGTTCCTTATATTTACAGTTTTCACTTATTTTCCAAAAAACTTCATTCATTTTTTACTTTCATATTTCTTCAGGTTTTCGCGTTAGAGATTAGCATGCAATGGTTAGTAATTTTTTTGATAATGTCTTTGAGTACGACAAAGATATTCGTGTTCCTCAATCTTAATAAGTTGTCTTTGTAATGTTTTAGTTACTTGTTTGTCTTTTGTCGATTGTTTAAGTCATGCTATTCTTCTTCTTTTTCTAAATTATCATGTTCATTCTCTATAGAGATTGTACTAGTATTTCAATTTAATGTCAAATGAAATTTCAACAAACTAAAAAAAAAAAAAACACTGTCTAAAGTCGGGAAGTGTCTACGTCAAACAAACGCAGACGTAAAAAATAGATACTGTTCTTAAACATTTCCCCTATGAAATATAAATCGTTCCGAATCTTTTGCATTTATTCTTTTCTTTGTTTTTTATTTCTTAAATAGCAGATACTTATTATTATAATAAATTGCTACTAAAAACAAAAAAGGATAACAAAAAACAAGAGTGAGTGTCGATTTAGTGTAAGGGTACCTGTGCTATTAACACGAGGCAGATCAGGTGCTTCTGGCTCACATGAAGAAATCAATACACAACATACGGCTCACCTGAAGTAAGTTAAAATTACTGTATTAATGTTTAAATGTTGCTGTGCAATATCGTATAAAGGGAAGTAACTGCGACGTATAATGTTCCTTTCTTCTCCTCCCTTAGGGAAACCATATGAAAGTAGTATCGCTTTCAGAGTTCAATTAACCCGAGACGGCACATAGGTTAAAACATTCAAACATTTATACATTTGTCTTGTTGTATGTCAAAACTAGCAAGGCGTCTTTGTTTCAAAAGGAAAAAATCCCGTTCTGTCTAATAACCCGTTACCTCTAGGTATTTGTTTTTTCGTCCTAACTTATTTTTCAATGTCTGTGTTGTTCGTTATAGTTACATTTTCACTATTAATTTTCCAAAAAAACTTCATTCATTTTTTACTGTCACATTTCTTCAGGTTTTAGTGTTAGATATTGGCATGCAATGGTTAGTAATTTTGATGATGTCTTAGGGTACGACACAGATATTCACCAATGTGATAAATTGTGTGATGCCTTATCATCGGATATATATTATCAACAGGTTTATAGAGGAATAACAGGGATATCATTTGTGGATCCGAAACTGCTGGTCCTTTGTAAGGCCCTAAAATAGCCACTGAGTTCACGATCGATGTTTGGTGGAGTTCGTGTTCTTGATTTTTAAAATAAGTTGTCTGTGAAATGTTTTAGTTACTTGTTTGTCTTTTGTCGATTTTTTAGTCATGCTATTCTGCTTCTTTTTCTTAATTATCATGTTCCTCCTCTACAGAGATTGTACTAGTATTTCAATATAATGTCAAATGAAATTTCGACAAATTAAAAAAAAAAAACACTGTCTTAAGTCGGGAAGTTTCTACGTCAGACAAACGCAGATGTTAACATAAATACTGTTTTAAACATATTCCCCATAAAACATAAATCGTTCCGAATTTTTACATTTATTCTTTTCTTTGTGTTTTAATTCCGAAATATCAGATATTTATTATTATTTCAAATTGCTACTAAAACAAAAAAGATAACAAAAAACCCAAAAAGTTAGTGTCGATCTAGTGTAGTGTTACCTTTGCTATTAACACGAGGCAGATCAAGTGCTTCTGGCTCACATGAAGAAATCAATCCACAACACTATGGCTCACCCGAAGTAAATAAGTGAAAATTACTGTATTAAAGTTTAAATGCTGTTGTGCAATGTAGTATAAAGAGAAGTAACTGCGACGTTTATATGTTCCTTTTATGCTTCTTTTTCTAAAAAATCATGATCATTCTCTACACAGATTGTACTAGTATTTCAATTTAATGTCAATTGAAATTTCGACAAACAAACAAAAAACACTGTCTTAAGTCGGAGAGTGTCTATGTCAAACAAACGCAGACGTAAAAATAAACTGTTTTTAAACATTTTCCCTATAAAAATATAAATCGTTCCGATTTTTTTGCATTTATTCTTTTCTTTGTGTTTTATTTCCGAAATAGCAGGTACTTATTATTATTACAAATTGCTACTTAAAACAAAAAAGAATAATAAAAAAAAAACCCAAAAGAGTGAGTGTCGATTTAGTGTAGTGGCAGATCAGGTGCTTCTGACACACATGAAGAAATCAACCCACAACACTACGATCACCAAAGTAAATAAGTGAAAATTACTGTATTAATATTTATTTAAAATGTTGTTTTGCGATATCGTATAAAGGGAAGTAACTGCGACGTTTATACGTTCCTTTCTTCTCCTCCCTTAAATCATATGCAAATAGTATCGCTTTCAGAGTTCAGTTGACTTGAGACGGCAGATGGGTTTAAAACATTAAAACATTTAAACATGTGTCTTCTTGTATTTCCAAAATTTCAAGGCGTCTTTGTTACTAAAGGAAAGAATCCCGTTTTGTCTAATAACCCGTTACCTCTTGGTATTTTAATTATTTTGTCCTAACTTATTTTTCAATGTCTGTGTTGTTCCTTATATTTACAGTTTTCACTATTATTTTTCCAAAAGAAACTTCATTCATTTTTTTACTTTCATATTTCTTCAGGTTTTCGTGTTTCTAGTTACTGTATAGTTAATTGAATCATTATCCCATACGGTATATAAAATTGCTGAGTTAGATTGCTGACAAATAAAAATACATTGTGTATTAAATAATAATATAACATCTACACACGCTTAAAACACATGCCTTATGTCTATCTCTAGATTCTCCTTTCGTGACAAGGTAACACTACGACTATTGAAGTTATATTTTTATATAGCGGATGTGGTCGTATATATATATAAGTCTGAGAATTACACCCGACAGTGTTAGAATTAGCTTTTTATGCTAACAAATTTTTGTCCCTCAACGGGATTCGAACTCACACCTTTGATTCACTACAGCACCAATCGCTTAGCCTCATGTCCAGCGCTCTAGACCACACGATATATATATATATAATTCGTCTAAACAACAGCCCAATAATGTTAGATCTGAAAATTTACAGAAGCAAATATTTTGTTCTTCCCTGGCCGGGATTCGAACTCATGCTACTGAGATATCGTGACACCAAATCGCCTTGCACTATGCCCGACGCGCTAGACCACTCGACCACCTACGCTCTATAATAATAAAGCTTTCGGTGGTCGGGTGTTACCTTTCCTCGTCAATTTTATCTAGCGTCGTAACACAGTACATGATATATAAGGCATGAAGATGGAATTGTTACAGATCAGCTGAATTATCTATTGTAAAGGATCCTACAAATTAATGTAAGATGCAGTCACAGAAATAATTATATTATAAGTACGTCTGAACCAGTAACGACTCTACAACAGATTTTATCCATCGGATCACCAGCAGTGATGGTGATACAAGGCTGAAAATACATTCTGTATATATAATTCGTCTAAACAACAGCCCAACAATGTTAGAAAAAAATAATCGAGCAGTTTGCTCGCAGAAATATATATAGTAAAGCATTCTCTATATGTTACTGTTTTATTGTTTTCAGTCTTCTGCATATGTTTATTTCAGACTGTTTACAAAACAAAAGAGTGAGTAGTGTTGGTTGAGTGAAATGGTACCTGTGCTTTTATCAAGAGGCACATAAAGTGTTCTAGCTCACACGAAGAAACGAATCTACTACTCCATGCTTCATCCGATATAAGTATAAGATACACCTATGAAGGCGTTAGCCCGATTTGTGTCTAATTTACACAAGATATTATTGGCAATGCAGAAATTCAGGAAGGGGTCTTTCAGAGAGTTGACCATATGTAATTGAAAAGCAGGATAAATGCAGGATATCCAATTTCATTAAACGACATTTTGGTGTAAATATGAAAAAGTTTAGATAGTGTGAATTATAATCAAAGGGAAGCCACTCTGGCGTCGTCTATATGTCCCTCTTCTTTTTAAAATGAACAAATAGTTCATGCAATGCACAGTTGACCTGAGACGATCATGGGTATCTTAGGTTCTCTTTGACTTGAAACTTCCGAAATTTAATATGCATTATTAGACTTGAAGCTCACAGTCAACTGCATCACGCCTATTCTAACCCTAAACAATAAATGAAATTCACTATGTAAAGCTGTTGTTAAATTTGTTAGGGTAATTCAAATGACACACGTTTTAATGCTTGCTAATATGGCCAAAACTAGCCTACAAACAGAATTGTGCTAAGTGAGGAATAAAAAAAATCTTATAGATATAGTTAATTTGAACTTTGTTTCAGTAACTTACTAATTGCGAGTTGAAAAGCTACTGATTTCTGTTATATGACGTTATTGCTTTTCAATAGGAACCATGCATGTAATAATTTCTTTATTAAAAACATATATTTGCTAGGACTCATTAGATGCGATTTGAGATATTATTGATGCTATATTGAGATGAAACGGAACAATATTTTTGTTAGACTCGCCCATTGTATTTTTGTTTTCTGAGATGTTGTTTTCATAGGACAGGTAAACAATTGATAAGTACCATATCTAAACAAAATATGAAATGGTTGCTCCTACTTTTCAAAGGTAAAGAATGTTCTAATGAGTTAAATTAGGGCGATGTGAGACCTCAATTCAAGCTTCGCAACTGCATGGACACGGCCAATATTTCATTGTTATCGGCTCGCGATTATATAGAGGCCATCCGATCTAAGTCGTATAAAGGTGTCTTATCATGTACAAGTGTCAATTAAATATATATAAAAATCTAAAACTTACCGACTTTGCCTATACTCTATTATACGAAATTGGATAACCGTTGAATATCGCATTTCTGTGTCGTTTTCTCTTCTATGAAATTCGTCCAGCAGCACAGGCATTTGAGGCATAGATCCACCCTATTTTTTTCTGTCGGTTAATAATATTTTCAATAAAATTTCATTATTATTTCAGATAAGTTTCCTCTATTAAACGAACCACTTTGGTGGTCTCGTTGTAGTTTGCCTTCTTTGGGTGAGGAAGTCGTCTGTTCAATGCCTGGTCCGATCAAACCATAGGCTGGAAAATTTAGTATTTGCTGCTTCTCTCTGCTAAACACGTGGCATGTAGATATCAGAATAATGTGTCCGGGTATACAATTTAGTATTTGCTGCTTCTCTCCGCTAAACACGCGGCATGTAGATATCAGAATAATGTAATCTTAAGAACTAGCAAGTTAAATAACCGAATCAGTGTGCCAGTCTAGTAAAAAGCAGGGTTCAAATCATGTTCTCGTCCTGAATATGCATGTAATATTTGCCATTGGACGTTAAACAACCATCCATTCGACAATCCCGTTTTAGCACAATTTAACTTTAATAGAAATTTATGTATACGCCACCCCTTTTCTTTAACTGCTTTCAATGTAAGATTACATTGGTCCATGCACGAAGCATCTGTCCAACAGTAGAACACAAATCTGATATTCATAGACTTGATAATGCCCCGTTACCAAGAGAGGTGCATTTTTTTTATTTGGATATTCTTTTACTTTTAAGGGGGGTGATTTGTATGCTTATTAATATTTTTTTTGCTTCTTATTCAAATGTGTATAGTTGCTTTAAATCCGTCTTTGAAGTTTACCTGATATACATGAGACAGTTACATTTTTATCCTGTATACGAGAAATCAAAGTATGCTTAAGAATTATCTAGTTTGTTTAAAGTGGTTTCACATTCACATCAGTTAAGTGTAATATATTGTATCACAGCTAAAAAAAAGCATGTTGCCATTTAAAACTGTTTAACAATGTGTTAAATTTCTGTAAAACATGCCTCCTGGTTCATACTGCAAACACCATTCTGTTAAAAATAGTAAAAAATAGCCATTTTAAACAGAATTTTACGAACACACATTACATGTAGTACACCTGTTTATTCGTATTTATTATATTGTAATACATCATACATGATATTAAATATCAAAAATATGAAATTAATTTTTTGTCATAACTGTAACAGGTGGAACGATATTACACTATTGATTTTGCCCTAGAGATTACAATTTATAAACATTGGTCCTTATCTTCCCGGAGTCAATACAGGAAATTTTAGCGATCAAGTAAGTTTGTTTCCCTTTGCTAAGAGGTTGGGGGAAAAATATAAATATAGCTGAAAAGATATTACGTTCAAGTAGAGACAGATAAAATATTCGTATACAAATTTTTTGACGTAAACATCTTCTAAGCCAATCAGCTAACAGAAGCTAGGAGCAAATTCAGGTTGGATATTATAAGTCAGAACGGTAAGACATTTTCATTTCTTATTTTCGATGCTATAAATGAAGCTTAACCAATACTCCTAATCATACTTAAAGAATATTTTCTTTTACAGACTAAGGGATAAATCATGAGGGTGAAAATAATGAAAAATATGCGAAAAATTTAACTACTTCATGTCAATTCATGCTAAAAGGGAAAATATGTTTGATTATATGTAATTTTGTTTTATAATTCGGTACTTGATGTATACCTTAAGAAATAAATCTTTATTTTTTTGTTACTGGAAATATCTGTCATGTCCATGGTGAGCAGATCCCTAGTCTCCTTACCACGCCCTTGTGAAACGGGTTGCCGGTTTGCGTACAATTTTAAAAAGACTTTTTGAACTTAAGTTTCGATTTTTTTTTATAGAAAATTCAATAAAGTCAATTAACTGTGTTTATTTTAATTGCCGTCGTATTTTGTTCGATTATCAAGATCATATTGTATAGACCACAATAGTTTGAAAATATGTCGGACATACTCAAAATGGTGGATTGATAGTTTAAATGAAATAAATACAAGTAGATGATACTCCTATTAAAAAATAAAGTGTCACAGCTTAAATTTCACTTCATATATATATAAAGTGTATCATAGTTTACAATTCTGCATACATGTCGAAATGATTGACTGATTGGAAAATGGTCAATATTATTATTTCTACACTCATTCTTTATGTTTTCAAACCATAAACTTAATCTAGTCGGAAGTGTAAAAAAATGAATTTGTATATGTTTATGTGTTTAGCCAATGAATTAATATCCTCTGAAAAACGTGGAATACATAATAATTTTCAATCTTATTAATTATGCAGAAATTGTCGATTTTTATTGCTACGATACCAGACCCCAAGGGAAATTTTATCACGGATGATCTCTATCCATCATAGTTAGATATATGTCGATTTCTGACTAATATCTGTAAGCTGTGGTGATCAGATTATGAAATGTACATTCCGGAAGATGTAAGTTTCGATAGATTCGGAAATACACAGTTTTGACTATTTTTTCCCGGTTTCTTTCTTTCTGTTGTATGTGTATATATGTCCTTAATGAAACTAACAGCAGTATATAATTGTACAATGGCAAATTTTCCAAAGCATATATAGTAGTTAGACCTAGGATTAAAACAAATTTTCACGCGTTAATTTAGCTATACTTCCAAACATTTGCCTACAATAGGAACTATCATCCCCTTCAGGTGTATAAGATATAATGTAATTAGCTGACTATAGTGGTTGTTTTTCTCATTGTTTTTCCCATGATAGACAATCGCAGTTGTCAGCAGCCCCCTCGGTTAATTAGTAAACGAAGAGATGTAAAATTCATTAAAACATGTTAAAACTATAGCGGAATGAAGACGAGCCCGGCATGTACTAGTTATCTTATCTTCCTGGCGCGTGGCAAATAAGATAAAGACTGTATCTTGAAAGTTTGAACTTATTCCTCTAACAGTTACTAGAAATATTTTCTTAAGATATGAAATCTTGATGTTCTGATTTAAGAAGGAATTTCTTTACTTTGATTTTTCTATAAAATATAACGTTTGTGAAAATCAGACTTTAAGTAAGTTGTACCATAGATTACATGTATGGTTGTACTTTTAAATTATAACGGTACTTTTGTATTTGTTTATTTTTCACAAGTTAAACAATTACTTTCAATACAAAATAGAAACAACTATAAGTCTATTAGGAAATCAAAATGTGTGTCCACTAATATTGACATATT
This sequence comes from Mytilus coruscus, assembly GCA_017311375.1. Classification (NCBI taxonomy): domain Eukaryota; kingdom Metazoa; phylum Mollusca; class Bivalvia; order Mytilida; family Mytilidae; genus Mytilus; species Mytilus coruscus. The sequence continues at coordinate 70,074,612 of CM029595.1, read as the reverse complement.
AAGATAAAGAATTAAGAGTCACTTAAGATTTGTGACTAAATTCGACAGCATTATTTACTTACTTATTCTTAAGTACTTTACACAATGAAAAATGACATAGATTTATTAATGATTAAATTCGTGTGTGTATTTGAGCATTAAATCTTATCAAATTTCTTACTTAGGGGCATATACGTGTTTAAACCTATCCAGGCGACATATAGTATAATAATATATACACGTTATTTAATATTATATATATAGAATTGACGGGTTCAGTAAGTTTATGCATGTTAAAACTCAAGAATGAACTGTTATAAAGTGAAGTTAGCTATAAATAAAGATGTATACTTGTATACTCGCAATACTGCATACTATTATAATTACAAATAAGCAACTTATTGGAATTTTTAAATTTACTGAACTTTTCAGCCGTTAGATTTTTCATATTTTATATACAGCAACATTCTGACGCATTTACTACACATTTTAAAATGCCATTGCAAATCCAACACCCGTAAATTAAAAAAAACGCGTGTGGATTTACTTTATCGCTCCAAAGGAAATACTGAACGCAAGATTTCAAATGATTGAAAATAATATCGGCTATACACAACTACCCACGGTCCAGTCGAAATGGGGACTTTAAATTCGTCTAGTGAATAGGAAGAGTGTCTAGCTCTTTGCACGTTAAAGCACCTTGCAACAACTCTATGAGGGGTCCGTAGATGACCTGTTGCATGGCAAAATTTTTGTCTTTATTCAACTTGCCTTCATTTTCCAGTGTCAGTCCAAATTTCCCGCCCTTTATCTTGGTAGCCCCTACCCAGTAGATCCTACTTATTGTATTCTTTGTTAATTATTTTCTTGTCCAGAACAATGCACAATATATTTGCCACTTAGTGTTTAGAAAATAACAATCAAACGCTCAATCAATCAGCTATTAATGTACGATAACAGGTATCCAATTTCACCATGAAGACGATCCTAAAGAATTTTGTATAATTAACTTTTAGTTTCATTTTCAACCGCGATGTATGCTCACGATAATTGTACCCATTAAACATTTTCCATTATTTGTATTTTTTAGAAAACTTGAACAATGTCACAAGATCTACTTGACATTGAGGATATTGTACGAAAATGGGCATTGGATTTTCCACTCGATAAGGCTCAGAAAAAGGATGCTGATGATATACATTCCTCAGATATAAACTGGCAAAATGTTAGAATTACCCATGGCAAAACGGACTATTTTGACGAAATACATGCGACCAAGCCAAAATCCCACATTTTATTTTCTGCATATTTTACAAACGACACTGATCAATCACAAGTATATTCCCTGAGAACGGAGCGTAGGACACAATCCACATGTTCTCTGTCTCTTGAAAAGGGATATACCTACGGGTGCAGTGTAGACATAAAACTAACACCACCAAATCCCGTAATCGAAGCAAACGCGGGATTTCATGGAGAACTTAGTTTAACCAAAGCAAGTGAAGAAACTTTTGAGGAGGAGCTAACTTGGTCTATAGACAATCAGATTAGCGTTCCGCCAAAGTTCAAAACCAAAGCAGAGTTAGTGATCAAGGAGGACGATTACACAAGCCATTTCAAAACAGAATCGCAATTTCGTGGAAAGGTACACGTGACACTTCGGAATAAAAAAGACAATTCTCCTATTACTACAATTACAGGAGATGTTAAACAAATATTCACGAAAGATAAGGGATTCCGAGTAGACAAAACTGGAATATACTATGTGACTGAAGGAAGATGCAAGTGCAGATTTGGAATTGAACAACATGTGTGTCTTAAACAGGAAAAACTTATACCAGCCGAGGCAACAGAAGACTAACAAAATAGTTTGCACAAGGATAAATAAAAGACTTGTAGTGCAATAGTTCATAAAGAAGTAGTATATACATGCGAATATGGAAGAGGTACTGCGGTCTTTTTTTTTACAGAACTTAGGTATTTAACATATACTTTAACATGTATAATTCGAAAAATTTAAAAGATAAATGAATATAAGTTGTTATATGATGTTTTGATATCTAAAGAGATGAACATTAAATATCTAGATTCTTAAAAGATTTTTATCTTAGTTGAAAGTTACCTTTTCAGCTTAATTGATACTTTAGCGCTGCTTCTTATTGATTAATAGCCCAGTTGCTAAATGTCTTTTAATATAGTACTTTATTAGAAATGATTCATTTTAAAAACGCTATTGTTACTATACTGCAATAAACGTGAAATGACAGTCATTTTATAAAAATAATGAACCATACCAGAATCTGTAATATGATTGTGCATGCTAATACGGGATGTCATTTACAATATATAGCTTCATTTTCTATAGAAAATCATTTGTTTCATTGTCATGTCTGGCGCAAACTAAATAATTATTATATTGATTTTCCCACTTTCTATAATCCTATGAGAATTATAGTATCTAACATCCTCCGATAGCATCCTATTATTACATTTTATCTTAAAAATAATCTTCACAGGAGAAATGGAAATAAAGATAAAAATGTAATCAACAGTCTTTTATCACTATAAACTACTTTACGGCTGGCATTGCTGACTTATAGGATCGCAGAATTATTAGAAGATACAATATTCTGATACATACTGATGTTACACCTGCTCAACAATGTTATGAGCATCAAGGTCAAAGTTATGTCTGTATTATAGGAACATAAATTGCTGTGACAGAGTAGAGGAGTAGGACAAGGGGTACCTGTAAGTTCCCGTAATAAGTCCGAAACCGATTAACCAAAACTTGAATAAGTATGATCTCCGAGTAACAGGATTCATCAGTTTCTATTGAAATTAGCAAATAAACTCTCCAAATTAAACTCGGGAGCTTATTTTGCATCATCATTGCCATCTAGTATTCACAACATGGGTTTTAATATTGTACTTTTAACCAATTTTGACATCATTTTTTCAAATAAACCTATTAGAATGAAATAAATAAATTTCATTCGTTCTTTCTGTATATAACATTTTAATTAGTCTTTAAATTCCTAGCTTTATAAGTATTAACAGAAGGCTCTATGCTTAGCTAAATTGATTTTTTTGTAATTTCTTGGCAAATTCCGACACTTTATTACCATTACCATATGCCAAAATATCAAGCCTTTAATAGAATTTTTAGGAAAGATTATTGAAGTAAAAGAGATAAGTTGTTCATCTCCTCTGTTCTGATAATTGGTATTGTAGTTAACCATACAATTATCTGGGGATCATGTTTTAATTCTACTTCTATAAAAGCAGCAATGCTGGCCTGTTGTTGAAATCCAAGAAAAAAGACAATAAACCTAAATGTGATTTGGGCTATGCTTGGTTCCAACAGACCCAATGCTTTTTAAATGTATCTATGACTTGGGTATAATGGTCCAACACATGCAGGTAAACTGAACATTACAGCTCAATGTGACTCTACATTTATGTCATTTGAATAAGTGACTTTACTTGTCTTAATTTGTGTATCAGATTTATCTGACATACATGTGATCATTTATAGTGAATGATGGAACATAATTTTCATTTTACAAGAAAAAAAATACATATGTACAATTAACACATTAGCAGGAAACCTCTACTGTGTATTCCATCTGATTATTAGTATTCTAACATTCATATCATGTTTGACATAAACATCTATCATATAGAGTAAGTTCTGGAAGTTCCACCATATCATTATGATAGTTCTAGGGTCTATAGATGTTCCAATGTTATGTTAGCACAGTTATTGTTAACTGATAGCTTCTAGCGGTCCCTGTGTCATAATGGAATTACTTCAGTGTTGTCTATTATCTTTTAAGTCACACTTTATGGTAATCTGCAACATCCTTTAAATTGTTATCGTTCTTATAGTTTAAAGGAAAAGATGGCTCATTAAAATCTTCTGTGCATCAACATTTTTGAAAAATATATCTTCATATGTTGCTGTTGTTAAAAGTTTTAGTACTATCATCTTTTATGATCAATGTTAGTTGTCCAGAGAACCAGAAATATAGTTTGCCCAACTACAAGTAGGCTATTATTGTCCACCAGCTATGCTAGATATAATTTAATAAAGTGAAAAGCTAGTACTAAGTAGTGAGGACCAACTAGTGAAAAGATTATAATTAAAGTGTAATTGTAAATGCCATTATGAACACAGTAAAATTCATTCTTTTTGGAGAAAAATGGCAGAATGGTTGGAAATAACAAAGCTATTTTTAAAGTTGAAAAGTGTTTTTGAAAATGTTACAAAATGCTTAATCTCACTATAGCCTTTTGGTCATGTAAGGCAAGACGGGCCATTTTCAGTGTTGGTCTATAATGTGTTATTAAAGTAACAGCAGTACCCACACATTTTTCTAGTTAAGCAAAGACATTTGAATTATAATTCTATAAGAAGATCATTTTAGGATTATTCCAGCCAATACTGGAACGATTTGGTGACATCCACATCGTTAATTTAACAGGAATTGCTAAAATATATGGATATTTTATCTGACAAGTAGTAGGCAATGTGAATTTACTTTCAAAATGGAAACCACATAAGATTGATAAATAATATAATATTTATTTCCAATAAAAATTGAATGGATGAAAGTTTTGCAAGTGTTTTAGCATTTGTGCCTGCATATGTTAACAACTGCAATGTCAGTTGTAATAGGTGAATGCATGAAACTGAATTTTACCAGAAATGTTCAAAGTATTATTCATGTTATTTGTGTGATGATTTAAGTACAGCTTAATTTTTGTAATTCAGAAAAATAAAATTGCAATAACTTTTGTGATCCTACAACATGGTTACAAGGTGAGCTTAATAAACTTCAAAAACAATCTTGAAATATGAATTTCAAAACAACAAAATTTTAAACATTTTATTGCACTACTAATGTAAGTGTATAACAGAATTTAAATCATCATAAATGATAAATATGTTGTTTGAAATATTGTGCTATAGTTGTTCAATTATTTTCATATTCATAGCTGTGACATATTTCAAATAAGGTAAAATATTTCATACTAACGTACTAAGGCAACATTAAATTGAATCGATGAAAAGGAGGAAATGTGCTATAAATTTATTTTTTTTCAAAATAATGTGATTTTTATATAAAAAAATAATTGATAAGTATGTGCAAAATTTTAATAGTAAGGTTTTTCAAGTATAATGAATATTTGTCAAGATTTTATGGTTAAAAGATAGCTTAATTAATTTTCTACAATAATGACATATCCTTACCTTAACCCTAATTCTCTCTGCTCCAGAAGTCGCATAAGGCCTCAAAAAAATAATGACATATAGTTAACACATAAATATAAAGAGCATGGAAGTACCAATTAAATTATTCACAACAGTGTAAATATTTATTTGGAACTCTCATGCATTCAATGTAACCAGGTCCAAAAACTATTAAAATATTGACCAAAATCTATGGAAAAAGTAAAAGTGGATTTTCCATGATGTCATATCAATTGTAGAAAATATGGATCTAAAACTACCTGTTTTTAGTTTTTGTATTACCTAAACTTTAAAAATAAAGATAAAGATTTATTTCTTGAGCAGTCCTCACATGCAACTGTGAAAAGTTTCATTAGATTAAATATAGATATGGTTATGAAATATAAATCTTCTTAATGTACATGTATACCAGTACCAATACTGGTACCTATACTTATATAAATACAAATTACATATCTCATTAAATGATGAAAAAACATAAAAGCAAAACAGATCATAAGTAACAACCAAAACCAAAGCTAAATAACTTTTACAAGTCTTTTATTTTAAATGTAGATACAAAGTTCTATTAGCTATAGATGATTTGACTAGAAATTATCATAAGTTACATTGATTTATTTCATGTCAGAGTGCAATAATCATAATGGACATTTGTTTTGTATCATTAAAACTGTGTTTATAGCTTTTGTTAGTCTTGTATTATTTTAATTTTAGTTTCTGTATACAATTTGAGTTTAGTATGGCATTTTCACTGAACTAGTATATATATTTGTTTAGGGCCAGCTGAAGGACGCCTCTAATTTCGCTGCATTGAAGACCTGTTGGTGACCTTCTGCTGTTGTCTGTTCTATGGTCGGGTTGTTGTCTCTTTGACACATTTTGTTTTTTTTTTAGTATAAAGTAAAATTTGAACCATCCTGAAATAAAACTAATGAAAATCATATGAAATGTGTGACAAAATACATCCAATTCACATAATATAATTAGTTTATACTATTTTACGTTAAAATAGTTAATGTCCTTTCTTTAGAAAGACTACTTTGACAATTCTTTCTTTAAATGCAACAAATAAAAAATATGTTATTACTGCACAAATTTATATACACTTTTAGCATTCATGAAATACAAAATGTAATATTATTATATAAAAGCATTACAATAAGTTCAACTTAAATACAAAAAGAGACAGTAAAAGATTCAAAATGCAGTTATGTATCAGTCTATTATTTTTTTATATACTTATAGGCATGCGCAATACCTTTATCAAAATAAACTAAATAACAGGATCACTAAGTTGCTAGAAATGAATAAAAAAAATTGGTTTTGGTCCACAATAAAATAAAAATAAAGAACCTTGCAGTACAAGGAAATGGAAAACTAATCATTTTCTTCAACATTGAAAATTGTACAAAAAAGAGGGAAAATGTTTATCTCTAATTAAAATGTGTTCAAAAAGAGGTAGTAAATAAAGATAAAAAAAAAGTGTGTGACTGTGTCATGTTTCTAAAATTTCTAAAAAAAAAATAAAACAAAAGACAAGAAAATAAATGCAAATCAACTAAAAAAAAAACTTCTAAAATTCAGTCATCTAGCCATTTTTACTTTATCAACACGAGGTTGTTTGATTGGTCACAACCCTATTAAAGTTTAAATTTCACTGGAACTGTAAAGGAACCACAGCATTTCTAAATATATCACAGATACTTTATTATCATTCACAGCTGAGTTTATGTATAATTTAAAACTCAAAAGTATGTTTCACTATAGTAAACAACAACATCCATGAAAAAAATTTGTGAAGTCAACAATAGCACCAAGCATGTGAACAATTTATTGACTTGTTACAAAGCAGATATATTTGAATCCCTCCTATGCAGATAAGACCTACATGATCCTACATATTCTCTAATTTCTGATTTTAAAAAAATTCAACACCAAACATATTTTGTTTACAACAATAGCATAAATGAATGGCTAAAGTTTATAATATCAAATAAATTAACTGTATATCTTGAAAAAATTATATTGTATATGTAAAAACTATTAAAGATGAATGAAGGTCATAAGATTGGTTTGATTGACTTTTCTTTAAAAACAAGTACTGGTACCCTTTCATATCATATCTGCATGGGCCTTATGATATAAGAAAAAAGAGCCTTCCCCTTCTATAAAGTACATTGTACTATCATAAACTACAACCAAAAATCAAATAAAAGTACAACCTTCTTTTTGCTAGTTAATTAAAAATGTGTATATCAAACAATAACTTCTTTCTCAAAACAAAAGCATAAAAAAACACAAAACATAAGAGCATATTACATAATATCTCCCAAAAAACAATAAACTTGTATACAATTTGGAACTTACAATAAATAATAGTTCCTTATAGAAATGCTTAAAACTCAATGTGCTAACTGCCGAGAAAAACGGTAGAAACAACAGTGCAAAAAAGTGATTTACTAAAATTGGTTTAATCTTCAGTCTTCTTTTTTTGCAATAGTGTTGTGTGGTTGATCTTCTAGTGAATTTGAAGTAATCTTTTTAGAGATTATTCGTGAATATTTCCCTTTATTTTTCTTCTTCTTCCTCTTCCTCCTCAGCTGTTTCCAATCCAGATTCTAGTTCAGGATACCATGACTTGTCTTGTGTCTTACTTAAAAACAACAGGACTCTATCTTCTTCTGCCTATAAATACAAGTTATGGATTTGAATAAGTTAAGCACAAGTCACAAAAATAAATTATGAGGCAAAGTTTGTTTAGAATCACTGAACTCTTAATTTTCACCACCCACTCTATCTAACAGTTATTTCAGAGATTAAATTGAGTTATTTTTATTACACAAATGTCCTCAAAATTAAAAAAAAGGCTACTTTCTGTGGCACAAAACTAGAAGACGGTCACCAAAACATGAATGATGCAGTTTGGTGTTCCACAATTAAAGGGATTTTAATAGAGGGAAAGCAATTTTTCACATATTGCGCACTTATCAAGTATATGTTTAGATCAATTTCCTTTGAATATTAACGCTGTTGTTGGGATTGGTAATTATAAAAGAAAGCTCCTTTTTTGATTTTGAAAATTTTCCAATTTGCCATTCCAGAGTTATGGGACATTAACCTCCACATTCAGAGCTATATTTTATATGTTCCGCACTAATTTGTGTAAGCTAGGATCAATTTACTACAAACTTTATATTGTTGTTGGGATTTGTGAAAGTATGTCCTTTTTTATTGTGAAAAATTTGCAGATTTGCTTTTGCAAAGTAATGGTATATCAAATTTAATTCAATATTCCTGCCAAAAGCTGTGATGCAGTTATTTGAAATTGATTAAACAAGGACAGCATCATAGACCATGATCTGAGACTAGCGTTTCACTATTAATTTGTTCACATTCTTTGTTTGCAGGTATTACATGTTATTGTTTACTATTTTTCCTCCATTATGCATGCAAGTTATGAAATTTTCATTTTTTTTTTACCATTATTTATTGTCATCATACTAAAGTATTTTTTTAATATTGCTGATGATGATATCTGATCCCAGTAAACCAATTCCCTTTGCAAGGTAGCTATAGTATTTTTTTTATTATATCATGAGATTGAAATCCCTCTTACCTGGATGTAGATGTAGATATCATTTAGTCACCTGTCAATAAATTAAATATCCCACCTTAAAATAGCTCTTGTCTGGATTTATGTCAAATGGTAGTTGTCTAACTTTAAGTATAAATAATTTTCCTTTCAGTGCTCCTTTTGCTTTCCCTTCTACTCTTAACAATAAACTCCTGCAATAAATTGTAATTATATTGCCATATCAAAAGTTTGTTCGTTTCATTTCATTTTTATTGTCTAAAGTCTAATGTTCAAAATATTTTCAACATATAGAAATTCAACTAAGAAGAGAGATTTGTTGTTTACATGTATTGACTGTTTGTTGGTTGCTGCTTAAAATCCATTAATGACAAATTTTCATAAATATTCGGGATGAGAATAAGAAATGGTCCCCCCCCCAAAAAAAAATTGCCTTACAACCAATGACTTTATGACTAGTAAGACAAGTTGAGAAATTAATTCTTTATGTACCTACATGTATAGCTTCTATGTTTACATGCTCATAAAACAAATAAAGTTTTCTTGTGGAGATGAATTTTGAGGTAAATGTATAATGTACAGTATGACTAAACATTTGCCTCCAACCACTATTTACTGGATATAGGAGCCAGTAAATGGGTATTGTCAACCATTAAATCTCCTGAAAGTTATTTATCAGGTCAGTAGTTTAGTGTTTTCTACTTGCATAAAGTTACATGTTCTTTGATTTTATGTATGAAAAATAGATATTAATGTTTTTAAATTCTAAGGATAACCTATAAAATGTAAGCAAAATTTTGTTTGACAAGTACATAAAAAAATTAACATAAATAGTTACAGTAACAAATTAGACATTTTCCTAATATAAATGAAGAAAATTGAAACTTATTAAATGAACTGTTCCCTAGGAGTACAAGTAATTTTTATATTTTCAGAAAAAAACGATTTATTGTTAATTGTTTTTATCCTGTAATTCATCATATAAATCTAAATGTTCATGATTTTAACTCCTAGTTAACCTTGAGTCTTTGGTTTTAGAGAAACTGACAATGCTTAAATTGAGACAGACTGCAAATATGACAACAAAATGAACTTTGACATGACAAGAAAGTTATTTGAATAATACTATATAGTAGAAGAAGGATTACAGAATACTTCATTTGTTTCATGTCTTTGGTAGCTGGACTTGACAGGTTTTAATTATGTGCTTTACAATCCAATATCTGGTCTTGAAGGTCTGTGCCCATATGTTAAACTGGTTTTATCCATGCCATATTTCGTGTGTATACAAAGTCAGGCTATGGGACCATGTGTTGTTCATTGTTTTTTTGTATGTTCATGATGTTTGCATGTCTTTTTTTCAGAGGTCTGTTGATCTGTAATATTTTTGGTAATGGCTATATATCCTTTTGATGTATTATGATAGAAAAGGCTAATTAGGTATAAATCCCTTTACCTGTCTGTGAATTCTGGTGGTGGTATTGTGGCATTTTCTGGAACTTTGATAAACTTCATGCTTTTGAATTGTCTAGATACAGTTAAACCTTTTATTCCAACAATTACTCTAATAAATCCTTCTTTAGTTGTTTCATCACAAGCTGAAAAAGATTAAAAAATTCACTTACAAGGGTAAGATAATAATAAATAAAGATGTGTTCATTTATATATGTGAAAGTCACCTTTGTTAGATAAATTCCTTATTTGGTTAGTAGCGATTGAAGAAGGTTTGTTTGAATTTATCTACCACTGTCTTAAAAATGTTTGTATCTATTTAAAAATCTGTAGATACATGTATATGAACAATTAATTATAATACAAATCTTGTGTGGCCAAAAATGTTATTATCTACTGTATCTGTTTTTTTAGAATTTATATAATGTCTTACTCTAACTTATGTACTAAAAATCAAACAAATTTTTCAATCCTCAACAAAGATAAATACATTTACATTCAAAATTTTTCTTCCACATAAACAGCAGTCTCAGGTTGAAGGGTAAAAGAAAATAAATGATAACATTGTAAGAAACATTTGCTGATATATATTGTACATTGTATTACGCAAAATAAAATTGAGAATGGAAATGGGGAATATGTCAAAGAGACAACAACCCGACCAAAGAGCAGATAACAGCCGAAGGCCACCAATGGGTCTTCAACGCAGCGAGAAAATCCCGCACCCGGAGGTGGGCCTCAGCTGGACCCTAAATAAAAATTGTGTACTAGTTCAGTGAAAATGGACGTCATACTAAACTCCAAAACATATAAATGAACTAAAATTAAAAAACCTACAAGACTAACAAAGGCCAGAGGCTCCTGACTTGGGACAGGTGCAAAAATGTGGCGGGGTTAAACATGTTTTGTGAGATCTCAACCCTCCCCTATACCTCTAGCAAATGTAGAACACACAGCAAAAAAGTATGCATTTATTAAATAGAATGTAATTTTAATAAATGTGACATGTGTTTTGGCATATTTTATATCAAATATCAAATGTGAATGTTTGAATTCCTTGTAAAACATATAACTTGTGTGATACATTTGTAATTATTAATACAGCAAACTAAACGAGAAACAAGGTTGCTTCTCAACCATATCATAGGCTTCACACAGATATCTAACTTCAATTTGCAACTTTTAATTTCAAATATTTTACTTTTCATGCTTGGATTGATTCAGATATTTGTGTAAAATTGTTTTTAATCTTAAGAAAAAAAAAGCTAAAAAAAGAAAGATAACTCAAATTGAAATTGTGTAAAAATTTATACATTATATATGTCCAGTTAATTGTCGGTCTATCTCAGGGTTGTACTGTCTGAGCGCTTATCATGCATTCATGAGATAGTACTAAATGTACATCTTTAACTAAATTTTAACTTCTGCATCAAGTTTTTAAACACTTATTATGAAATTTAAAGAAACTAACAAAACTTACACATGCATATTGCAGTTATTAAAACAACCAGTTTAATGTGTTACATTTTTTAAGTCATTGCACTGCCAATTTTGATGGTGGTTGTCAAAAATAAATAATAAAATATCAAATTTAGTAGGTAATGCTAATATTCAATCTATTCCAATATTGATTAAAAATAACCGTTACCCGGAAATAGGTTATAAACCATCCCAATCTCGGATAAGCTATGAAATTCCGATAATAACGCCAGATGATATAAATACTTTATTATAATATAATCGCATTATTTATCTATTGATGTTATATTAATATTTTTTTAAACAACTAACAATATGCAGTTTATCTACCTGAAGATTCCTTGAACTTCTGGTACTAATGAAACAGGGACCTTCACTGAGATAGCTGTGTCAGTGGAGTAAATGTTAACAGCGTGTGCAATACTGTTGTTGAATTAAAAAAAAAAAAAAAAATTTAGTAGGAACAGTATGGAAAAAATATTGAAAACCCTCTATATTACTGATTAGGGGTTTGTCTCCAACTATGTACATGTATTCCTTACCTGTTAAAGTGTTTACCTCAGTCATGGAAGTGTATGGGTGAAATTATACATGTGTGCTGGCTTTCAGTGTTTTTTATTACTGCAATAGTTAGTTTTTAAATTATAACAATATGGTATTTTTTAAAGCTTACACGCGAACAATAAGGCAAACAAAAAAAAATATTTGAAAAAAACCAAGTCAAAGCCAATTCCTCCCCCCCTCCCCCACACCCCCACAACAAAAAAGAAAAATGAGTAATATTAATTATCAAGGGTGAAAAAATTCTATATTTCATGGTTCTTATGAGCCATTGCATGTGTTTGTGTTAAGGGGGAGGGGGTAAATCGAAAAATAATTCTTTATCTGTATGGGTACATGCATGTTGTAGAGTCCCTATATGGTCTGTTAAATGCAACTTGCTACACCATATTCAATCTTTGAAGTATTTTATTCAGATAACTCCGACTTTAAAATGTAAATGAAGACTTCTGGATAATTCAAAGAGAGAGAAAATGAGTTGATGCCACACCCACAGATGGAATTTATGCCTGTCCATATTTTTCTTCAATCAATTATCTACGACAAAAAGGTGGAAATGTATTCATTAAATTTGTAATGCTATATTGTACCATATGCTGGAGAAACAGCATTCTGATCTTTTTCGGGGGTTGAATCAGTCATCTCGATTGGTAAACAAGCAGCTGAGAAAAGTTTGTTTATTTATTATTTCCGCCGTTCGATTGTCTCCAGACTTTTCTTTATGCCATCTGGTAAAGTTAATTTCCCAAAAAGAACAGCATTCAGTAACGTACGTTTTATATCACCATCGTTATTTTTTTTCCTAATAAACCTGGGACTATTATACTAACGGGACTGAAACTGATCGATCTGTTGAGACTTCATTGTGATAATTATTGATTTTTGTTTGATTGACAGCTTATCGTGCCACGTGGTTAATTAGCCTTTTGTACATGCAAGGATTTGTATAGTATATACCGAGGGTTTGTATAATTATACAAATGTAAGTAGGCCTACATTTACTGTCCTGAAACAGATATTTTAGTTCTTATTAATCATACCTGGATTATATTTTAAACGAATTTTAATCAGGACTTTCTTTCATTTCATAAACAAAAATAACTTTAATATGTTGGGATAACTATTAAAAAACGATACTTGCAATGTATATAATTGTTCAAATTATAATAATAAACCACATACTAAAAATCATATCAATATACACGTACTTTAATGCAGTATAACTGTTTGATTTTGGAATGCAAGAAGGAATGAATGAAAGACATGGGTAACACTATACATCCCTGCCATTTACTTACAGGCGTAAAACAATGATTGCCATTTATAGGAGCAAGTAAGGAAAGCTAGACACAAACACAAATGTTAAAAAAAAGTGTGGCATAAGAACAACAATTTCTTGCCTTTCTCATTATATTTTGATCAGTTAAATATTCTTTCATCTTGTTATTTTCGAACAATGTATAATCAAAAATAGAAACTGCAATGTTTCTACGTCTGCCAGTACATGTCCTACAGTAACATCACGACATCCTTTCCAACTAAGAAGGCACGAGTTTGCGTGTGGTGATTCTGTAGATAACACAGTCAAATCAAACATTTTTGTAGCTGGCGGTGCTGGAGCTAGACCAGGACAGGTGATGACCGGATTTCTAAAGTATCTGAAAATGAAAGAATCGAAGTAAGTGAACCCACAGGCCACATATCACATTGTACATCAATAGAAAGATGGTAAGTCAATCTCCAGACAAAAGTTGCTATATAGTTTTCAACTCATCCTGAAATGAAGGCTTTTTCCTGGCAACTTCAAAACAATGAGTAAATAAAATCTTGTGTTGAATGAGTGTTGTGTAGACAGGGGTCATGGTCAGAATGAAAGACAGAGGAGTAGTTACTAGGCCTACTCTGGCCTATATAGATGCAGGTAAAAGATGATCTATATTTGTTAACTCTCCCAATCAAACATATTGTTAGGAAGCAAAATGGTAACCAATTTACACAATTATTTTCAAATTACTGCACTTGACTGGTTTCAGCTGTAAACTTAATAAACAGTAAGAACGTTAACTTAAAGCCATTACCATGGTTTAAACTTTAGTTTGAAAGTTATGTCATTTCCAGTAAAAGTTTGGGTGGTCTACCTGGAAATTTAACAGAAAATACTATCAATTTCAACTCATCCTATAAATCTGTACATACTTTCATAACTTATTAAAAGTGTCTATTTCAGTTGATTTTTAAATCTAACAAATGACACTTTTTTTTCTATTTAACAAACCTAGACGAACAGCTAGTGATTTAGTCTGGAACTGAGTCTCGACTTCCAAACCATTGTCATCAGAGTTAGGTACAGCTTTGTGAGAACAGCGAGCATGACCATTATGATTAGTTACGTTTGTTTTTTTTTTAGAGAGTACAATTTATTGGAATCGTCATCACGATTTTTCTTTTAAAATTGCTGGTTACAATACCGTAAATGTGAGTTACAAAATCGCAGATATGAGCAATGCAGTTTTAAATAGTTGTATTGTCGGTATTCCATGAGAAAATTAGTTTTACATCAACATTCTACATTTTGAGAGTCGTTAATGTCAGTTTAAAAATCGCAAATATGGGTTAAATAGGTGTTAATACGAAGCACATCATGGACTTAACAGATAATAAATTGTTTAAATTGTTATCATGATTATTTTTATTGTAAATGCTAGTTGCATAACCGTAAATATGAGTTAGAAGTCTGTAAACAAAAGTTAGAAATTTGTTAATGGGATATAAAGATCTTTAATTTTCTAAATGAATATATTTTTTTCGAACAAAAAAGTCAAAAACCCTCATTTTGAAAAAAAATAAAATTGTCGCTCTAGTAGTTTTCCAAATAAACTCATCATAGATACAAGGATTGAAATTTTGTACGCCAGACGCGCGTTTCGTCTACAAACTGCTACTCATCAGTGACGCTCAAATCAAAAAGGTTAAAAAGGCCAAATAAATTACGAAGTTGAAGAGCATTAAAGACACTAAATTCTTAAAAGTTTTGCCAAATACAGCTAAAGTTATCTATTCCTTGGGTAGAAAATCCTTAGTCTTTCGGAAATCCAAGTTTTTGTAAACAGTTAATCTAAGATTAACGCAATTGCAGGATAGCTTTTTGTAAAGAGAATTACAGGATGAGAATTACTGGATAGCTTGACATTAGTAAAAAATAGACAAATGTCTCTAACAATCTGGCACAACAAATGAATGCAATAGAATGGCCAATTCCTGCATCTTTGATGACGGCAATAAAAAGAAATCACTTCCAAATTCTCATGATTGAATTATTTATTTGCAGCCAAAAAAGCAAGATGTAATAACTTTTATACAACAAAAATGAGAGACTACAACTCTCATAAATATCCCTAATATTTTTCGGAATTAAAATGTTCAGTTTGTTCTGCTTCTGAAGAGGCCATCTGACATAAAATGAAAAATCATTCCTCTTAAAAAAATCTAGTTTTTATGGAAATTAAATCCCAACTCCCACACAATAAAAAATATTTTAATATGACGTCCTTATTTCGCTATGTAAACAATACCGTGTTCTAATTAGCACAAAACTTGTTTGACACATGCGCACAAAATTACTGTTTAGATTCTTGTTAGTTTCATTTTTATCGTAATAAAATATATATATTTTAGCTGCTTACATAAAATTTTATTACATATTGTTATCAAAACATCTTATATTTAACCTGATATTATTTTTTAAACAAATTAAAATGAAAATGTAAATTACATAATTCATTGGGAGGAAACGGGAATAGCCAAGTATTCCTTAGGCATTTTCGTACGCTTCGACCGATATAAATACAGTTTTTTTCCTATTAGAATCGAAATAATTCTTTCATGTCATGCTCTATGCTCATTTTAACATGAGGAGGCATTATATTTGTCGATATTTTGAACTGAGCGTTAAATTAAACATTCAAATATTGTAAGTCAAAAGCTTGAGATTAAAGTTAGAGTGTTATTACCTCCCTTTCAAAGTATAATTTGGCCAAAATTTGCATTTGCTTCATAAAAAAACAAAAAATATAGATAATGTTGAAATATCCAACATTTAATATACATTTTTTTCACTAAACCTGCTTTGTTCATTTTCGTATACACTTCAAAAAATCTCACCATGAGCTATATTCCCCTAAAATATGTAATTACTAGGGTTTACATGCTTATTTTTGACTCAATATATACTTCTGAATTTAATATTCTTTTATTTATCTAACCAATTACAATGAAGAAAATATTGCAAATTGATGTTTTATTGTTGCTATCTACTAGGTGGGAAAAAAGAGGGACGAAAGATACCAGAAGGAAGTCAAACTCATAGATCGAAAACAAACTGACAACGCCATGGCCAAAAATAAAAAGACAAACAGACAAATAATAGTACAGATGACACAACATAGAAAACTAAAGAAAATACCATACTGCAGATAAAAAAAATAATGCACAAAAAAAAAAAACTTTTGTCATTTTATATAATAAGATTATTAAGCCAATTTTATATTCTATTCCTAAAACTGTAGTAAACTTAATGATATTTTTGAATCACATTATTTATTGACAAGGAGGCCAAAAAGGAGGCCAAAAATCCTGATAATTCAATGGTCACAAGTAACAAAACACTTAAAATATAATGTTTAAAAATATAAACATGGTAATCTTTAATTTTAAACGCTTTTTTATTTCAACATTCCCTCTTTCATCGACTTTATAGGTAAACAACTGAAGACGTGACGCTTATAGATTTCTGTCATCCTTTTGCTGTTCCTTAGTATGCCATTTGTTTCTGTTACCTACTGATTGTGTATTCATTTAGGTTAACTACTTCGTGTACCAACTGTCATAAGAAACCATCTAGCAAAAGGATATATAGTATGGTATAATAAATTAGGCTTCATCTATTTGTGTTTTACATTCTAAGTACAAAATAGACTATTCACAAACAGCTATTGAGCTATGCGAAACAACGTAGAATTTCTGGTAGGATAAACGTTACGATCATGGAATTACTTCAAAACAGTGTTTTTTGGTCTAACAACATAATCTGTCGACCTTGGTATTACTATTAAACTAATAAATAGTTTGGCCAGCGGTAAACTACAGAACAAACTTAAAGTACTTGCATGCTACCAAATCTACTGGTTATTATGAACAGGGAAAAAATATAGTTAATATAATGAAATGTGAATTAATAATGCTTAACCTTTGACATATTTATGAACAATACTCAGAAGCCTAAAAGTTCCTCTTTTTTTAAACATATACATCACTCAGTACACCTATATATTCGGAGAATGCATACAATTCAGCACATTCAGTTCGCATCTATATTTGTATATAGGTCAGAGTTAAGAGGTTTAGAGGGTTCATGCTTTTGGATGCCATAGATCAAGACAATCTGCAACTAAAGATATTTAAGAAGCAAAATTGAGTAAAACAGACATTACAATGTTTAGTGAAAAGCAAACATGTGACAATGCATAAGAGACCCTTTTTACATGGAATCCTGGGATGTATAATATGTGAATTTATCGGCAATTTGTACATTTTACTTTTGCTCCTACTGCCTAATATTTGTTTAGATAATGAACTCGAAAATATTACGCAATGACGTTACGTACCAGTATCGCAACATTGCGTGTTCATGTCCATCCTCGTCAATTTATCAATGAAATGCACGCAACTTCATTCATACAACAGAACAACTATCACAACGTTTTCTACGCGCAAAAGTAGTTTTTATTTTTATCAATAGTACCGCTTAAGTCGACGCTAGGGGCCGTCTTGACCTTGTTGTATGGTATGAATGGTTCGTTCATTGTTGAAGACCCTACATCAACTGTCAAGATGAAGAACAGGAATAAAAACCCTGTTCATTGATAATTTTCTATGTTTTCTATGTATTGTGTGCAATTTTGTCCCATGTACATTTACTCCATATCCTTTCATTTTCTATTAGTAACTAATTCATTTCATTTCCTATTTTCTACCTGCTTTTCTGGATTAAACTCCATCAGGAATGCTCAAAGCCGAATATCTGAAAGCCAAGGATGAATAAGAACCGAAACAGCTGAAGGGCTATATAACCAAAAAGGACCTAAAAAACAGCCAAATCCACCTAAGGTCAACTATGCCTGAGGGAGCTCGAGTTTAAACCTTAGTTTCTGTATAATTTCATATTTATAAACGGACAATTTTAGAAAGGTTTTGTTATAAATCATGTGAGTCCCGAAGTACTAACTACTGAGCTGGTGATACCCTCGGGAACTGATAGTCCAACAGCAGAGGTATTGACCCCTAGTGCTGTAAAAAATGAAAACGAAAACAACACGTTATAAATTTCATGCGTCTGAAGCGCTTTTCTGTATTTATCTTCACTAGGAACGCTCAAAGCCAAATATTTGAAAGCCAAGAATGTATAAGAACCGAAACAGTTGAAGAGCTATATACATGGATGACCAAAAAGGACCCCCAAAACAGTCAAATCCATCTAACTTCAACTTTGCCTGAGGAAGTTGAAATCTTAGTTTGTTTTAATTTCAAATTTATAAACGGACAATTTAAGAAATGTTTGTTTTATATCATGGCAGTACCGAAGTACAGACTACTGAGCTGATGATACCCTCGATGACTGATAGTCCACCAGGAGAGGTATCGACCCAGTGCTGTGAAAAAATTAAAACAAAACGTTTGAAATTTCATCCGTCCGAAGTGCTTTTCTGGATTTACCTTTATCAGGAACGCTCAAAACTGAATATTTGAACGCCAAGGATGTATAAGAACCGAAACAGTTGAAGAGCTATATGACCAAAAAGGACCTTAAAATGACAATATATTAAGATGTCAGATATACTCTTCGTGAGCTTACTTAAACACTTACCGAATATTGTTAACAAATAATGTACAGAAAAACAGGAACAGGCATCATCCTGACACCTTAACATTACCACTGTGATCTGAAATTGAATTTCAGACGGAACATATACTTTTGGCAACTAAAAGTTACTGAGGAAAACCTTATCTTGAAAACTGATGGTTATTTTGAACAAAGTGTCAACACAATTTGCAGTTTCGCTAGTTGGGGGAGTAGTCCAAAGTTTAGTTACATGTTTTGCGGTTGAAAGTTTGCCAGTATTTTGGATATTACCACAGGAAATCATAGTCATTGTTCTCAGACAATTTTAGAAATCTGATAAAATCCTTGTCCTTTCGCATACGCTCTTCCCTTTGAAGTCTCTCATTCAGGTTAATAGCACTACTGATAATGTTTTTCCACTGAATTTTGGCTGAGAATGTGCCCGTAAACATATAGTTAGTAAAAAAATTCAAAAGTGAGTATTTTGATAAAATGTTAAAAACATCCGGGATGAATCCATATTGTTTTCTACAGGTATCTCCGAAACAACTGGTAGTAAAGTCTGTAAATGAAAATTTGTTTGGTAAGTGATTCGGCCTTCATTTCGCAAAGTTTCCGTTTTTCCACTAGTACCGATAGTCTCTCAAGGTTAGTATTCGATTCAAACATATCTGACCGTGTTCGTTAAGGGAAGCCTTGAATATGTTTAACAAAGAAATACTGGAAAGTTTCAAGACATATTATGTCTTTTGGTTTAAACCAATTTCAAAGCTCACACCCGTAAAGTACCGCAGGTATGACGATGTTATTGTACATGCTACACACAATTAACGGATTTAATAAACAAGAACCAGTACCGGCTATAGCTAAATAAGCATTTCGACCCTTTCTACATGAATGCTGAATGTCTGTGTTCGGCGATAAGTCAACCGTTCTAGATATCCCAAGGTGCTTGGTCTCAGTAGAAACGTTAACATTAGTATCATTAATGTAAACCAATGAAGGGTACTGATACGTGTTCGTTGACGCAAACGGCACTTGATATATCACTATAACAATCAGAAATCACTTTTATCCCAAGTCGGAACAATTTGTACATTAGGCCACTATGCCACACCGTATAAAACGCACGGGAACTGTAAAAAAACCAAATAAAAAAACCGCAAAGGTCAATTTGCAGCCTAATTCTAAATGGTAATAAATAGTTTCTTGGAAGTTAAAGGAGGCAGTGATACAGCTAAGTTCATTAAGAAAACCTTGAAATAGTCGCTTCTTTAATACAGTTGTTTGTTGCACTTGACTCGAGTGTGCGATCTACGAATTCAGTCACATAGGCCTTGAAATTACTGTCAAATTTAGTGTTTTCGGTTGGTGTATAAACGTCTGCATACAAGGCAGCAAAAGCATTGGAAATACCTTCCGGAGATTTACACTGTCGATTGTGATGTAGTATTTCCGAAATGTGATTGGTTTTACGACTTTTCTGACGGGATATTAAGCGCAAAAGAGTATCATCACACTCGTCTACTTCGTCGATTACACGGTAAGTATTGTCCGTGTAGGCATTATATGCAAAACGTTGACGATTCCGAAACTTGTTTTTAGCAGATTTGTATTCAACGTAAGAAGGAATGTTCACCAATCCGGATCTGCCTTGATGAATCCATATCCTGCGAGCCAAACGTTCAGCTTTATGTGCCTGCTTTACTTCATCTGACCAATACGGCTTAGTTTTGGGATTAAAGCTACCCGACGGTATTGTTATATTTGCATATTCTTTCAGTTTATTTGTAAGTTTGATAGCTTTTGTTTCTAAATCGGACAATTTGCTAAATGGCATATACAAGAGCTCAACAGCTATTTCATTTGTATGCTTGTAAACTACTTTCCGATGTTTTGCGCCATGACGGCCAAACAGTATTGCAACCATTTGATGAATTAGCAACATACGGTATACTCAGTTTTAGGAAAACAGGTACGTGATCAGATGTAAGACTTAATGTAACGTTCCAGCTAATTCCTCGCTGACCAAGAAATAATCCAGTACAGTGTGAGTTGGAATATACGTCAATGATGAAGTATCACAAAGCCTGCTTGCATTAACTGGGATAATGTTATTTTTTAGTATGAAATCTGAAAATATGATGGATTTGTTCACATCAATTCGTTCAAATCGGCTACTTTGCAACTAGAATTTGAAATCACCAGCTACAATAATTTATTACGGGACCAAATTGTGAATTGTTGTTGACATAATCTTCAACAATGTTCAATACATATTTGTAATTAAGTAGACCAAGAAAACAAATAAAGAGTAGTTTTCGTTACATTGTATCTCAATTCCTAGTAATCTTGCAGAGACGGAACAGTTAATTGGTTTCATGTTGAACTTCAATGTTTTCTTGTACATATTGCAATGCCACCTTTTCCACGTTTACTGGTTTTAATGTTAACATTAGTGTCTGCTGTACCTATACTGTGGTTATTATTGTCTAATGTGTTTAGGAATTGTAGAGAGTGGTTAAATAACTTATTCGTATACCTAAAAAGATATGATAAGCACATTGTTGAGGACATGATACCGCGTACATTCAAAGTCACTAGAGAAAGCATGATTGTAGTTATTAAGTATTCAAAATGTACATGAATGTAACTAAGGGTTATAGCCATCTTGATAGTGATGTGTCTCAGAAGAATGCTCATTGTAAAGCCGATTGTTCCATGCACGATTGTTATACCAAGGTGAACAGAGTATCATTGTAGTTTGGCCAAAATCACTGTTTTGAAGTAATGTTTTGGATTCCATGGTAACATTTATCCTACCAGAAATTCGTCCTTTACGTGATTTGAAGAGTATGACGTGCGTTATTTTAACCTCACGTTGTTTCGCATTGCCCAATAGGCCCTCCTTACTTGAGTACCAACTATCGTAAGACACTATCTAGCAAAAGGATATATATATATATAGTATGGTAAAATAAATTGGGCTTCATATATTTGTGTCATTTTACATTCTAAGTTCAAATAGACTATTCATAAACAGCTATTTTACTATTGAGCTTTGCGAAGCAACGTGGAGTTAATATAACACACGTCATACTCTTCAAACCATGTAAAGAACGAATTTCTGGTAGGATAAACGTAACGATGGAATCCAAAGCATTACTTCAAAACAATGACTTTTGGCCTAACAACATACTATGTCGACCTTAATGGTATTACTATTAAACTCATAATGGTTTGGCCAACCGTAAACTAGAGAACAAACTTAACTACTACCAAATCTACTGGTTATATATCATGAAAAAGGTGAAAATTATATTTAATATTTGAAAAGTGAACTAATAGTTCTTGACTTTTACCATATTTAGGAACAATACTCAGAAGCCTTAAAGTTCCTCTTTTTTTAAACATATGCATCACTCAGTACACCTATATATATATATGCGGAGAATGTTTAAAATTTATCACATTCAGTTCACAATAATATGTGTATATAGGTCAGAGTTAAGATGTTTAGAGTGTACAGCATGCTTTTAGATGCCATAGGTCAAGACAATCTGCAACTGAAGACATTATTTAAGAAGCAAAATTAAGTAAAACAGACATAACAAAGTTTAGTGAAAAGCAAACATGTAACATTGCATGAGAGACCATTTTTACATGGAATCCTGAGATGCATAATATGTGAATTTATTGGCAATTTGTACATTTTCACTTTGCTCCTACTGCTTAATATTTGTTTATATCAGGGACAGGACTTGATACATATAGAATAATGGCATTTTTGTTTTTGATACTGACTTTATCAGCAAGAATATCAAGCGAGCCCGCTAGGGCGAGCTGTTTTCGAGCTGATGAAGTCAGTATCAAAAAATAAAATGCCATTATTCTTTTTATCGGCAATTTGTCATAACTGTAGATTTTTTTTGGTTGAGAATATAAAGTAGAATGAAATAGTTAGTAAAACTACTTTTACACGTACAAAACGTTGGTATAGTTGTTCGGTTGTATGAATGACGTCGCGTGCATTTCATTGATAAATTGACGCGGATGGACTCGAGCACGCGACGTCGCTACACTTGTACATGTCGTCATTGCGTAATATTTTCGAGTATCAAGTCCTGTCCATGATTTTTAAAATATTAGGCAGTAAGATTAAAGGTAAAATGTACAAATTGCCAATAATCGAAAATATAAGCAATGACGTCACGTACCAGTATCGCAACGTTGCTTGTTCATGTCAACCCGCGTCAATCGATTAATCAATGAAATACACGCAATTAACTTCATTCATACAATAGAACAACTATCACAACTTTTTGTACGCGTAAAAATAGTTTTAGTATCTAATTCATTTCATTTCATATTCTCAACCTCAGCTTTTCTGGATTAAACTGGGAGCTCGAGTTGAAACCTTAATTTTTTTATAATTTCAAATTTGTGAATGGACAATTTAAGAAAGGTTTTGTTATAAATCACGTGATTGATTGATTGATTGTTGGTGTTTTAACGCCACTTTAAGCACCACTTTGGGCTATTTCGTGGCGGCCAGTTTTATTGGTGGAGGAAGCCGGAGTGCCCGGAGAAACCACCGACCTTCGATAGGAAAACTGACAATCCTAGTCAATTAAGATTGAGTCGAGTGCACCCGCACGAGCGGGTTCGAACTCACAACCTCAGTGTTGACTGGCTAGTGATTACAGTAGTAGAACTACTTAGACCACTTGGCCACCGAGGCCCTATAAATCACGTGAGTACCGAAGTACTGACTACTGAGCTGATGATACCCTAGGGAACTGATAGTCCAACAGCAGAGGTATTGGCCCCTAGTGCTGTAAAAACTGAAAACAACGTTATAAATTTCATGTGTCTGATGCGCTTTTCTGGATTTACCTACACCAGGAATGCACAAAGCCAAATATTTGAAAGCCAAGAATGTATAAGAAACCTTGTCTGAGGAAGTTGAAACCTTAGTTTCTTTTTAATTTCGAATTTTTAAATGGAATATTTTAGAAAAGTGTATTATATATCATGGCATTACCGAAGTACTGACAACTGAGCTGATGATACCCTCGAGGACTTATAGTCAACCAGCTGAGGTACCAGTGCTGTGAAAAAAATGAAAACATGTTATAAATTTCATCCGTCCGAAGCGTTTTTTTTTTTTTTAATTTTATTTTATCAGGAACGCTCAAAGCTGAAAACAAGTATTTGAAAGCCAAGGATGTATAAGAAACGAAACAGTTGAAGAGCTATATGACCAAAAAGAACCTAAGAAAATGACAATATATTAAGATGTCAGATATACTCTTCGTAAGCTTACTTAAACACTTACCGAATATTGTTAACAAATAATGTACAGAAAAACAGGAACAGGCCTCATCCTGAAAACTTAACATCACCACTGGGATCTGAAATTGAATGTCAGACGGAGCAAATACTTCTGGCAACTAATAGTTACTGAGGAAACCCTCATCTTGAAAACTGACCTTGATCACACGATGTGGAATCGAGGTCAAGGCCATATAACATGACAGACAGGCACATAATCCTTGCAACTAATCTACATTGTTTGACTATTATGTAAAGATACTGAAGAACAGATTTCATCCTGAAACTTATCTCATAACTAGAGTTGAAAATGAGGTCAAGGTATGTGGGGCCAACATGTTGCATTTATTTGAGTATTGTTTTAAGCTTTTGAGAAGCTGCAAAAAAAAGAAGTACCTATGTCTCACCTACCAAAATAAATGCCGCTATAGAAATTTCTTGACCAGAGGGGAATGTTAACCAACAAATTCTGACTCACAAGGATAAACAACACCAAAACTCTAAGAAAAAAGATGTTCACCAAGTGAACATGACCTTCAAGGACACATACCACTGCCAAGTCAGATATGCACATTGACATCAACCTCAACCTGTTTGAATTCCCATTCTGTCTTAACGTGTATATAAAACAGTACCTATCTAGGAAACAAGCTTGACAAAAATGAACAACCCCATTTCCATTCTCAATTTTATACTATTTTTAAGAAGGGAGTGGATTGTTTTTATTAGGAAAAAATTGAAATTCTAGAAAAAGGTTTCTATTTTGTCCTAGATTAAATTTTTTTTTATTTCCATGTGATATACAAGTACTCTCAATGCTGTTGACACAATTAATTTTACATTTGCTTGAGTCACATTGGCTTTAATGTTTTCTCCCTCAACATAAACTCCAAGACGCCACTTGCCAAAAAGACATTTAAAGATTAAATTGAACTGCATCTAGACAAAATCATAATAATGTAGGATCTAAAATTTACTGATGATACTGAAATCAAACAAAAACATATTGTAAGTGAAGAAATCTCATTTATTATGGTTATATTTTCTACAATATCATGATAACTTATCATATATTTAAAATTCAACAACAAATTCATCACATAATAAATTACCCTTCCTCTTAACAAGGAAAATGGTTTTGTGGAAGAATTACAATAAAAAAAACATGAAAACGTGTAAAAATCACAATTCTCAGTTCTCAACAAAAATGTCAACAAACTAACAAAAAACGAAAATTTACACACATACACATTTAAATACACATGTGACACTCACACACACTTTTAAGGAATGTTAATACAAGTATATAGATCAATGTAGATCCTCTTTTGTTTTTGTGGATTTTATAAAATATTGTTTTCATTTAATCTGCAATAACAAAAACACTGATGATAAAAGAAAGACCAACAAGTTATGTTGGTAAATACATATTTGGTTCCTCATATATAAACTGGTATCACTGTTATGTCTTATATATATATAGATATATAATATGACACAACAAATCCTTACAAATTAGAACTGATATAAATCAGTGCATGCAACAGACACCAGGCTATAAGAAACGATAACTCTATGATTAGAAACCTGTTTGATATAGTCAAACTCTGATGTCTGATAAAATAAAAACTCTGATGTCTGATTTAGTCAAATGTCTCCGGATAATTTAAGCTGTCATTTCTTTTAAACAGATTCAAAAAGGATCACTTCACTTTGCAAAAGCAGCATCTGAACCAAAGTGCTGTAAATATTCAAGGTTTGTAAATTTGTACCGGTATGTGGAACAACAACAAACTGTTCCTATGTTTTCATTAAGCTGCAATATATTTGCTCAATACTATTTCAGAAGTCAAAGAAGTTAAGCAAGTCACTTTATTATCTGACTTTTTGGCAATCATAGTTTATTATAATATCAGTCTCAATTTAGGATAACCATACACTCAAGTTTATAAATCAAAACAATCCAAGTTACAAAAAATCAAGAAACTTGTCAAGTGATGGGGTGTAAGATTACACATCACTGTAAGTTCAGAAATGTCCCAAGAATGACAAATATTATTTCACAGTGATTGTAAATTAAACCAAATTGTATTAGAGGGAATTCTTAACTTATTATACATCTTTAATAAATTTTCAGATAAAGTCTTACAAATGATTCAGATTTGGAATGTGTAATAAACAAAACAACATACTAATGAAATAAAAAATTCTTGGTTTTTGCTTTAGTATTGTGCTTCAAAGAAAGGTTTATCAATATCTCTTATTCCACACAATACAAACTATTTGACATAATACCAGACAATTACTTTAAAATGAAAAAATAACATCCCACTCCAAGTATATCTCATTAAACAGACAAACACTGTACTGTATATTAGTATTTGGTGACATCAAATTCATTAAATGGTTGGAGAGTGACACCAGAAACTGCTTATATATTGCAGACAAATATGGAAATACTATACCATATTTGAATGTAAATAAGAAAACAATGGCTGTTCCAGAATAAGGGTGTGATTGGCTGTCAAACCTTCATTTTTAAATCACTGGATATAATACAAAAAAGGTGATGAATACTTGAATATTTTTTTCCTCAAATTTGACAAATCAAAATCTCGTAACCATATAAAATAAGTTTTCCAGTTCTAAATATAGGATGTCAGCAAATGGCAGGTATTTTTTACAAAACAAACTTGACTATCGCTGACAGTCTGGCACAGTACTTCATTGGTGGATTAAATAATATTTATCAGATTGTGGTTTTATATATTAAAAAAAAAGCACTAAATAGGTTTGTTAAGTTACCCTCAAATGTGTTGTTTGTCTTTCCTTGTTATTGTATAATTTTTTATAACTTTCTTATTTTTGAAAAAAATAAATAAATACAGTAGTAAAAGTACTAGTGGATGTCATTCAAGCTATAAATATAAAAATTGAATACCCCATCAAATCTTATTTGGTACAAATGTAGTTAAAACCAATGTGTAAAAGTGTTGAAAATAAATAGATTTTAATTAACAAGTGTGTAATATTTGCTGTTTTCATGTTCAAATTATGTAAACCAAATTATTTTCCGGATACTTTATTTTGCATTAAGCCCTTTCATGATTTTTTCATTTTCTTGAAGTATTTATATAAGTGGTAATCCAAGTTTCACATTTTAGTGACTATTTATATAAGCGATATTATTGAAATTGCAAAAGTCACAAAAATCAGATGGTTTCCATTATTTCTTGCAAGTGCAGAGAAAAAATTGAAATGAAAGGTGTTACTTTAGCTTCTTTTACATAAAAAGTCACAAATCTGTCCTGGGTCTTAAGTTTTGAATGTTTCAGACCTACCTTTATAGTTATTTCTATTCTTTGAAGACAAGTATTGAACCAGGTTTAATTTCTGTGGTTTGACTTTCGAATTGAACACATATAGATATCTTAAAATTAAGGTTGTTGTTTCAGTTATTACTTAGTTCAGGTAATGATAGTAAAATAGATGTGATACAATATACATCGAGAAAAGTACTAGTGAAATGTCAAAAACACTAAAAACAAAACAAAAGTTCTATAATTCTTCTATACCGCAATAATCAACAATAACAAAAATAAAACAATTAAAAATAAAAGGTCCTAATGCATTATGGTTTGTATATTATATTACAATTATGCTTGAGAATGTCAGGTAATTAGTGCCAATATTTGGTAGATTTCTTCGCCCGATATTATTTATAATTTGTTGATATTACCCTGCAGCTGCGGTCTTCAATGCACAGATAAAGACTGAGTGGCAAATTTTCTATTTTACCAGTGCTTGGTATTTTTGATATTTTACTTTTTGAGACAAATTTAAACTTGCTTTTGCCCCATGTTGAAGGCTTCAATGTGACTTTGTGAAGAACAATAAAAGATCTGTTTCTTTGCCTTGTGAAGTGAAGTGGATGTAGTGGTTTTATGGCATGTGATAATACATTCAATTCTTTCTTTCCTATTACAATGATATTATCTTACAATGTTGTACATGTTGGAAACAAATTTTGTAGTAGTCATCATAGAAAACAGATGTTAAGTGTGACAAAAAGAAATAGATTAATTATAGTGGGCTGGACATTTAAGCTAGTCGTTCAACTGAAGTGCATGCTATTCTATCCAATCCTTTTCGAGACCATCTCTAATATGACTTTTAAATAGAATTACCATAGCATACGTTTTGCATGGTTAAGTTTGAAGTTCTGTTACTTTAGGGATGCGACACATTAAAATGACTAAACTTAAGATTGGGCAAATTATAGTTTTCCTTTGGGTTCAAAAGATCACGGTTATAACGAGAATGCTATAAATATCTCAATAATATTTCAAATAAACATAAAACTCCCATGATGCAGTAGGACATTTTTGGTTAATCGGCATATTGGTTAAGACAAAATATCACAAATGTGCTTAATCACATACAATTCTTAAAAACAACATTATAAAAGTGCACCAAATAAAATACAAATGAACATATTTTGGCCTAATATTCTACTAATTACAATTTGCATTGTAAACTGGTTCTTCTAACCTCAACTTTTGTTTTCCCATTTAATAATGAAAGAAGAAAAACAAGGAAAACAGTCACACATATTGGCCCTCTCTTAGGGCAAAACTGTTAAAAAGGAGGAATATCCATTATTTCTTGCAAGTGCAGAGAAAAATTGAAATGAAAGGTGTTACTTTAGCTTCTTTTACATAAAAAGTCACAAATCTGTCCTGGGTCTTAAGTTTTGAATGTTTCAGACCTACCTTTATAGTTATTTCTATTCTTTGAAGACAAGTATTGAACCAGGTTTAATTTCTGTGGTTTGACTTTCGAATTGAACACATATAGATATCTTAAAAATTAAGGTTGTTGTTTCAGTTATTACTTGGTTCAGGTAATGATAGTAAAAATGGTTGTGATACAATATACATCGAGAAAAGTACTAGTGAAATGTCAAAAAACACTAAAAACAAAACAAAAGTTCTATAATTCTTCTATACCCGCAATAATCAACAATAACAAAAATAAAACAATTAAAAATAAAAAGGTCCTAATGCATTATGGTTTGTATATTATATTACAATTATGCTTGAGAATGTCAGGCAATTAGTGCCAATATTTGGTAGATTTCTTCGCCCGATATTATTTATAATTTGTTGATATTACCCTGCAGCTGCGGTCTTCAATGCACAGATAAAGACTGAGTGGCAAATTTTCTATTTTACCAGTGCTTGGTATTTTTGATATTTTACTTTTTGAGACAAATTTAAACTTGCTTTTGCCCCATGTTGAAGGCTTCAATGTGACTTTGTGAAGAACAATAAAAGATCTGTTTCTTTGCCTTGTGAAGTGAAGTGGATGTAGTGGTTTTATGGCATGTGATAATACATTCAATTCTTTCTTTCCTATTACAATGATATTATCTTACAATGTTGTACATGTTGGAAACAAATTTTGTAATAGTCATCATAGAAAAACAGATGTTAAGTGTGACAAAAAAGAAATAGATTAATTATAGTGGGCTGGACATTTAAGCTAGTCGTTCAACTGAAGTGCATGCTATTCTATCCAATCCTTTTCGAGACCATCTCTAATATGACTTTTAAATAGAATTACCATAGCATACGTTTTTGCATGGTTAAGTTTGAAGTTCTGTTACTTTAGGGATGCGACACATTAAAATGACTAAACTTAAGATTGGGCAAATTATGATTTTCCTTTGGGTTCAAAAGATCACGGTTATAACGTAGAATGCTATAAATATCTCAATAATATTTCAAATAAACATAAAAACTCCCATGATGCAGTAGGACATTTTTGGTTAATCGGCATATTGGTTAAGACAAAAATATCACAAATGTGCTTAATCACATACAATTCTTAAAAAACAACATTATAAAAGTGCACCAAATAAAAATACAAATGAACATATTTTGGCCTAATATTCTACTAATTACAATTTGCATTGTAAACTGGTTCTTCTAACCTCAACTTTTGTTTTCCCATTTAATAATGAAAGAAGAAAAAACAAGGAAAACAGTCACACATATTGGCCCTCTCTTAGGGCAAAAACTGTTAAAAAAAGGAGGAATAATGGATATCTTTGGAACTTTTAGCACTGAAAAAATTGGCATGTTGAAAATTCTACCTTATTATATACAAAATTACATACATTGGTACAAGAGCTTAAAAATAACAATCTCCAAACATTGGTTTGTTTTATGACAATTACAAGAGACAGGCTACAATAGCATGTGTTTACAAACAATATTACAACAAAAATCACTCATGTGTCATGTCAATTCATATAACTTGTGATAAATTCTAGTTGCAAGTTAAATAAAATTCTATTGATCTATGAGTGATATTTGTCATTAGATATTTTTGTAAAAAGTTTGCAGGTATTTATATCATTTGCATATTTATCAATTGCTATCAATAACAAGTTTCCCTTGAAGAATATTGTCCAATTAAAAGGAATGTAATTGTCATACTCTTTGTTCATCTTCAAACTTTCTGTGTTCCCTTCTACATGGAAGACAAACATACTGGTGTTGTAGTCATGAGGCAAGCATAAACTTAAAACTAACTTGGCAAGAAAAATTATTAATGTCGACTACAAAATTTCTTCAATAACATAAAATTTCTACCAATGTTAGTGAATTAAAATGACTTCAAACTTCTTTAGAAAATTTTTTTTTTTAAAGGTCAAGTGAGGAAACTGATTGTTTTCTACAAATTTCTAATTTTTGGCATACTAATAGAAGTAATAAAGAAAACATTCAAAAACATTAAACAAGTTTTGAATACCCATGGTTGTTTTTAATGAAGAAACACGTGAAATGAAATGCCTTTTTCAGTCATGTTAAAAAGAATATATATATACAGAGAAATCTGACAAGTGTTTGCACACTTTTATAGAAGATTAATGTATAATGGACCGTTCTATGTTAACACCAGGGGTAACCCTGTTTTATTTTCCCAAAATATTCCTATATCGTACAATGAAGAGAAGATGTCAAATAAATCTGAGATGGTACTGAATTGACCTTAAAACAAATGAGACTATCATGCATCCAAGCATCATAGATGAGAAAATAATCACTAAAAACCTAAGAATAAAATTACAGAATGATATCTCAATACTATAACAAGAAGAAAATCCAGCAATCATTTTCCTTTTAACATTTGAAGCCTCAAATATTCTTCTCTAGCATCTAGCTCCTTCTGAAAAATTGAGTGTTATTCCATCACTATTAAAAAAAAAATTATATAAAAAAAAGCATTATCTGCAGTTATCTGTATGAAAAGATAGTCATAGTTGCAGTAAGAAAATACAATAAAAGAACTTATGTTCATAAAGTACAAAATTAAGTGGAAATTAAAATCAACTCCCTAATTCTTCATGCCTTTAAACTGGACTGATAGGTAACAATGTATTTTCTTATAAACCACTATGATCAACTCTTATTGAAAGTTTTTCATTAATTTATCTAAAGAATAGATTCTATTACTTTATCCCAACTAGATAGTTAAATTATTTTTGAGAATGAATTCAGTTAGTAGTCAAATTAGTAAAGTTTGGTCAAATGAGCAGAAATGTTTTGGTTGGACGGATAAAATATTTTCTAAAAAACTGATTATTTCTACATACTATTTTAACATTCATTTTATGAAACATACAGTGCAAAATAGTGTTCCATTTTTTTTTTTCAATTATTTTGATCAAAGTTCATTTTACAAGACAGCAGAAGGGGAATAACACTTCAAAAACATAAACACAGACCATAAAAAGATTGTTACTTTAATCATATGTAAATACTATGGACCATCTTTTAGTATCATGGATAATTATTTCTAAGGATTATGTTGGTACAGGTGAACAATTTATTAAAGTATTCCACAAAATATAAAATTTTTCAAAGCCATGAGATCAAGTATTCAGAAATTTTTTTTTTTTTTTCTCAATCCATGAAAATTTGTACCATTAAAAATAAACCATTCTACAGTAACTGCTTATAACAATAGTTCTTTCAAGTTTGATACTCCAGGATAGACAATGCTAAAGTATTGATAATGATTAATAATTAATACCAATTTAACAAGGCAAAAAATATGATAAAATTCAATCTAACAATCTTGGTTCTATTATAGAGAAAATGTAAATTACTGAAAAAAAACATGTTTAATTAGAAGATGACAATGTTACATCACAGCCTATTTTGTTCCAAAGGGAGATAATCGCATACAAGGGAGATAATCCAGATGAACGTCCTGATACTGTAGAAGTGCTGTCATGAATGAGAACATTTGTAAGCTGTGTAAGTCTTTGCATCTTGCACAGTCTGAATTGTCATGTTTGTCTTGATAGCTACATCAACACTCTGTTCAAAACGAAAAGTACATTCACTGTCCTGAAACAGATATTTTGTTTCATATTAATCATATTTGGGTTATAGTTTAAACAAATCTTAAAAAGGACTTTCTTTCTATTCATAAACAATAATTGCTTTAAAAGAACAGTAGTGATGCTTTCAATTTTCATTATTTTTGTTTATGTCTAAGAGCTGATATTCTGTAAAAGTCTATCAATTAGAACCAATAGCAAACACAATCTGTAAGTCATTAAAATATAAACTATTGTACCTAAAATTAGCCTCAAATCTGTGCCATTCAATCAAAATCAAGACAAGTACAATTTTCAGGATATTGTTTTAGTCCAAGACTCAAAGTTTGCCAAAAAGTCAGTGAGAACAAAGGGAAATTAAATCTGTATATCATAATTTTACACAAACATACAAAAAATCAGATCAATAAATGCTAAATAACTTTTTGATTTTTGAATTAGGGAAGGAAGGAATGACAGACAAGGTTACACTATATGTCCAAGCCATTTAGTGACCGGCACACAACAATGGTTGCCATTCATAGGAGCAAATAAAAAAAAGCCTGGCACAAACTCAAATTTTTCAAGACTTGATCATAGGAGTGGCAAAAGAATAGCAACTGCATGCCTTTCACATAATAACTTGTTTTGTAAAACATCCTTTTATCTTATACTGTTACATTTAATATTGTTATTTTCCAACAAAGTATAAACTAGAGGCTCTAAAGAGCCTGTGTCGCTCACCTTGGTCTATGTGCATATTAAACAAAGGACACAGATGGATTCATGACAAAATTATGTTTTGGTGATGGTGATGTGTTTGTAGATCTTACTTTACTGAACATTCTTGCTGCTTACAATTATCTCTATCTATAATGAACTTGGCCCAGTAGTTACAGTGGAAAATATTTTGTAAAAATTTACAAAAATTTACAAAATTTATGAAAATAGTAAAAAATTGACTATAAAGGCCAATAACTCCTTAAGGGGTCAATTGACAATTTTGGTCATGTTGACTTATTTGTAGATCTTACTTTGCTGTACATTATTGCTGTTTACAGTTTATCTCTATCTATAATAATATTCAAGATAATAACCAAAAGCTGCAAAATTTTCTTAAAATTACCTTCAGGGGCAGCAACCCAAAAATGTGTTGCCTGATTGGTCTGAAAATTTCAGGGCAGATAGATCTTGACCTAATGAACAATTTTACCCTCGTCAGATTTGCTCTAAATGCTTTGGTTTCAGAGATATGAGCCAAAAACTGCATTTTACCCTATGTACTATTTTTCAGCCATGTCGGCCATCTTGGTTCGCGGGCGGGGTTATCAGACACATTTTTCAAACTAGATACCCTAATGATGATTGTGGACAAGTTTGGTTAAATTTGTCTTTGTAGTTTCAGAGGAGAAGATTTTTGTAAAAGATCACAAAAATTTACGAAAAATGGTTAAAAATTGACTATAAAGGGCAATAACTCCTTAAGGGGTCAACTGACCATTTTGGTCAAGTTGACTTATTTGTAGATCTTACTTTGCTGAACATTATTGCTGTTTACATTTTATCTCTATCTATAATAATATTCAAGATAATAACCAAAAACGGCAAAATTTCCTTAAAATTACCAATTCAGGGGCAGCAACCCAACAACGGGTTGTCTGATTCATCTGAAAATTTCAGGGCAGATAGACCCTATGTTCTATTTTTAGCCATGGTGGCCATCTTGGATGGTTGGCCGGGTCACCGGACACATTTTTTAAACTAGATACCCCAATGATGATTGTGGCCAAGTTTGGTTAAATTTGGCCAAGTAGTTTCAGAGGAGAAGATTTTTGTAAAAGTTAACGGACAACGGACGACGGACACCAAGTGATGAGAAAAGCTCACTTGGCCCTTTGGGCTAGGTGAGCTAAAAATGAGTCAAAGTTTCAAATTTTTGAGTTGCAATATTTGTGACTAATCAATGTAGGATGTTTACAACGTAGCTGCAATTACATGAAGGTTGTAAATTTTGCTGGAAAATAACTAGGTTCTCAAGTCCGGAAATGTGAATAAGATTCTTCAAACAATTCCATAATAGCAGGTGCATCAAACATATGTTCAATCTTTTTGTGAAGTTTTGGGGATCTAGGTTGAAAACTGTAGGAGGAGTTGATTATAAATAAACTTGTACCCTCTTTCATAAATTTTGATTAAAAAAGATTTCCCAAAGTCAAGACTTAACATATGTACAATCTTCCTGTGAAGTTTCAGGGATCTAGGTTGAAAACTGTATGAGGAGTGGATTACACAAACGAAGTACCTACTTTTCCCCGACAGCCCAACCCCCAACATCACCATATTGTATGCCAGTTTTGGACTTCGAAATCCAACCTGGCTAAACATATAAGAATTTGGAATGTTTATATGAACATTTGCTTCTGTCATTGGTTACATAGTACTAGACATACCTCCTCATCTGACGGTATATGTCCTACAGTACAATCACGACATCCTTTCCAACTAAGAAGGCACGAGTTTGCTTGTGGTGAATCTGTAGATAACACAGTCAAATCAAACATTTTTGTAGCTGGCTGTGCTGGAGCTAGACCAGGGACAGGTGATGATCGGATTTCTAAAGTATCTGAAAATGAATGAATCTAAGTAAGTGAACCCACAGGCCACATTGCACATCAATAGAAAGATGGTAAGTCAATCTCCAGACAAAAGTTGCAATATAATTTTCAGCTCATCCTGAAATGAAGGCTTTTCACAGGTAACAGCAAAAAATCTTTGGTCTTGAAGGAGTGTTGAGTAGAGAAGATTTATGGTCAGAATGAAAGATAGAGAGAAATTAACTAGACCTAATCTAACCTCTACAGACACAGGTAAAAGATGATCAATTTCTGTCAGCTTTCATCTTGTGCTAGAACAAAATGGCAACCCTTACATGTTTTTGCATGCAGTTTTTCACTTTGATATTTTGCCACCTGTAAACTTTATTGACAGAAAGACCTTAAGAACCTTTAAATAACAACTGATTAGGTGTCAAAGGGCCATTTGTAGTGCCAGGAATACATACAAATATCTAAAGAAAGTTTCGCACTTATACTTATTGAGTTTAACACTAATGAAATGTAGCATTATGAATAGCAACATTGA